>OU898276.1:66323947-66824967 GCA_918026665.1 Diabrotica balteata | reverse complement strand
AAAACTCAACGTTAAGAAAACTAAATATATGATAATTAGCAAACAAAATTATATACAGGATGACGGTATAAAATTCGGAGATGCCACACTGGACAGAGTAGAGAAACTCGTGTATCTCGGCAATAATATCAATGAGAGCTGGGATTCAACCGCAGAAATTAAAAGCCAAATAGAACAAGCCCGAGCTGCCTTTTTAAAAATATGAAACGTACTTTACAGTCACGATCTTAGCATTGACCTTAGAGTTCGTATGACATCTTGCTACATCTTTCCTGTCCGCTGTATGGAGTGGAAGCGTGGACTCTAACTGAGGCTATGCTTAAACGATTGACAGCCTTTGAGATGTGGGTATACAGACGACTACTGAAAATAAGCTGGGTCGCCAGCCTTAGACGGCTGAGCCAAACAGCACAACTGGTCAATATAATAAAGAAACGCAAGCTAGAGTACTTCGGTCACATTATGAGACACCCTGAAAAATATGATCTTTTACATCTGATTATTCAAAAAAAGATCCAAGGTAATCGCGGTCCTGGTAGACGAAGAACATCATGGCTGAAAAATCTAAGGCAATGGTATGGAAAATCAACTACATCGTTATTTAGAGCTGCTGTCAATAAAGTCACGATAGCGAGTATGGTAGCCAACATGATATCCAACGATCGATAACGGTCATGGAACTAGAAGAAGAAGAAGAAGACGTATTTGCTTTAAGAATTTGGTCTTCTATACAATGTGTGGTATATTTTTTCTGTGAAGGTAAGTTCTTGCATAAATAAGAATGAATTAGAATGTTGAAAGATAAATCAAAACAATATTGCTGCTTCATCTTTTTATTGATAAAAGTTTCGTATATAGATTCACACACATTATCAATGCCTGATTTAACATAGTTCAAAATACAAACATTTTGAACGATTTCCGAAATGAAAATTGAAACGTCAATGAACTTAGTTTAACCTTTAATTGTGGCTTATTGCCATTGCTGGCATATTGTTGGCTATGGCTTATTCCCATTTAAATAGTAATTCCTATAAATTGTGAGTCTGAAAAGATCAGATTGAAAATATTGAAAGTAACAGGGTTAACAGAATTATTGAAAGAGATAACAATAATAAACCCAATTCCATGAGACCCATGAGTGAAGTTTATACAGACGACCAGGTGACTGGCCTTTCAATCACCAAAGAGGAGATAGAAAAGGCAATATTAAATTCAAAAAACAATAAGGCACCTGGACCAGATGAAATCCCGTCAGAAATACTCAAATTACTAGATGAAAGGGGAATTTCAGCACTACACAAAATATTTAATTTAATTTATGAAACTGGCTGCTATCCTCAACAGTGGTTACGCTCTACCTTTATTCCCCTGCCCAAGAAAGTCAATGCAAAAATATGTGAGGATCACAGACTCATTATCCTGATGAGTCACACTTTAAAGATATTCTTAAAAATACTACATCAAAGATTATACAAAAAATGTGAATGGGACATCAGTGATTCCCAGTTCGGGTTTGTTCAAGGTTTAGGAACACGAGAAGCAATAGTAGCAACACAGGTGCTGGTCCAAAATTGTTACGATCAGAGGAAGGATGTGTTCTTATGCTTTTTAGATTACCAAAAAGCGTTTGATTGTTTTCAACACCACAAGTTAATGCAGATTCTCAAGAAAGTTGATATAGACCAAAAAGACATAAGATGCATTGAAAACGTGTACTGGCATCAAACGGCACAGTTAAAAATAGACAATTCTATATCCAAACCCACACATATAAGAAGAGGCGTTCGACAGGGATGTGTGCTTTCCTCTCTTTTATTTAACATTTATTCGGAAGCCATATTTCAAGAGTCTTTGGAGGATGCAAAAATGGGAATCAAGGTGAATGGAGTATTGATCAACAACATACGATATGCTGATGATGGTGTCTTAATTTGTGACAACATAGTCGATCTTCAACAACTTGTCACTATAATTGGAGAATACAGTAAGCGAATGGGATTAGAGGTTAATACCAAAAATACCAAATTTATGATCATCTCCAGAAACTTAGATGCACTTCAAAACTCCACCATAACACTGAATACCAAGTCCATTGAAAGAGTGAGTAAATTTAAATACCTGGAATCGTGGCTTTTTGAAGACTGAACATCGGACAGGGAAGTAAAATGTCGCATTGAGCAAGCTTGACAAGCTTTAGTAAAATTTAAGAAAGTACTGACTTGTTCAGAGTTTGATCTTCAACTGAGACTAAGGTTTACTAAGTGCTACATATGGTCAGTACTGCTATATGGCGTAGAGGGCTGGACACTCAAAACGAGGGATATAAACAGATTAGAAGCTTTCGAAATGTAGCTTTATCGCCGTATCCTAAAAATACCATGGACAGCGAAAATCACAAATATAGATGTCCTTAAAAGAATAAACTAAGAACGCCAACTTTTCGAAACCATCAAGAAAAGGAAAACGGCGTATCTAGGTCACATCATCCGAAATAAAAAATACCAGTTCCTCCAACTTATAATCGAGGGTAAAATTGAAGGCAAGAGAGGAATGGGACGCAAGAAAATGTCCTGGCTCCGAAACATAAGGCAATGGACAGGGATTAACGACATACAATATCTGATACATATTGCAAGAAATAGAGAATTAATGGAAAATGTGATCGCTAACATCCATTAGTGGATTTGCATCTAAAGAAGAAGAAGAAAAGATCAATGCTCGGGGTGAGACTTATAGACAAAAAAAAACAAACAAATGGATTAGAAGCAAAACTAAAGTAAAAGACTTAGGAGAACATGCTGCCAAATTAAAATGGAGCTCCGCAGGACACAATGCCCGACTGAAGTATAAAAGATGGAACCACGAAATACAACAATGAAGGCCATGGTTAGGAAAAAGAAGCAAAGGAAGACCACAAATGAGATGGGCTGATGACATTCGGAGGACACGGAGGAAATGACAAGATCGGACAACACATCTGGAAGCAAGCGGCGCAAAAGAAGACACTGGCTTGATTTGGGGGAGGCCTATGTATAAAGTAGGATTACTTAAGGCTGAAGAAGAAGAAGGTCTTTTACTGACATATATGTTGTCATACGTTTTAGTGATGTTCAAAAATACAATACTGTTTTTTTATTGACTGAATTTCTTTTTAAATAGGTTGTAGATGAGAAAATATTGTAAATTTCAGATCGCCCAACTCTGAAAACTACCTGTTCTTCAGGCTGCTCTTTAGGCCATTATAATATTTTGCTTTTTTTAGAAATATACCTATATTTACAAAATAATATAGATATAATATAAACATAACAGATTTAGTCATTTTCATCACTATTTATAATCCGAACACTAAATTAATTAATTATTGTAGTTTCCCTCTAACATACCGCATTTACGTTAGTTAGTAGTCGGTGAATTAAGTCTTTGAAGAGACCGTACTTTAAGCTAATTCGCTTATACCTATATGAATTTTAAACCAGCATTTAACTAACATATGTTTCTGCCCGAATTATGCTAATAAAAGTAATTTTATGCTATTTTTGTATGCTTTTTGTTTTTAGTGTTTGCATTTTTTAAGTGGGTGGTTATTTTTTATATTCCAATTTATTTTAAATTTGTTTTTAAATCAAACATTAAAATATTTTTATTTTATCGAATGGTGTTGACTTTACGAAATAACTAAAAGTACTGCTATATCAAAACCAATTTTTCCTAAAAACAGTAACAGAAAAATCAAACAATTGGATGTAGATATAGAACAGGGAACCAACCGCTATATTTTGAAAAATTAGTTTCTGTCATTAATAGATTTACACAATACCCCTGCACCCAGCTCCACAATATAAATCTTAAATAATACTCCTAGCGCCATATATTCATGTTGAAGCTTATATGAAATGTTTCGCAGATATCTGAAGCTTTTAAGACATAGGTGGGGGTTACTAGATGACGAATACATGAAAAGATACTCTCAGTTTTACCTTGCGTTTTTTTTAAACAATAATTTATAGTCATAATTTGATTTTTCTCTATAAGTTTTTTCCCTTATATTTTAAATAAAAAATATTTGTATCATTTTTTTAATACAAGAATATCTGTATTTTCCCGTTTTTTCAATTAAAATTGATAAATAATTTACTGAGGTATTTGCAAAAAAGCAGTTTTTTAAACTAATTTATCGAGGAAATACCGTCTTTTAAATTTGTGCCAAATTTCTTGATTCAGTAAATTTGTACTGTAAAGTGATACTAGTAGGAAAGTTCTGATTTTTTCATTCCATATGTGTTTTGGGGTGCTAAATCTGAATCTGAGGT
Source organism: Diabrotica balteata (assembly GCA_918026665.1). NCBI lineage: Eukaryota > Metazoa > Arthropoda > Insecta > Coleoptera > Chrysomelidae > Diabrotica > Diabrotica balteata. The sequence continues at coordinate 66,820,651 of OU898276.1, read as the reverse complement.
TTGCGGACAAAATTTCGTGACGCAACATTTAAAAAACCTGAAGCTATTTTCTTGTGGCATTGTAAATTAATTACTATTAAACTGGGAATAAGCCACAATTAAAGATAAAAATACGTTTATTGGCGTTTCAATTTCCATTTCGGAAATCGTTCTCAAAATACAAACAGTAAATTAAACAAATTTTGTTTTTTGTTAAAAAACTGTTTAATTTACTGTTTGTATTTTGAGAACGATTTCCAAAGTGAAAATTGAAACGTCAATAAACGTATTTTTATCTTTAATTGTGGCTTATTCCCAGTTTAATAATAATTAATTTAAAAAACCAGAAGAAATCGTTTTTTTTTTACGTTTTTCCGGTTTTTTGCTTAAAACTCGAAAACTGTCAACTTTTAGTAAATGGTCTGTTTACGGAAGTTTAAGTACTGGTATTGTCGCAGATGAGAGGATTACATGCCATTTGTCCAAGAAGGTGGGCATGAAAGGTATACAGCGCATTGTTGATTGTGATTTTCAAGCTGTAAAGTTTAAAAGAAGCGAAAGAGTGCTGCCTCTTGCGATCATGAACAGCTCCATTCAAATACAAGACAGGGCTGTAGTTATCAATCCCATCACACTTTTTCAACGAATGACCATCACGAAACATTCAGATAAAGAGCTGCAAGAATTTTTACGTTGCGAACTTAGCCCCTATCCTCTTGCTCTTTTTGATGAGCATGGGATGAGGAAAGGAACAAAATCCAGTTTGTACAAGGCTTTTACACCTACTGAACAGACCGAGTTTAACGATACAAAATATGTCATCGACGGGGGTTTTTTGTTACACCGGGTAAAATGGCGCCAAGGTCAGACATATGCAGACATATGCAGCAGTTATGTATCATATGTCAAATCAAACTACAAATCAAGTGCTATTGTCGTTTTTGAGGGCTACCCTGACGAGGCTTGTGGTAGCACCAAGCGTTTAGAACAATTGAGAAGAGCACAAAGAAAACAATCTGCTGCAATATCATTAATAGAAATGATGGTGCCCACTGTGTCGCAGGATAGTTTTCTTGCAAACCCAAAAAACAAGAGCCGGTTTATATCTATGTTAATGGAGAAACTTCATGATGCAAAAATTCATTCAAAGCCAGCTGTGGTAGATGCTGATATCCTAATTATCTCAACAGCTCTTGAGATAGCCCCGTCAAATGAACATGTGACAGTGGTGGGAGAAGATATCGACCTACTGGTCATTTTAATTGGCCTTTGTAGCCCTGATATAAAAAATGTATTTTTTTAAGCCAGGAAAAGGAAAGGTTTCGCAAAGCCTCTACAACCCTCATCTGGCTGCTGAGAAAATCCTATTGGATCATATTTTATTCCTGCATGCGATGAGTGGTTGTGATACTACTTCTGCATTGTTTAATCAAGGGAAACTGAAATTTCTTAAAGTCCTGCAGAAGAACAAAGATTTGCAATCGGTAATTGAATCTTTCAAATACCCTAATTCAAGTCAAGATGAGATTGCCACAGCAGAAAACATGTTTCTCACGGCTTTATATGGAGAAAAAAAAAACAAAACTAAACGACTTAAAATATAAACAATACGTATCTTTATCATTCAAAAATAAGACCAACATTTCATCATTGCCCCCAACTGAAGCTGCTGCACGAGAACATTCACTGAGAGTTTACTATCAGGTGCAGCAGTGGTTATCCGGTCAAGCCACACCTAACTAGCAACAAAAAGACCCAAGTGAGTGGGGATGGCAAAAAACTAGTAGTGGTCTTGTGCCACTACCAACTACTTTGGACTCTGCACCAAACTCAATATTCCGGTACATTTCATGTAAATGTAAAAAGAGCTGTCAACGCAATTGTGGATGCAGGAAGGCGGGACTCCATTGTTCCCCAATATGCGCATCATGCGAAGTACTGTATAACAATGTTGAGCCCCCAGAAGATAGCTCTGACATAGACGTAGAAGAAACTGAAGAAAGAGGGAGAGGTATGTTGGATCTGACCAGTTATTTTGGAGTCATTCATCTCTCCTTGATATATGATATGTGTCTCTCCTCTTTTTATTTTCCAGGAGAACGACTCCCGACGCGGACGATGGAGCAATCAGACCCTGAGCCAGGACCCGATGCCATCAAAGAACCTCACTACGATGCGGAAGGTATGTTTAATCTCACAATCTATTTTGCAATCTTCATCTCTTCTTGATAAATGACTTAACTTTAAACTTTTATTTTCCAGAACAAGCAGAACCAGGACTCATCGTTATCAAAGAACCTCAGCCAGGGCCTTCCAAAAGACAACGGCTCATATAAATTTTGCATAATATAATATTTAATCATAATAATATATGATCATAAGTAACGAGATTTTAAGTTTTATTTTGTTACGAGTTCTACCTACCTACTGAATTTGCATAATTTTTCCCTTTTCTCTTTTTAATTACTTGTGTGAAAAACTAGGTGACATTTATCAAATGACAGCATCCATAAAAATTTAATATTGAAATGTAAAAAGTGGGTTTTGCATAAAATGCTAAAAATTTACAATTTTCAACTTGCACTAGAAACCGAACGATTCGTCTGAAAAAAAAACTAAATACTAGTATTTGTAGAAAATTTTAAGTACTTTAATTTCTGTAAACAGACCATTTACCAAAAGTTGATAGTTTCCGAGTTTTAAGCAAAAAACCCGAAAAAAAAAGAAAAAAAACGGTTTATTCTGTTTTTTTTTAATGTTGCGTTACGAAATTTTGTCCGCAAACCCCAGATTCGGATTAAGCACCCCAAAAAACATATGGAATGAAAAAAATCAGAACTACCCCAAAACTTTCCTAGCAAAAATACAATTTAACTGAACTATCTCCCCGGTCGATCAAATAGTTTAAAAGTTATTTAATTTGTTTATCCCTGAGGCTAATTATTTAAACTATTCAACTTGCCCTATGCGTGATGCTAACACATTTAGCAAATTTCATAAGATTCTTTAAGACTTGAACTATCTCAGAAGTTAAATGCATATTGCGTTTTCATCAAAATTATGTACAAAATAAACGTTTGAAAAAGGGGTACATTTTTTACTTATAAACAATTGTAATAACTTCTATATTTTTTAAGCTACAAACTTGTACGTACAATCATTGGATAGCTGGTGAAAAAACTCACATTAAAAAATAAAAAACCTTCGATGACCAATAGAAACGAAGTTAGCGACTATTTTTTTTTAAAACATATCTCCATTGTTTTTAAACATTAAGAAGTAAAATTTGCACAAATTTTGAATGAAAATCTAAACTTTATATTGAAACTTATAGCTATATAATTTATCTAATTTTTCAAAACTTGAATTAAAGGTACTTTCGAAAGAACGATATAGGAAAGTGGAGAGGATAACTGTTTCAGCTCCGTTTTTTGTTTCGACATCGCGAACTTCAAATTGAAACACGTAAGAAAAATTTAAATTTTCTCGGCTTCCATTGCAGCTGGAAGCCTGTTTTTTTATTCTGGGGTAGCTCGTCGAAATATGAGTAACTACATAGTTTCCATTGGCCGAAAAATATGGGAAACCTCGGAAAAATTGAGTCAATTTGAAATTCACCGTAAAAACTTAGTCTTCTTTTTTTTAATTTGGCCGGAATAGTCTGTCGCAGTATTAATAATGATGACATAATTTTTACCCCAGAAAATCCCGGAAAATCAACGTATATTTTTTTCATTTTATATCAATGATGCCATTTTATAATTTAAATTTCAGGTAATTTTTGACACATTATATTATTATATTTCTTGTATTATTTATAATTGTTTGTATTTTTATAATTAACAATATTGATTTTTATTCTGTATTTCGTACAAATCTGATATACAATTGTAATCTAATATGCGTTACCGTTTTGATAAAATAAGTCGATTTTTTCATCACTTGTATTAAATTTTGCAATGTTTATTGAACTCTACTTTTTTATTTTCTTTACATACATTGGTTTAAAAGATAAAATTTGGTTCGTCGTCGTCAAACGTAACTATACCGAGGTTGCAGCATATTTTCTCCGCTACTTCTTCCTCAGTACAATTTATGCACAAGTTCGTACAATTCAAACCACATTTTCTGCACCCACATCTAGTAGTTTTGTAACCTGCTGTGTTTTTGCATGTAATGTGCTTTAATGTCTCTTCGGAAATTAAATTATCTAAATATTAAAGTATAAATTGGTTCAAAACCAGTGGTACTTTGTCTCCAACCGTAGGCACAAGCATCCAACTTATTACCTAACCACATTTGTAATTGATAGGAAACCCGAAGAACATGCTGTTTGGTTAGGCACCAACCTTTAGTTGGTGGAAGAGTTTTTAGTTTAAAATATGATTTACCGATATTTCTGTTGAATTGTAAGTATCTTAAATCATGTAAAGAAAGTGTATTGTTGTTTCTTTATATAATTTATATCAACTGCAGTAGAGTAGAGAACCACAGTCACCTCACAATCAATTCTCATTATATTTTCGTTACTTGCGTTGGAATCGTAGAAAATATCCATGAAACTAAGAGTTTCTTCGTTTGCGTTGATTAATTTAAATTTACCCCTGATTATAAATAAAAGATTATAAAAGATCATTTCTTTCGATTTAATGTACAATGTAATAAAAAATTTTAAAAAATTACCTCATAAAGAGTACAAAAAAACTAAAAAATGAATTGCCCTTTTTGAATGGAAATATGTTTTAGTTGTCTTAAATAAATTTAAAAAAATTTTTTTTTTATTTTTAATGAAAAATCAGAATATTGCAAGCTTATATACAACGAATCTTTAAAAAATATCTAAAGATTTAACAAGCATAATCGTATTTCTAAAATCTGTAAAGACTATTATTTTAATAAGTTGAAATTTAATTACGATTATAAATAATAAGTAAAAACAACAAAAATAGTTCAAAACAAAGGTTTAACTTGCATAACAATAATTTAGCCATTTATAAAACAAAAATTAAAAAGGAAAATACTTACATTGAAAGTACTACTGCTTGAACAAGTTAATGCCACAGTCTGCTGTTTATTTTGAAATAATCTATAATGAATAATATTTTTTACTGATTATACAAGTTGAAAATAATTAATTCATTTAATAGTTTTAAATATCACTTACAATTTTCAATCAAAAAGTAATTAAATACGTTTCGTTAAAACTTTTTTGTTCAAAATACACAAAATATTTTACTCAAAGAAGTATAAGTATGTTGCTTTCTAAAGCCACTACACTGAGACTGACGAAATTTTGGAGAGTGGAGCTAAAACACTTTCCCTTCCACTTTCCTTTGTCGATATTTCGAAACCACCTTCGTTTCGAAACGCTGGAAGTTTCGAAAAATTGGATGAATTTTATAGCTATAAGTTTTAATATAAAGTTTCGATTTTCATTCAAGATTTGTGCAAAATTTTAATTCTTATTGTTTATAAACAATAAGAAAAAAAATACTGTTCAACAAATGTCTGTTTGAAGGTAAAATACCTAAACAATGGAGAAATGCCAACACAATCTTAATACATAAGAAAGGAGACCGAACAGACCTAAACAACTATCGTCCTATTTCCTTTTTGTCACAACTATATATGTAAAACCTTCACAAGAATAATAAACAACTGACTAACCTATAAACTTGATAACTACTAACCAGTGGAACAGGCCAGATCCAGGAAAGGATACAGCACAATCGACCATCTACATGCGCTAAAAATCTTAATTGAGAAAACCAATGAATACAATCTTCCACTGTACTTAGCATTCGTAGATTATGAAAAGGCTTTCGACAGCATTGAACACTGGGCGGTGGAAAAAGCTCTGGTCAATACTAGCATAGATTCAAGATACCGACAATTGATACATAATATTTACCAAAACGCAACCATGACCGTAATTCTGGACGACAAATTAATAACGGATAATATAAAAGTTAAACGAGGAGTCCGACAAGGCGATATAATTTCACCTAAACTGTTTACCTTGCCCCTTAAAGATATAATAAAATCAACAGATTGGGAAAACAGAGAAATATGTATTAACGAAAAATACCTAAATCACCTTAGATATGCGGATGATATACTCCTGATCTCCTCGGAACGACAAGAACTAGAATTAATGCTGAATGAACTTCATGAAAAATCACTGCAAAAAGGCCTAAAAATTAACTTCAACAAAACAAAAGTAATGACAAACACGGAAGACCAAGAGGTAATAAAAATACAAACAGAAAAAATAGAACAGGTAAATGGGTATATCTATCTAGGACCAGCAATCAGAGCTAACAGAGAAAATCAAACAGCCGAAATATCGAGACGAGTAAGAATGGATGGGCAGCGTTCGGCAAACTTTCTTACATTCTAGAAAATCAAACAATCCCTCTATACTTACGAAGCAAGGTATATAACTTCTGTATAATACCGGTGCTCACCTACGGAGCACAGACATGGATATTTACACAGGCCAATTTGGATAGGATAAGGAAGGCATAAAGAGCGATGGAGAGACAAATGTTGAGAATATCACTTAAAGATAGAAAACGTAACCAGTGGATCAGAACCAGAATAAAGACAATAGACGCGATAGAACAAGCAGCAAAACTGAAATGGAAATGGGCTGGACACAATGAACGTCTCCAAGACGGATGATGAAACAATGCCATCGTAAAGTGACGTCCATACAATGCAAAGAGATCAAGATAGGGTTTTTATCGCGGTTCTCAAAGAATTAGTTTGTAAGTACTTTTTTAAATTATCTTTATTATAACTATTATGAAACACACATATATATCTAATATAGACAATATTAATTTAGAACTACCTATCTTAAATTTAAAATTCTTACAATAATTAAATTATATGTATTATCAAAATTTGGTACCTTTCTATCACTGAATGCCTAAATGAAACTGTTTTTCAAAATAAAGGGTATAATCACCACTCAATATCTTCTTTATCAGCCTCGGTTATCCTTGTTTTTGTGAAATTGTTTTTTCCAAATATATCACAATGTTTTAATTATCAGCTTCCACCAATTTAAAATATTTTTCTGCTTAATAGTATTATGCTTCTTAATGGTAAATGGGCAAAATAATATACTCTCTTTATTGTTCTTCTGTTGTTCTTTCCTGTTTATTCTTCTTTTTAATAATCTTATTTTGTTTTCAATCTCCAATCACCATATAAATATTATAATTTTAAATTCTTTCAATTTCCAATCTCTATATACTGTACTGTATAATTAATACTCTAATACTGATCACTGTATACTTTATACTATGAACTGCTTGTAGTATTTACTGCTTGTACTATTTACTGACTGACTAACTTCTTAATAAATTCACTAACTAACTGTCGAACTGTCTTCTGTTTAATGTCTTTTAATTAACTAACTCCATACTGTCTTACTCTAACTGTTAACTCTCCAACTGTAACTGTCTTAATGAATAACTGTTTAACTGTAACTCTCATACTGTTAACTGTAACTGTCTTAATTTAATCTCATACTGTATTGAACTGTCTAATGAATCCTTGCTCCAAATTACATCGTATTTATATCTTTTCATCGTTCTTGAATATTCTAGCAATAAATCATGTTCGAATTTGTTCTATTTCATCAATATCTTTCATCATGTTCTTGAATATCTACCTCGCAAATAAGGTTAAGTTTCTTATATTGGCGTTTTCTAGAGAACTCTTTACCCTTCTATCCAGAATTTTAAGGACATTTAGGCTATGGACATTTTTAGATTAGAATGTTAACTTATATCTAAATTAAATACCTTAAATTAATATATAACACTATTCTACATCCGTAAGTATATGTAAATTAAACATTTTAAATTAATAAATAACCCCATTTTACATTCGTGATCATTCAACGGTCACATATTCGGTGTATATTTGGTTGCCTATGCATGAGGTAAACACAGAAAGACACAGTTGAGAGCAAACACAGAAAACATGGAAAGACTCATAATACAAGGAAAGGTATAAGGCCGAAGATCACGATGAAGATCCCCAACAAGATGGATAGATCAAATTACAGGAATATGCCAAAGACCTATGCATGAATTAAAAGAAATTACCAGAGACAGAGATCTCTGGAGACGGACAATACACGACATCACGTCGACCACTACACTCCCCCTGGGGGTCAGGATTGAAGAGAGAGAGAGAGAGATGCATATGGCTGACTTAAATATATCATAATTATTAAAATAAAAATAAAAAAACTTTTTAAACTTATCATTATGCTAATTTCTTAAAAATACCCTCATATAAATATTTTTTATTATATTCTCTAGTCTATAACTTATAAATTATTTCTTTAATCACTATTTAAGTTTATTAATTAAAAATCATAATATTATTATGCTTATTTCTTCTATAGCTATTATTATCTCAATATATATTATATATATATATATATATATATATATATATATATATATATATATATATATATATATATACATAGTCTGCTTTTATCTAAAAGTATTATCATAGCGAAATATTTAATTTTGATATAGAGAGTGGGTAAAAACTGACTTTCTACCCACAAAGTTGTTTTAAATGAAACACATGTATTTTGGTATTGTAATGAAATGTTGTTCCCTATATTTATCTGCTTTAATTTGTTTCTTCTTAAGGTGCCCTCTCCATTACTAAAGGTTGGCTATAACTACAGCAAATTGCTCTCTATCTTGAGCTGTTCTTAGTATCGAATGTGTGTCCATGCCTGTCCAGTCTCTTACATTTTTAAGCCAGGAGTTTCTTTCTTCCTGGATCTCTTCTTTCTTCCACTTTCCCTTTCATTATCAGTCATAGGAAATTGTATTTTTCTCCTCTGTAAATATTTCTTAGAAAAACTCATTTTTCTGGTTTTTACAATATTTAGAAGTTCTCTCTCAGTTCCTATTTTTCTCAGCACCTCCTTTTTGGTCACGTACTCTATCCAAGAGATCTTTAGCATACTTCGAAAAATCCACATCTTAAAGGTTTCTACACGTTTGATACTTGTGATTCCGAGAGTCCGTGTTTGCACTCCGTATAGCAATATGGAATAAATGAATGTTTTTACAAATTGGTATTAGATATCCAACGATAAGGTAGAGTTTATTAGAATTTTTTTTTAGTCTTTGAAAAGCGGGCCTAGCATACTCTATAAGAGCACGTACTTATTCCAACTTCGTAGTCAAGATCGTTTGTTATCCAGCAACCAAGATAGAATAAGAAATGGTTCAGGCAAAGCTTTCCGAGTCCTAAGTGACAGTCGCTTATCATACCGATCAGAAAAAATGACTCATCTTCTAATTCTGCCAGTGCCTACAGACCAATCTCGCTAACATGCACAATGTTCAAACTAATAAAAAAGATGATAAATAAGCGTTTGCTTTGGTTTCTTGGAGAAAACAATCTGACAGATGCAGCACACTCGAGATTCAGACCCAATCGAAGTACGATGGATAACCCGGTACTTCTCCAAACAGAAATAACCCAAGCTATATCAAATAAGAATGACGTCATCACAGTTGCCTTAGACTTAAAAATTGCCTGCGACACAATAAAGAAAGCTGCTAATTAGTTGCAAAGTAATTGCAAACGGGAAAACAGTAATTGAAAACATCTACATCACAAGGCTCAGTTTCAGCCCCATACTATTCCTTCTTAGCATTAACGATGTAAACTCTGTTGTTCTCCCTCTAATAAAATACTTAATATACGCAGATGATCTTGTTCTTTATTCCCAAGGTAAAGTTACAAGGATCACATGCTCTTTACTCCATAACACTCTTAACAATCTTCATAACTGATCCACTAAAATTGGAGTCAAATTTTAATCTGGAAAATCTAAAGTCATAAACTTCTCTAAAATAAATCACACATAACCTCCTCTACTTCACCTAAATGGATCTCCGCTAAAAGTTGTTGATAAACAAAAATTAGGTATTAGGAGTAATGTTCGATAAAAGACTTACATGGAGTAAGAAAGTCCTCTTAAGAATTTTAGGTTGGATTACGGAAGCATTCTCTACATATCTGCTTTCAATACTCACCTTAAAATCTGAACAAAATTCACAAAATTTCTTTACGCGTTAGCCTCGGTGCCTTCAAATCAAGTTCTTTTGAAAGTCTTTATATCGAATCTTCAGAACCTCCACTTTTTATAAGACGGCAACGTCTACTTCCGTCTTACTTCTCTAGAATTTCTGCTAATCTAAAAAACCCAGTAATTAAACTAATTAACACTTTCCACCCTGTTCCAGATAATAAACACCCTCGAGCACATTCTCTCTCGCAACTTTTAAAAACTTTGCTAAAAGACACAGACCTAAAACTCACAACTCCCTTTACTACGTCCAGAATTCCCCCGTGGATCAAAAAGGTACCTACTCTCCTTACCAGCTTAACCCATTAATGGCCAAGCATTGAAATACTTAGATTTTTTGCAATTCAAGTTTATATACTTTATAAATAAAGGCATAAGAACAATATTTCACTTAAAATTATTATTAATAATAATTGCAATATACAAAAAAATAATGTTTCGTTAACGAAACTTTGGCATAATATGTGTAGTAAATTGAAAATTATACGTTTTATAGTGTGTAAATGAAATTTCTTGATTTTATCAATTAAAACTAAAGGTATTGCTACAATAGTTTATTATATAAAATAAAATGATTACTTAACATGGCAGTAGCGCCATTATGGCATCTCATTTTTTATGGAAAGCACTAAAACAGTCAGCGTGCAAGTGAACCTTACATTTTCCGCACATATAAACAGAATTAGTTTTGCACAGTCTGCACCGCCGTCTACGTCCATCCTCTTCGCGAACGATATTATGACCAGTCTGGTCATATTGAATATCAGAAGGTAAACTTCCTTTAGAAGGACGACCCCATGCGGATGTGGATGGCTTTGGCCCTGGGTCTGATTCGGAGTCATCTTCTTCAGCAGCTGTTTTTATCGTAAATCTTTTTTCATTCTGTATCAGTGACAAAACCAACGAAGAACGAAATTGCAATTGGGAGACACGAGAATCATTTGCAATGTTGTAAATTTTCCGTGAATTTACAACTGTGCAATGCACCAGGTTCATAAACAAGGGCCACCACCACTTTTTATTTCTTACTCGGATCCGGTAATTTGATACCGAATTATCTAGCAGATCAACACCTTCCATATGTCGGTTATAACCGTTAATCATATTGGGCTGAGGTATTGAATCTTCCTTTCGTAGCTTCTGATTATATCTTTTAACTGTAACAATTGGATGAACCGTTCCATTGTTGCTGGTTACAGTTACAACGGAATTATCGTTCCACCTTGCAACTGATACTTCTGCCTTTTTGTCGAAAGCATGATCAAACTCGCCTCTGTTTTTCTTTCCAAGCACTTTGCTACTTTGTAGAGGACATCCTGGTGACCTATTCTCTCTCACGGTGCTAGTAAAGAAAATTCCTTTTTCACCTAGAATGTGAAATAGTGCATAACTCGAAAAGAAGTTGTCGAAGAAAACTCTATGTTCTGAAGGGTTTTGCATTACACGTAGCAGATCCAAAACTACTTGCGTCCCTAACGTGTATTGTGATTTCTGCCTTTCTGGATTTGCGCCATCATAAGGAATGAATTGGTATAGATATCCCTCTGAGCTACACAAGCACAAAGCGCACTGGTTTACCCTTCATAAACATCTTTGCAGAATGTCGGCTGAAATAAGGAACCATTTGTTCATCTATAGACTTATTAGGAGAAAATAGTCCAAACTGCAAATATCGTTCGTTCATCAGCAAAAATAATGGACGTATTTTGGCAAATTTATCATTTTTGTCTATGTCATTATTGTCAGAGACATGAAGATTTCTTTTTATGTTTCGGAAGATGTTTCGACTCATGCACTTTCTTACCAGCTCCACGCCTTTATCTGGGTAAGGATTAAAATACCAAAAAACTTTTGCAGTTGAGCTGGAGAGCGTTTAAAATCATGTCTGTTGTTTTCCCGTGCATACGTCAGGCTGAATTGAGTATCTTCTGGAATAAAATATCGTCAAAAAATAAAGAGAATATTTCAAATGGTGTTTTCCCAGCCAGTCTCAGCTTTATTTCTTCCTTTTTATTAAATTCATTGTCTTTTGGAGAAGAGGAATAGTTTTCTAACGATTTAGGCCAGTCAGGTGTATATTGCGTTGGTTTGCATTTTCGTTCGGAATTTACTTTTCTTTTCTTCCCCCTTCTTGTAGATGTTTCCAATATGGATTCTGTGGGCGTCTTAGCCTCTTCTCGAGACCTTGTGTGAATCTCAAATGTACCAGCGATATCAGTCAAAGCTTCTTCCTCTATAAGAACATTATCATTCAAATCCTCTTCATCTGTTAACACATCAACTAAAGGAGGTATATAAACTGCATCTATATCATCCGCTTCTTCCAAATCAGAATCATCCTCCAGTATAGCTTGCAATTCTTTTACTATCAAATATGGATAATAAATTTAGGGATCGCGCCAAAGTTTCGTAAACGAAACATTATCTTTAAAGTGTTATAAAATTTTATGAGTAGTCATATTTCAAATTATGTTTGGATAATATCATTCTACAATTTCTAATTGAACAAAGAATGCCGGTTTGGTCGAATTTTAAATATCTTGTGATATATTATGCGAGCTCAAACGACACCGACAGATACTAGTAAATTTGGAGTGTTTTGTTTATTATTTTATAAACTATGCAGCACATAATTTAGACCATTAAAATAACAAACACATCAATAAACTATCTATATGAAAGACCTATACATAAAATATAATAATCATCATATGAAAATCGTAAAAAAAATAATTAAAAAAATGTTTCGTTTTCGATACTTTGGCCATTAATGGGTTAAACCGATATAAAAAAAAAGAAGAAACATCCAGAACTCTCATGGTGCAAGCATTTAAGTAACTTATACAGACACAGCGTTATGACAAAATTCTCTACACAGATGCCTCCAAAGGAGAACGTCAGTACCTCAAACATAGTACACACAGCCGAACTGTATGGAATTGTCAAGGCATTAGACTCGCTCATTCCTAATGAGAAATCATTAGCAATATGCACCGATTCTCTCCCCGCCATTGACTCAATCAAAAATATATACTCCTTACATCCCATTGTACAGTGCATCCACAGTATCTGCCAACAGCAGTCAAAAAATGGTGTTCATTAACTATCATCTGGATACCATCCCATGTTGGTATCAATAGAAATGAGAAGGCTGATCATGCAACAAAACTGGCCTGCTCCTTAGAAAATCTGTACAACATACAACTTCACTAAGATCTACAGGCCCGTATCAAGAACAACGTACTGAGCACTTGGCAAATACACTGGAACGTGCAAAATACAAAACTTCGCAGAATTCAACTAACTGTTACCTCCATCACCATGCCTCAAATGAGCCGAAAAGACAATATTATTATCAGAATGCTCAGAATAGGCCACACTCGTCTTACTCATGGATAGACTTCGGCAAATATGCATATTGCATATTTTGCATATTGTGCATATTTTATGCAAATATTTCATATTTTGGCATATTTGTATAAAAGTTAGCATAAAGTGCATAAAAGTTCAGATTTTTATACTGTATTTGAAAATTTTTAAACATACCAATTTATTTCAATTCTTGTATAAAATTTTGTAGTCATTTTAATCAAGAAATGATCTAAGTACGTAATCTCTACAGGTACAAAACATTTACAATTTCAAAGAAGATCAATTTAAGTAGCCCTCAACATTCTTAGAAATTCTCGGTCACTGAGGCATTCAGTTATTGGATAATCGCTAAGGGTTTGCTCATTTGCATTTTATGATCTAATCCCCAAATCTATCTACAATTTATTGTATCTTAACAGCAGGTAAACGGCTAATAGTTTTGTTCTTAATTTAGGGATTTTCCAAAATCTCCCAGTTTATTGAATTAGGTACCTAAACATTTCTAATTTGATGCTCAGATTTGTAAATCATTTTTGTTTTGATATTCAAAGCGTAAACACTCGTTGTGCGTAACAAAAAGGAAGATTGTGATTTTATAATGCCTAAAACAACCAGTGCTTCAACTTGGATTAAACCATATAAAAAGCTGTCTATGGATATGGGAAAAATCTACTGTTCAGTCTGTGGCAAAATTGTAAGTATCTAATATTTTCTATTAAATATCTAATATTTCATACATACAGGGTGTTTCCAAATGACACTTACAACGTTTGACTGTAGATACTTCTCGAAAAATTGTACAAAACGATATAGTTAATGAGGGGTCAAACTTATTTACTTTTCGAGATACAGGGTGTTAGAATTAAAAAAAATTAAATTCTTTTAGTTAATAACAACAATAACTTTAAAACCAATAAACGTATTTACTTGAAATTTAGTACTCGTAGGTTGTTTTTAAATGAAAAATAGCTTCCTTTATTGAGAAAAAATTGTCCATGGTACAATACAATGGTGTGTATTTAGAAAAATTTTTCACTTACTTTTTTTTATGAAGTCAGCTATTCTAAAACACAATTATTTTTTTTGTAATTGAATTGAAAACAAATGCGTTAACAATTTCGCGTTTTATACAAGAAACATTAGCAACTTTTTTTCTTCCGACAACTATTCCTTCTAATAAATTACTGCTTATTTTATCGGATGCTGCTCCTTATATGGTGAAAGCAGGACAAAATTTAAAAATATTTTTCCCAGATTTAATACACGTTACTTGTGTAGCGCATGGATTAAACAGAGTTGCAGAGGAAATACGAAAAAAGTTTCCTCTTGTAAATACCATGATATCCAGTGTCAAAAAAGTATTTCTTAAATCTCCTATAAGAATTCAACTTTATAAAGAAATGCTACCTAACATTCCTCTTTCACCACAACCTATTTTAACGCGATGGGGAACATGGTTAGAATTTTTATGCAGATCATTTTGTTAAAATAAAGAACATAATTGATACGTTAACAGATAAAAGTTCCCAATCTCTTTTGGATTCTAAACAAACTTTTCAGAGTAACTTGCTTTAACAAGAACTTTCATTTATAAAATCAAATTTTAGTTTTGTTCAAAAAACAATTACTCAGTTAGAATCACCGAAACTGTCATTGTTCGAAAGTACAGCATTAATAAAATAATTTGCGTCATGTTGTCGGAACGTTAGAGGTAATATTGGAAAAGATATTTTAAAAAAATTTGAAGCTACTATGGAAAAAAATAAAGGTTACCATATTCTTTCTGAAGTAGTCAGTGTTCTAGCTGGAAATATTTCGGAAACAATTAATTTAGAACCAAATGTTTTGGTTAGTTTGAAAAATGCTCCCGTTACATCAGTTGATGTTGAACGAAGTTTTTCCATATATAAATATATGTACTCAGACAGAAGCCACAAGTTTTTGTAAGAAAATTTTGAACACCACTTGGTCATTTATTGTTACCATAATTCTAAATAAGTTTATTCATACTTAAAAATGATGTAGTTACTTAAAATAAATGTAAATCTTAATGAATAGTAGGAAATATTTAGTTATGTACACTTTTTTTTTTAAATAAAATTGTTACTATTTTACGATTTTTTTATTTATTTGTATGCATATTTTGTAAAAATTATGTTTGTATGTATATTTTCGGGTAAACACGTGCATATTTATGCGCATATTTTCTACAGTTTTATTTGCATATTTGCCGAAGTCTACTCATGGATATCTGATGTCTTCTGAAAACCCTTCTGTGAACATTGTAATGAGTCCTTAACGGTCCAGCACATATTAATATAATGTGTCCACTACAAACCTCAAAGAGACTACTAAAAATTTCAAAATAATTTAAGTGATCTACTCGGTTCTACAAACATGTACAGTGCCATAATTCGTTTCCTAAAAGACTGTCACCTTTACTACTTAGTGTAATTATATTAAGATGTTGTTATTGTCTCCTAACTTGTGTATTAGGGTGGAGTGAAAAAACGACTTTCTACGATATCAATTTCTAATAGTGCGGAAAACTTGCGCATAGGCATCCTTAAAACAGGAAAAATAAAAAAAAAATTTTTTAATATCCTAATATCGCGCAATAGGCCTAAAGTTTGAAAAAATTGGGAAAAAACGGTCATTTTTAAAGTCATGGGAAAAATATTTCTAATGAATATTTTTTATTCTAATAGCTTAAAACATATTCTTTGAGGTGTATTTAGCTCGAAAAAAATATTCTTGAACATTTTTATGTATAGTTTGAGATCGCGCAAAAAGCCTAAACTTTGGGGAAAATGGGCAAAATGAGGTATTTTTCGTGAAATTCTAAAGACATAAACGAAGTCTGTTTGTAATCATACCCGATGCATTTCTACATATTAATTTATTATTTTAGATGTGTTACAAAACTTAATTCGACTTTCAGTCATGCTTGCTTATTGCTTATTAATGGCGCACTCCTCCAAGCTTACTCCCCTTGTTGTCAATGCATGAACTGTTCCGCGCTTAGTGAGAACATCGCAGCGGCTTGACTATGACTACTGTGGCTAGTAGCGTAGTAGCTCGCAACAAGTACAGTTGTCTGTTTGCGTTTACTTGTGTTACAGTCAAATAGTGCGCATTTTTCACAAAATTCGTTTGTTAGTAGTGTTTTTAATTTCAACATGATGTCGTCGAATAGTGGAGTTGCTACAAGATAATCCCACACGAACGTTTGCCCGATTTTCGGTCCATCTCGATAACTAAGTGCTAATACTTTGCCAACGTACGAGGACCTACTTCTTTCTTGTTTCGAAGAGAGACAAAGATTAATGTTATTGTCAGATTCAAAGTTCAAGGTGAAATTTCCACCTATTGCAGAAAGTGTTGCCACTCAAGTTAAAAATCTTTTTAAGAATGCTTTAATTCCAACTGTTACACACACTTGTGTTGTCCAAATGGTAATTTCGTATCACGAAGAGTACTACAAGATCAGGAAATCATTTAACCGTGATAAAGACAAGGATTTTTTCAAGGAAAGACTGGAAGTTTTTATCGCTAATGCTCGGGGAAAACTATTTGATATTGCAGCATGTAAATGTGAAATAATGCTTTCATGTGAATGCGAGAAAAAACTAAGCTGTGACTGTCCTGTGGTTCAAGTTTGCAATTGCGAGAAAGCAAAAAAGATCCCTGATATTAAATTGAAGTTTGTATACGACCAACGAAAATTACATCTCTTGCAGCAAGAAACTTGTTCCTTAGATACCAGCGGATCCAGCACATGTGATACTTATGTTCGTCAAAGTGTGGACCAAGAAAGTCATTGTGATATGAGTTTGTCACAGCCTTCAACATCGCAAATGCGTTATAAGTTGACAACTACTGCTATGATAAGTGACAGATATGGAGTTTCCGACACGGCCCCAGCAGCAATTGCATCCGGTGTGATGGATGATCTTGGATTAATATGTGATTCAGATATGTCTCAAGTAATTGACAGAAGTAAGATTAGGAGAGAGAAAGAAAATCTGCGAAAAGAAGTAACAATTGACAATCAAGATCAGCTTAAAGAAGTAAAGGGATTCTATTTTGATGGAAGAAAAGATACCACTCAAACTCAAGAAAAATTAGGAGCCAAATTTTATCGTAGAGTAACAAAAGAAGAGGACATCAGCATTATTAGTGAGCCTGGTGGCCAGTATGTTGGTCATGTAACACCAAAAAAAGGAACTGGAAGTGAAATAGCTCAGTGCATTATTGACTTCATGAGAGAGCAAGACTATGAGGTGAAGGAAGTAGAAGCCGTTGGATGCGATGGAACCGCCACCAACACTGGATGGAAAAATGGAGTGATTCGCAACATCGAAGTAATGTTCAAACGGCCCCTGCAATGATTTGTGTGCCTATTACACTTCAATGAACTCCCTTACAGGCATCTTTTTGAACACCTAGATGGCACAACTACAGGACCAGCATCATTCAGTGGCCCGATTGGGAAAAAGCTTGTGAACTGTGCAAAAAATGATGTAGTACCATTTGAAGTCATTGTACCTGAATTTGAGATCGTTATTACCAAATCTGACCTTAGTAAGGATCAGCAATACTTATTAGATATTGTTAAGTCAGCTACAACTGGACTCTGTGAACCTGACCTAGCTGCTAAAGATCCTGGTCCCCTTAGCCACTCCAAGTGGTTAATCTGTGCCAACCGGGTACTAAGACTCTACATTTCTGAAGAAAGTCCTTCATATGAGCTAAAAATATTGGCCAACTACATTGTCAAGACGTATGCTCCTGTGTGGTTCGCCATCAAAAAGCACCACACTGTAAAAGACGGACCAAAGCATGTACTTAAAGTAGTACAAACTACAAGACATTTACCAGATGACATAAAGACGATAATTGATCCAGTCATTGAAAGAAATGGATTTTGCTGTCATCCAGAGAATCTGCTTTTAACTATGATATTGGATGACCGAGAACATATCAGAGAGTTAGGATACAGAAGAATAATTAAAGCTAGAAATCAAAATCAAGAAACAGGAGAGAGCGTCAGGATATTCAAGGTACCTTCGATAAACTTTGACGCTCAAGATTATACAGAACTAATTGACTGGTCAAAGTGTGCTCTGACCCCACCACCTTTGATTGCAAGGATGACAACAGAGCACATTGAATCCCTGCTCAAAGAGAAAGCTTTACCTGAGTTTGATTGCTTAACAATTTCTTGCCACACACAAAATGTAGAAAGATATGTGAAATTAGTTACAGAGGCCTCAGGAAAAGTGTATGGCCATGAAAACCGTGATGGGTATATCAGGGCAACACTGAAATCAAGATCAATGATGCCAAAATTTAACACTAAATCAGAGTTCAAAGGCGGAAAGTAATTTTACCACGCCCAGAATTGGTTGGTTGGTTGGGTAGGGCGTGGGTGGGACTCGAAGTGCAGCCACCTCCACGTGGTGAGTCCTGGGTCATTTCAGTACAACAAGTACTGAAATGAACGAGGAGCTGCACATGATGTTGAACAATTCTAAAGCAAAACACCAGTGTCTACTCTGAAGTCTTGCGTAAGTATTACAGTCTCGTTATATCCTTGAGCATTTAAGAAAAATACCTGTTTTCCGAGCTAAATACACCTCAAATAATATGTTTTAAGCTATTAGAATAAAAAATATTCATCAGAAATATTTTTCCCATGACTTTAAAAATGACCGTTTTTTTCAAATTTTTTCAAACTTAAGGCCTATTGCGCGATCTTATAATATTAAAAATTTATTTTTTTTATTTTTCCTGTTTTAAGGATGCCTATGCGCAAGTTTTCCGCACTATTAGAAATTGATATCGTAGAAAGTCGTTTTTTCACTCCACCCTATTGTGTATAAACAGATTGTAAATGTATGTAAACATAAACATATTGTAATAAACTTTATACCAGAGTCAATGGCCCATAGTTGCCGAGACACTTTAATTTAAAATAAAAAAAAATAATGGAGTAGATCCAATAATTTGATTACTTACTGTATATCTTTGTTAAATTGGAATATTATAATGAATTCAAATTATATTTCTACAGTAGCAAATAAAACACTTATTCAAAAATAAATATCTTTGATCTATTTTGTTTTTTTTTTATCCCTCTATTTATCCAATTATTTAACAAAAGTAAATTCCATTGCAAATCAATTTCAGCGTGTAATATAAAGAACGACTAGTACACCATTAAATTTGAGAAAGGTCTGATAATAATTTAGTTATAGAGTAAGTAAGTGTGTTGGTGATGATAAGAAACCTTTAAATTAGATTGTGTCTTATAATCATCTTGCACCAGTTCGAATCGGCTCTTTCTTACAATTACCATATTAACGACACCAGCTGAGACTCATACAAATTGGACGATTTAATGATTATTCAGTATCTCCTATTTCAATTTTAACTAAAGCTTTGCCTGATAAATTTATAAGGAATCGAATCGAATAAATTAAGCAGTAGTTTCTCAATTTCTACAAATTAAAGATTTTCATAAAAATAATTTCTAAAACTTTTCTAAATGTTTACAAAAATCTGTTTTTGAAATTATAAAATACACTCACCGGCAAAATTAACGGAACAACTTAAAATTGGGACATGTTAGATGTCTCGAATTTCCTAAACCTGTTGTCCGATTTTAGTGATTTTTTTAGTATGTTATAGGTATATTATTTAAGAATATCGATGTAATGATATTGTTGCTAGACAGGAAGTGGAATATTCTAGCATATATAAAATATTGAAATGAAAACTTAATTTTAGCCTCAGGCTTTCTTAACATTTCTTTTTTGATTCATTTGCTTATGTTTGATAATAAAAAAGTTAGGTACGTTAAGAATTAGCCATGTTTTTTATCAATAATTCCCCATTTTCTGATTAGTTTAAAAACAAGCCTAAAGTAGGCTATGAGAAGTTAATCGTTTAATGCACACACCGGCAAATTTAAAGGAACCTGTTATTAATGCAATATTTCTTTATATTTGTATTTTATAGACTATGTCTACATAGCTTTGAAAGCTCCTTGTCACAAGAAAGTCTTAAATGTCAAAATGTCAAATTAATTTGTTTATTTGTATTGTGTTTTACATTTTACAGTCATTCTGTCTGTTCATAACAAGTACAAACTTGTATTTAATTGAGCGCACAATAAGAAAGAGACTTAAAGAAGCCGGTCTCAAGTCATATGTGCCAATAAAAGCTCCCAGACTCCAGAGACACCATCGTTTAGCACGACTACAATTTGGTCGAGTACATCAAAATTGGAATGATAACCACTGGAGTCAAATTTTCTTTACGGACGAGAGCCGTTTCTGTGTAAATTACATCGACGGTAGAGAAAGATTGTATTAACGCTAAGGAGAACGAAATGCCCCTTTCAATTTTACTACGACCGTACCTTTTGGTGGAGGTTCAATTATGGTGTGGGGCGGTATATGTTTGGGAGCAATAACAGAGTTAGTGGTGATTGATGGTGGAGCATTAACAGCAGATAAGTATATCAGAGATATTCTCCAAGAACATGTGGTACCTTTTTCACCATTTATTGGCGAAAATTTTATTTTATAGTGCAAGAGTGTAAGTGTAAGATATTTCTTATTACAATTGGGTATAACAACGATGAATTGGCCAGCTTGTTCCCCAGATCTAAACCCGATAGAGGATATGTGGGACATGCTAGGCAGAAAACTTAGGGCACGGGTTCCTGCTATTCAAAACAGAGAAGAAGTCACAATTGCAAAGATTGAGGAATGGGAGACGCTGCCCAACAACTGATCGATAGCGTTATCAGAAGTATGAGAAGACGAATAACTGCAGTTGTAAGGGCTCGTAGGGGAAACACACACTATTAAAGCCAAAAAAATGCATAAAAAAGAATTTAAGTTCAAACTGTACAATAAAGTTAATGCATTTAAAATCCGTATTTTGTTGAGTCTGACATCTTTGTGTTTTATTTCTTCTTAAACAGGTTTTGTATTGTACTACCATTGTAATATAAATTCAAAATACTTCACCAACATTCGTATTATGATATTATCTAAACAGTATATAGACTAGAGAGAAAATACCCAGATTTTATGGTTGTTCCTTTAAATATGCTGGTGAAACTAAGAAGAAAATGAGCATTTATTGATGAAAAACATGGCTAGTTGTTAACGTACCTAACTTTTTTATTATCCAACACAAGCAAATAAATCAAAAAAGAAAATGTTAAGAAAGCCTAAGACTATAATTAAGCTTTAATTTCAATATTTTATATATGCTAGAATATTCCACAGGGTTTTTCGAACTTTAAGGAAAAAACACAGTATGATTGTTACACCCGGTATAAAATGACGTTGACCTGTCTAGCAACAATATTATTTTATTGATATTCTTAAATAATATACCTATAACATACTAAAAAAATCACTAAAATCGGACAACAGGTTTAGGAAATTCGAGTCATCTAACATGTCCCATTTTTAAGGTGTTCCGTTAATTTTGCCGGTGAGTGTAGTTATGAGTAATCTAAAGGTTTCATGGTTCGAATTTCGGCGTTACCCAAAATTTAATGTTGAACTTATTGTTCCTCTTCCTTCTTTATATAAGAAATTTTGCTTGTTCAATGACGGACTTTGTTTCTATGAAAGATTGTCCCTTCATCCCTTGCGGTGTCGGGCCACACTTCTTCTACCGCTTAATGACTTGTTTCTTGTTATTTTAACAACTCATGTGTCCACCATTCTATTGATGTGACTGTTTCTTTTTTCTTCTGTTTAGTATCTACTCATTTATACCCTTTCTATTACAACTTTTTCCGATCTCATCACACCTTATTTAGCCTCTTAACGTGTTTCCTATAATTATTTTGAGTATTTCCATTTCTGGTGTTTCCAACATGCTCTGTACTTTGATTATCTCGGGTCTTGTTTTTGATACGTATCATTTTTGTTCTTATATTGGCCTTATATATTCTTGATTTTGTTAATGTGTCGGTTACGCCCTGTAGTGATATTAAGACATCCTGCCAATATATCTGCCCTTTGTACTTGATATCTACTTCTTTTTAATTATCTGAACTTGGGCGAATTAAATTTATTTAATATTAGATTATTTTCTTTACGCTTAAAATAAATTAAAATTTAACTGTACATCTTCAGTTATTTCGTAAAAAATCCTTAGTTTATAACGTGTATTGAATTCATCGAGTTAGAATCTATGGAGAAGCTATGAGCATATTAACGTATGTATTAAAAACGGCATAGGCAGGAGTGGCTAACTATAATACCAATATGGCGGTAACATCAGGGCCAGACTCAATAATAATAAAACTACTATACAAATATGACTAGTTATTCAGAAGATTTAATCATAATCTAAAAAAGTGCAATACATTTTTAATAAACTATGATTTATTTATCCCGCGATAAACACTAAAAACACGATATATTATATATAAAGATAAAGTAATACAGTCAAATAGTATTAATTTATTCTCTGAAGTACGGGCCATTACTTTGTTTACATATTTGTATACTAACCTGTGGAACGATATTCCTGAAGATTTTTTATTAACATTACTTCTGCTACAGCAACTACGTTGAGAACAAGAAACCATTATTATACATTATCACAATATATTACAGTTTCTATAAAATTATTATAAAACTGAAAATATTTATATTTTATTTTTTATATTTTATATAAATATTAATATCTTAAAATATTCGAAAAACAACAAATATAACCAAACATATACGATCTGTCAAAAGTTTCAAAACAATAATACCAATATGGCCGAAGTTAGGTCGTTTTTAGTCACGTGATGCCCTCTCCATAGATTCTAACTCGATGGTTGAATTAAAGAGTAATATTTATTTATTTTTTTACACTGTTAATATATCACCATGCGAATTATTGTTTATGTAAATAATAATTATCTACAAATTTTGCTTATAGTATATTACATAACGAGAGTTGTAAGAAGCTTATTACATGCGAGTAAAAAAGTTGCGGTAATTTTACAAGCATGTAATAAACTTACAACTCAAGTTGTGTACTATACTTTTTCTACAATTATTTTCGTTTATAAAAATAAAAATTAAATTACCACTATATTTACACTGACAGATTAATAATTTTTAATCTGTCAAAATAACGTCTGTTAATTAGTTTCCATGGTAACTCGACCAACTGACTTACGAGGCTTATGTGATATTACACATTTTTATAAAACTGAAGCGTAATTTTTTTAAGAGTAAAAAAAATTGTTTACATAATCGTTTGTACCAATTTAGTAAGGATCTAATCTAAACATAATATGAGTAGTTTAAAGTGTGCTCATATAAACTCTAGATCGCTAGTTGAGCATTTTATTTATGTAATGAACTTATTTTTCAAAATGATTTAGATATTTTGAGTATAAGTGATAAGTGAAACATAGTTAAAGGAATCAATATCCAGTAAGGACATTAATATACCTGGCTATAACTTGAAGGGGGCCGACAGGAATAAAAATGGCACAGGTGGAGATGTAGGTATTTACATAAAATGTAATATAAATTGTGTGCTGATTGAGTCACCAAATGAAATTAAACACATATGGTTAAAACTCTATCTTCGATATGAAACACTAGCTATTGGTGCCTTATATAATCCTTATGGAGCAGTTTATAAAAAATTTATACAGAAGGTAAAACACTTCACATTTGTATTTAGGTATAAAAATCATTGCCACTTTTAAAAAACTGTCGTCAAAATTTATACAGTAGCATAACGTGACGTTTTTGGTCTAATCAGATCATCTTCAGTGTCTTCTTATGTAATTGAAGCTAATACTAAATTTGTAGCTATGACATTCATATATGGTTTTACATCATTCCAAATTTAAATTATACTGTGACTCTAGGTCGATGGCATTGGATAAAAATTAATACTTAAGGAGCTACATGTTTCTATGCTCGGTTTGAACACGTGTTTCTTGTCAGTTAAAACGATACAGACCAACTGGTGTCGTACAATTTATAAATTTCATATGTTGTATTTCTATGTTTTTCATTGTAATATACAATTTCGTTATTTAAATATTAAATAACGAGTCGATCTATCCTATCTTCGGGGGGTTAGGTGAAAGAGCAGTTGTATGTCGCTGTTACACACTGGTATACAAACTGAATCTCTCCCTACTGATATAATATTTTATCAGTAATCAGTAAAGGAAAATTAATTTGTTTGTTAATAAAGACATTTATTATATTATAATTATTATAACGAAGAATTTTAATATTATTTTTCCCTATTCTGTATCCTCTTACCATGTCAATGTTTTATGACTTTACACACGATTAAATTGTATGTCGCTAACATATATATATATATATATATATATATATATATATATATATATATATATATATATATATATATATATATATATATATATATATATATATATATATATATATAATATATATAATATATATATATATATATATATAATATATTTAATATTATTTTTCCCTATTCTGTATCCTCTTACCATGTCAATGTTTTATGACCACACGATTAGATTGTATGTCGCTAATATATATATATATATATATATATATATATATATATATATATATATATATATATAATATATATAAATATATATATATATAATATATATATATATATATAAATAATATATATATATATATAAATATATATATATATATATATATATATATATATATATAATATATAGATAACCTAAATCCTATACTCCTATACTATAATATATATATATATATATATATATATATATATATATATATATATATATATATATAAATTATGATTTTTGAGGATGCAGTCAGTTTATTTGGCCCACAAGACAAAGAAAACTCTTTGACTTACTGTCAAGCTTTCGAATTTTATTTAATTCTTTTTCAAGACATCTATAAAAAGAAATATAAATTAACTAGTTAAAATTGTTAATTGTCTGACTTACTAGTCGTGAGATTACAGTTGTTAATACTATTGAACTCCACAAAACAAACCATTATAAATATATTAAAAATTTTTTATTAAAAATAACTATATTGTCACTATATATGTCATTGTCATGGTTTGATTAATGGACATATATGAATGAAAATACAGTTACTTTATGTGGAAAGCAAAACCAGTAACAATAGTTTTTATTATAATTTATTTTTCTCTCTCTCTTGTCGTTTCCTCATTGCTGAGGATCGTGATTCCCTACAATGCGGGCTGTCAATTCTCTCCATCTCTTGCGATTTTGGGCTGCTCTCATGGACTCGGAAAACGTCTCTCCAGTGGCTTTCTGTACTTGATCTGACCATCGGATAGGTGAGCGTCCTCGGCCTCTACGTCCTTCTACGTTATTAATTAATTAAAATAATTTATTTAATTGTCTATAAAAAATATAAATTAATCCAGTCAGCAGTTTGGCTTAAGCACATATGAATTTTTAATGTTAAGATGTCAATAGAAAATGAGATCTTGACGGTATTTATTGATATGTTAATATGTAACAATAAATGTTACTTAATTTGTCAATATCTGATCTTCTATTTACACATTTTTTATTTTTTTGTATATGTGTCATTTCTAAAAATAACCGTTTCTGTTCATGTTTCTGCCTCTCTAGAATTGAAGCTTGTGAAAAATTAAATGTGTGATTTAGATTGATGGAGTGTTCAGCTAATGCACAAGCTTGTGATTTCTTAGTTTTTACATCACTTTTATGAGAAATAAACTGCAGATTGGAATAATTTATATTTTTTATAGACAATTAAATAAATTATAATAAAAACTATTGTTACTGGTTTTGCTTTCCACATAAAGTAACTGTATTTTCATTCATATATGTCCATTAATCAAACCATGACAATGACATATATAGTGGCAATATAGTTAATTTTAATAAAAAAAATTTAATATATTTATAATGGTTTTTTTTTTTTAGTACAATAGTATTAGCAACTGTAATCTCACGACTAGTAAGTAAGACAATTAACAATTTTAACTAGTTAATTTATATTTCTTTTTATAGATGTCTTGAAAAAGAATTAAATAAAATTCGAAAGCTTGACAGTAAGTCAAAGAGTTTTCTTTGTCTTGTGGGCCAAATAAACTGACTGCATCCTCAAAAATCATAATTTATATATATATATATATATATATATATATATATATATATATAATAGTATAGGAGTATAGGATTTAGGTTATCTATATATATATATATATATATATATATATATATATATATATATATATATATATATAAATAGTATATAAGGTAGGATGAAGTTGGTCACTTTTTTTAATAGTATAGTATCTTTGTTTATAACAATTCTTCTTGTTCTTCAAGTTCCACTCCTATCGGATATTGGAAATCATTCTGGCAGTTAGAATTTTGTTGGTTACGCGCCTGAGTAGTTCAATTGAACTGCATCCATAACATTCACGGAGATTGCGTAGCCACGAGATTTTACGTCTTCCTACGCTTCTTCTGCCTTTGATTTTACCCTGCATTATATTTCTTAGTAGTTTGTATTTTTCACCTTTCATGATGTGCCCCAAGTATTCCAATTTCCTGATTTTTATGGAATTTAAAACTTCGCATTGTTTTCCTAGTTGTTCGAGAACTTGTTCGTTCGTTTTGCGATCCTTCCATGATATTTTCAAAATACGTCGATAACACCACATTTAGAATGCTTCTAGGTTTTTAATGTTGAAAGTGTCCAACCTTCAACCCCATACAAAAGACTAGAGAAAATATAACATCGAAGCATTCTTTAACTTTTGCTGTTTGGTTCCAATAGAGATTACATATGATTCTAATATAACAATTAAGAGATCTTGATTTGATTGAGTACATTTACTAATAGTGGTAGAGAAAACCAATTATATTATTGTGCTTGATAATAATATAATTATATTCCCTTTGTCTACACCGTCACTGTCCTGTACTTCTCCAGATATTATTTTTAATCCGATTCTCGTTTAATTCCCAAATAACTTTATCCCTCGTCAATGTTCATCGGCCGTCTTACAAAATTTCCGTTTGACAGGATATTTTCCATGTACATATTTTGCCTTATGCGAATATCGGTTGTAACAATAAAGCCAGAAAATTATGTCAAATACGGGTGTCTTCTAAAAGAAGAAGATTTATTCTATTAATATTATTAAAAAAAAGCAAATAAATAATTTTAAATACTGAAAAATAATTTTGCAAAACATGTCGATTTTTTGCTTATAAACAATAAGAATAACTTTTTAACGATTTCCTACAGGAAAATTATGTGTTCATATTTATAACGCCTGAATTTTCCGAAACTGAAAAGGAAAAAAGTTGTCTTAGGACAATTTAGGACGAAGTTAGTCACTTTTTTTTAATTGATAGTCTCTTTGTTTATAACAATTAAGATATCTTATTAGCGTTGAAAAAATGCTTTATAACAATTAAGGGATCTAATTAGCGTTGAAAAAAATATACTTTAAAGTTTTAATATGCAAAATTCCAAAAATACTGCATTTTAATGAAATCGTTTATAAAGCTTTAAAATGTGGTACTCAAAATCGGTCGGCTCCACGCGTGAGCCGTGGATGGGGAAGGAGCAATTAGCTGTATCTCTGGTTCTTGTTTATGGATTTTAACGTGTTTTTTTTTATTTGTACGTTCTTATTGCATACATTATGAATATCTAGTATTTAAATGATTAAATTGTTAAATAAAGCATCTAATTATTTTAGACAATTTTTTTTCAGTTTTTATTTTACTATTTAAGGTAATTTTTATTGTAAATAAAACATAAATATTTATGATTAATATAAACTTCTTTAAAAAACTTTGTAAATAATTTATGTGTAATAGATCTTATAAAAAAAACAAATTATCCTATTCACATTTCTACGTATTAATTTAAAAATAAAACATCTCAGATTTTTTCTCAATAGACAAATTTTCTCAATGTTAATTGTCCATATCAACCAATTTATTTATTTATTATTATTTATTTATTTAACAATTGTTAAACAAATGGTCAAAAAATGTATTTTTTGCTGCATTTTTTTATAATTTGAGTTATTCTAAAACGAAATTTATTCTTTTGGTTTTTTCGTAAAATACTTACTATAAACATAAAATGCAAGTAAACAATTAAAAATGCCGCAGATTTTAACGTTTTTCGAAGTGATTTTTCAATAGGTTGGACATCGAATTAAAAAAAAAGAAAAAGAATATGATGTGCTTAAATCCATTAGTTTCAAAAATAGCAAGTTCATCTTGATTTTATATGGCATAAGTCATTTTAAAAATCCATAAAAACACAGTAAAATTATTATATCTCAATGAAACATGTATATAATGTAGATAAGCATTCGCTGATAAAACTATGAGAAATCTTGACTGACCTTTTGGCTTTTCCATTGTCATTATCATGTATTAAAATTCATAACTGGGTACTATTGAACATCAGGAATTACAATTTGATGCATACTTTAATGTAGCTAATAAAGGGCGCCACCTATACCACATATGTGGCATACATTTGCACTTAACTTTTTTGCTCTTCAAGTTACTGGTGTTTCTGATAAAAAATATTAAAAATACTTTATTTTAACAAAAAAAGTATATCTATTAATAACTTTAAATCGAAAAAAACAAAACAGTTTTCAAGATAATCGCATTTTACAAATCAACTACATAATTTAGATTTGACGCAATTACTATAAAAACGAAAGAAAATTAGATAAAAACATCAATACTTCTGAATTTTGGTATAAAATGCCTTTAATAATGTTAATGGTTAACGAAATATTAAATAAAATAAATATATCAGCAGGATAATTTGCAATAGAATTTGACAAAATAACAGAATGATTGGATTTTACATAAAACATTTTACGTTTTATATTAAATTAAGTTCATAACCAAAACATTTTATTTACAAACCAAATTAAGAAATAGTTAAGATTAATAATATTAAACATTTTGTGAAAGAAGTGTTCAATATGTCTCACTGACCTCTCTCATAATGTGGTATACAGGATATGTCATAGTACCAAACCATACGATATGCATTTTAAACATGAATTTTAAATAAACGTATGGTTTGAAACCATCGGTAATTATTTTTTAAGGACATGCGAATTACCTTGTAATTTGAATGGTGAGATTTATTAAGATTTTTTATAAAATGATTTTATTGGTTTATTGGAAGAATTGTTATCAAACTTAAGGCGAAATATGTGGTTTACGCAAGATGGTATACCACCACATTATAGAGAGAGGACAGTGAGAATACAACTTTCCTGAACGTTGAATTGTTCCTGGTAATCATATTCCTTGATCTTGTGGTGAGACATTAATATAATTATTAGTTCATAAAAAAATCCCCAAAAGGGCACTTATTAATATACTTATGTTACTTTTATAATGATTACTGCAACAGTTTCTTTAGAACCATTGATGCTATTTAATATGAGACGATCTTTTATGGAATGTATTGACAAATGAATTAAAGAAAATGGTAGACATATCGAACACTTACTTTGACAAAAAGTTTAATGTTATTAAGTTTAACTATTTCTTAATTTTGTTTCTAAATCAAATGTTTTGGTTATGAGTTTAATTTAATATAAAACGTAAAATATTTTATATAAAAACCAATCATTCTGTTATTTTGTCAAATCCTATTGCAAATTATCCTGCTGATATATTTATTTTCTTCTCCTTAATATTTCGTTAACTATTAACCTTATTAAAGGCATTTTATACTAAAATTCAGAAGTATTGATGTTTTTGTCTATCTTTCTTTCGTTGTCTGGAGTAATTGCGGTAAATCTGAGTTGATTTGTATAATGCGATTATCTCGAAAACTCTTGAGTTTTGAATTTATTAACAAGTATATCTTTTTTTTGTTAAAATAATGTATCTTTAATATTTTTTATAGCGGTAGCGGGACACTCTTTACGGGTAGACACTCTTTACGATCCCGGTAAAGGCAGGTCTGCTTCAGGGATGCGCCCCTGCCCACGCGAGCTCAGCTTTTTCTCCCAATCCTCTTTCGAGAGAGAAGCGGATCCTAATGCTTAAATCCTACCCACCAACCCAGACCTACCCAAATCCTTCCCTTCCCTCCTCAACCCGCACTGGACCAGCGTGAGGAGATAACGGTCCAAACCTTCAAGTCAATGTACAGGACAAAAAAGAAAAGGCCCCCAGTGCCCAGCACTTCCCAGAGTCTTGATCACGACAGCGATCAAACAACTAACGGAAGGGGGGGTGCTAAGAATCCCTGGGTAAGACGCGGCTGCCACAAGATGACAATTTGGCTATGCTCCTACAATATTCGAACACTGACGGACGACAATAGATTCCCAGAAATAGAAAGTGAACTAAAGGATATAAAATGGGATATCCTTGGTATATGCGAGACCAGAAGAAAAAGTGATGAGTATATAATACTAAAAAATGGCACACCTTTTAAGCATAAAGGTGGCGAATATACTGGAGTGGGATTCTTGGTAAAACAAAGCCTCACACAGTGTATCGAAGAATTCAAGCCCATATCAGACAGAGTAGCATATCTCATCATCAGGATTAATAAAAGAACCACTCTGAAAGTGATCCAAGTGTACGCTCCGACCAAAAGCCACGACGATGAAGAAGTAGAAATATTTTATGATGAAATAAGAACAGCTATAGAAACAAATAAAGCAAATTACGAAATACTATTAGGAGATTTTAATGCTAAATTGGGCAAAAAAGAGGAAGATTATGAACATTTAATTGGTAACTATGGCTACGAGAAAAGAAACGATAGAGGAGAAATGCTTCTCAATTCATGAATGAACATAACATGTACTCAATGAACTCCTTTTTCAATCAAAAACCAAGCAGAAAATGGACATGGATGAGTCCCGATAAAAAGACAAAGAATGAAATAGATTATATCTTAACGAAGAATAGAAACCTAGTAGAAGACGTATCAGTATTAAATCAGTTTGACCTAGGAAGCGATCATAGACTAATAAGAACAAAACTAGTAATTAACAAAAAACTAGAAAGATATTGATGATTTGAATAACCTTATTACCGAAACAGTGAATAAAAGCCTTCTGCAACTGAAAAAACCGAAAACAACATACAATGAATTAGACAAAGAAATATTACAACAAATAGAAAGAAGGAAGATCTTAAATAAATCTAACAAAACGGGAACCGACGAATATAGAGAACTTAACAGGCAGATTAGAAAAGGAATCAGACAACAAAAAAGAAAAGAAAACGAAAAATTAATAACAACAACTATTGAAAAAAATAAGAGTATTAAATGTCTCAGACCGACACTAGGACGACGTCAGATAATATCATTAATAGGAAAAGACGAAAATGAAATCACAAGTAGAGAAAACACACTGACACGAATAGAAGAATTTTACACAGAACTTTACAGATCACATCAACAAGATGATGAGATGAGACCAGCACGGAAATTAATAAAAAATGTTGAATCAGAAATAATGCCAAAAGTAACAATTTCAGAGGTAACTACAGCATTGGAAAACATGAAGAGAAATAAAGCTGCAGGAGAAGATAGTATTACCACAGATATGATATTAGAAGGAGGTAAGGAACTAATTGCAATTGTAACTAAGCTTGTGGACAGTTGTTTACATCAGGGCAAAATCCCTAAGAGCTGGAACAACTCTAAAGTAATCTTATTGCACAAGAAAGGTGATAGTCGAAAATTGGAAAACTACAGACCCATCAGCCTACTGTCACACCTGTTTAAAATACTCACCAAAGTCATAACTACTCGACTAACAAGGAAATTAGACGAATACCAACCATATGAACAGGCAGGTTTTAGAAAAGGCTATTCAACTTCCGATCACCTGTTAACTACAAAAATATTAATAGAAAAATGTAACGAATACAAGTTTCCAGTTTTCCTTGCATTTGTAGACTACGAAAAAGCTTTCGATACCACAGAACACACGGCCGTAATAAACGCAATGCAAAATTGTAGAATAGACAGCAGATATATTAACTTAATAAAAGAAACTATGAACCAAGCTACAGCTACATACTACCTAAATGAAAATGAACACACGAACCCTGTACCATTAAACAGGGGAGTCAAACAGGGAGATACTTTATCACCCAAACTGTTCACCTTAGTTTTGGAGGACGTTTTTAAAAACCTAAATTGGAAATATAAGGGAATAAACATCAATGGCCGCTACCTCAGTAATCTACGATTTGCAGATAACATAATCCTGATAGCTACTGACCTACAAGAAATGCAAACCATTCTTGTAGAACTTCATACCGAATCTTCTAAAATAGGACTGAAAATGAATTTAAACAAAACAAAAGTCATGCACTCCGAAGACACCGTGACAATAATAAACGATAAAGTTATAGAAAAAGTTGAAGAATATATATACTTAGGACAAAAAATAATCCTAAATAGGGAAATTCAGACTGAAGAAATAAAAAGAAGAAGAAAGTTAGCTTGGGCAGCATTCGGTAAACTGAACTATATACTCAGAAATCAACAAATTCAATTACATCTTAGATCTAAAGTTTTTGATGCATGCATTATTCCGATATTAACTTATGCGGCACAAACATGGACAATCACAAAAAAGAATATGAATATACTTAGAGTCACTCAACACGCGATGAAAAGAGCAATGCTAGGTATATCACTTAAGGACAAGAAAACAAACACATGAATAAGACAGAAAACCAAAATCACCGATGTGGTGCAAAAAGCATTAAAGCTGTAATGGGAATACGCTGGACATGTAGCTAGGAGCGATCTAAACAAATGGCACAGATCAGTTTTAACCTGGAGACCATACCAACACAAAAGACCCAGAGGCAGACCTCCTATGAGATGGAGAGATGATCTGAAAAGGACTGCCGGGAAAAATTGGCTACAAGTAGCGTACAATAAAAAACAATGGAAATGAAGACTTGAAGAGGCTTATGTTCAGATGTGGACGTGAATGGCAACACGAAGAAGAAGAAGAAGAAGACTATTTTTTACCATAAACACCAGTAAATTGAAGAGCAAAAAAGTTAAGTGCAAATGTATGCCCCATATGTGGCATATGTAGCGTTCTCTATCAGCTACATTAAAGTATGCATCAAATTATAATTCCTAAACTTTAACGTTCAAAAGACATTGTTTATTTTTTACCCATATGCTAAATATTATTTAAATCGAGTATTAGAGTAAAAAGTTTACCAAAAGTTTACCACGAGAAGCCCTTTATTTAGAACAAATTATCAATAAATAAAAATAAACAAATTTTATTTTTATCTGAAGCCAGTTTATTCTTTTGTTTATAATATGCAGGTTCGCGTGATAAACTTTGCTTTGTGGTAAGATTCAGCTTGTGGGTATTTTTCATTACATAAAAAATGTGTTTCGGAGTTTGGACGTTCGTTAAGTCTATACATTCTCCGAAACTCAACGGTATATAAATTTGTTTATGGATATTTTAAACTGACTTTTGCAATACAAAATCAAAATTGATTTAAGCAGATTTAAACTACTTGACTAAGGGCCGATTGTTCGAACACTAATCAAAACTTGATTGTAATCAAACATTTAATTACAATCAAGTACATCACTGCAACTCTCAAAATTACTAACAATTGCTTAATTTTATTATTTATTTGTAAATAAAAACATGTAATTAACATCAGAAAGAGTTTAATTATGGTTTATTTTAAATTAAAACGCAAAATATTGAAATAAATCAGTCAACATCACCTTAAAATATGACAAGGATTACATATCATTTTATATCTGTGTCGCTGTTTGGAATTCAGGAAAATAGCCATCTGATTGGTGTACCTGAATTTATATTCCGCTACACAAAAAGGAACTACTACCAGATATGAAAACTACGACACACTGTCACTAATATCACATGCTAGTAAAATCTTGTTGCAATGAGTGGTCTCCAAACTAAAGTGTTATAAGACAGATCTATCTCTCAAAATATCAAAAGTAAATGCCCTTGTCTTCTCAATATTTCTATACGGAGCAGAGACTTGGACTCTCCGTGGACACGAGCGCCAGAAAATTGATGTCTTTGAGATATGGTGCTGGAGAAGAATGCTGCGCATACCTTGGACAGCTCATAGCTTGGACAAACCTTTTCATTCTAAACCAACTCGAGGTTTTAAATGACTGTCCACAATATGTCTGCAACGTATTCTGCAATTTTCCGGTCACGTGATTTGCAGAGGTGGCGCTAGTTTGGAGAGATTATATGTTTCTGGAAACGTTTCGGGGAGAAAATCAAGGGAACAATCACCATCTAAATGGTTCAACCAAATTAATAATTCAGCTGGAAACTCGTTCTGCAAAACTTTCAGAACAGTTAAAGAAAGAGACCAATGGATAAAAATTGTTAGGAATATTGAAAGAAATCACAATGCTCGGGAATGGGAAAACGACAAGAGAGAGAGAGAGAGACGCCACTGTGGCCAAGGTCACTCCCCTCTTCATACCTAGTAGGTGGCGCGCCGTGATTAGTCGTTCCCAGCTACTCTCTGATACTGAGTATTATTGGAAAGTTATCTTGTTCGTTCATTTTTACACGAGTGCTTTACTAGGCTTACTTTAATTTAGGCATTACCTGTTGGCTGTGTAGTATCGGTCGACGTCATAAATTAAACATTAAAAATCAAGACATTTTCAAAAATAAAAGTGTACCAAAAGAAAGAGGTTCCTCTACAATCTTCGAAATCTTATGATGTAAATGTTAAAATAGGAGATATAGCGAGCATAGCCATAACCGCCACCGTAACTGTCGAAATTAGTGTTGTAATAAATGTGTGCAGCAAACAACACCCTACACTCCACTAGACGAACTGCTTCCCAACTAAAACCATAATATAAGATGGGATCAAATTTCGCCACATCTAAAGCGTTTTACAATATTATATTATAATTGTAATATATAATATATTATATTATATTACAATATAATAACACCCAGCACTTATTTTAGGTTAGGTTTTTCTTACTTTTAATATAATAAAGATGCATATCACATAAAAAACGATTGTTTCAGAATAAATATTCTAACTCAAGAATAAGAATTTTTTTGCCGCTAATCTTATAAATGATGTCATTGAGTACATTAAATACATTGGTAGAGAAAACCAATTATATTATTGTGCTCAATAATAATATAATTATATTCCCTTTATCGACACCGTCACTGCCACGTACTTCTCCAGATATTATTTTTAATGCGATTCTCGTTTAATCCACAAATAACTTTATCCCTCGTCAATGTTCATCGGCCGTCTCACAAAATTTCCGTTTGGCAGGATATTTTCCATGTAAATATTTTGCCTTATGCTAATATCGGTTGTCGAATTTTCAGTAAGTTCTCATGAACTGTTCAACTTTATCAAAAGGCAATTAAACCATTCGACCGAAATTCACTTAGTCGAAAATGGCGGAGAGAGAAAGAGCCAGAAGGCATTCATGGCCACTATGAATAATTTATATCTTGCAAATCAATTATTTATTCAAATATAGGAGTTTAAAAAAGACGTTCAGAGACGTTCCCTTTGACTATCTTTTACTTTAAAATTGCCATATAGGACTACGTCGGTGTATAAATAGAAAATGTAGAGCCGAAGCTATCTCAGAACCAGGATGGATTAAATTGATAACGAATAATGCAATGACAAAGTACAAACGAAACCAAAATTAAACATAACTAAGCTTTCCTGCTAAAACATAACATCACTAAACCCATCTAAGAAATAGAAACGTTCTACAATACACCAACAGAAACCATCGACAAAATTAATGACAACCAAAAACTAGTCATTTTCGGAGATATTAATGCTGGGATAGGCAATGACACCATACCAAGAGTGGCGCAAAATTGGGCAATTTGGCAATTGGGCAATTGAGCAAATTGTTTTTTTGGGATAATTCTCGTAAGAAGAGAGATTAAGTTAAAACCTAGTCAGGTTACACCTGGTTCCAGGACTGTTTTTTGCCATAGCTGTTCCCCAGAGGTCCAGATCTGACCTGATTCCCGGACAATTTTTGAGAAATCAGCGGGAACTATCTCCCTTTAAAATATAGTAAACCTGTATTAAGTTTTTTTTATGAGCTTTAAGTTTTTTATATAAAATTTTTTTGTTTTGATTTTTAAATCATACTATTTTTACTTAATAATATAAAAAACCCATCATTTTTTTTCTGAAATAATACTTAATTATATTTAGGGACTAAGTAGGTTGAGGTTTTAAATCCTCCCTTTTAACTCATTTGTATGGTTTCTTGTGTACACATTTATTCAGAGAGTTATTCACTCTCCGGCACCTTCTGCTAACCAGCTTTACCAAAAATACTTGTGTTACATTACACCTACACACTTTTCTTACATTATCATCCTAAACCTCGCATTCACACATAATTTGTTACAGGTTATCTAGATATCACATTTTTCAAATAAAATAATAAAAATAAACAACGAGGATGGGGGGTGGGATGCATATAACCCATAAATATTTTGGAGACGGCTATCGCCGTATTCTCGTTCTCCTCCGCCAATCCTACCGGTCGAAAGCATGCTCTTCCTCCAAACATCTCGATTCCATCGCTCTTCTAATTCCTTCATTACATGAGCGTCGAGGTCTACGTTTTTTTCTTTCAAGGGGCTTGCATCTGTAAGAGTTTTTGGGCCAACGTTTGTTAAGCATTCTCAATAGGTGTCCAAACCATTTTAAACCTCTTCTTTATATTCTGTCAATGACCGTTTCTACAGCATTCATGTTATTTCTTATACATTCGTTGGTCTTCCTTTCCAGTCTTGATGTTCTAGCACTTTTTTTAAATAACTCATTTCAACTGCTAACTTTTCTTCAGGTCAGGTATCAATGAGTGTACCTAAATATTTAAATTTTTCCATTTGTTTGATTTCCACGTCCTCGACTATCAACACTTCAAATCTTGCATCTGAATTGATAACTAAATATTCTGTTTTCTTCATGTTGACTTGTAGCCCCCATTTTACATATTCTCTGTATAGAGTTCTTCTTCTTATACTGCCCTATATAATTAGTGGATGTTGGCAACAATTCTGGAATACTGCTCTTGAACTTCTGTGGCTCTAAAAAGTGCATGGGCATCGAGATTAGTCCAATCCCTTGTGTTTTTAAGCCATGAGTATTTCTTTCTTCCGATCCCGCGTTTTCCTTCTATCTTCCCTTCCATAATAAACTTTAAGAACTGGTACTTTTAATTTCGAAATATATGACCCAGATAAGCAGTTTTTCTTCTTTTTATTATTGGTAGCAATTCTCGTTCTCTGTCCATTCTATTTATTACTTCGACATTTATTGTGTGATCTGTATGTATAGACACTTTATCGTAATTTACAGATCATAAGAATCTTAAGCTAGGACGATTTGGTCATCAGCAAAGTTCAGGAAGAACAGTACGTCATTTCCTATGGGGATTCTCATTCCCCGGCAGTAGTTTTTACAATTTTGGAGAGCTGTCTTAATATATCAATTAAACAGTAAGGGTGCCATACTGCATCCGTATCTTAGTCCTTTAGTTACTTTTATTGGCTCTGATGGCGTATTTTCGATTTTTAGGTAAGTAGTGTTATCCTTTTATACTTCTGTGATTATTCCTAAAAGGTATGGACTAATGCCGACTTGTTGTAAAGCTTGCCACAATTTAAGTCTTGGTACTATAGCATACGACTTTTCTAGGTCAATGAAAGCTAGATGTACTTCGGTATCAATCGCTATTCTTTTTTCTATTAAATGTTGAAGTACAAACAAGTTATCAATTGAAGATCTATCAGGCGTAAATCTTCTTTCGTCTTCGCTAATTAGATGTCCTACATCATCTTGTATTTTTTCATTTATTATCTTTCCAAATAATCTCCCGAAAGTAGGACACTTAATCCTCTGTAGCAGTTAGGATCTTTTCGATTAGCTTTTTTAAAGATAGACACTTGGTGAGCGGTTTTCCATTCAGATGGTACTTTCATTTGTTGGCAGCATTGATTCATCAATTTATTTACAACTGGAATATAACCTCATAAAATCCGCCAAAACAGCGTATATTCAAACATAAGTATGAATAGTAATGTAAATATCTGTACCTTACCCAGGGCGTAGAAGAATATCCTGGCTTCCTAAAATGAATATTATAGCATGGAATAGAAAGACCTCAACACAGCTATTCCGTATAGCAACCAACAATGTTATCATAGCCACAATGATCGCCAACATTCAAAACGGACAGTCATCCTGAAGAAGAAGAAGAAGAAGATCTAAAACACATCGATTATTTCTTTTTTTGTTGGCAATCCAGGTCTCGTGTTCTGAACTCAATACTTTACGGTCTTATCTTAACGGTTTACTTGATTTTTTCAAAAGTATCAAGAAGAAATATAATTTGTGTAGTATTTTTGAAAAGGTAGTTAAGCGGGCCTTAAAATAAGGTATCACTCAACCCCCTTTTCATTAAAGATTTTGGTGTTTGTGTGGCCCCGCTAGGGATTTGTATAATTTAGTTAAAAACTGGTCTGCAAAATGTCCCCCTCACAAATAAATTTGACGTGTTTTTGCATATTTTTAGATTTTCTATAGGGATCAAATTATA
The DNA here is from genome assembly GCA_918026665.1 of Diabrotica balteata. Lineage (NCBI taxonomy): Eukaryota > Metazoa > Arthropoda > Insecta > Coleoptera > Chrysomelidae > Diabrotica > Diabrotica balteata. Next base: position 66,781,438 of record OU898276.1, on the reverse strand, counting down.
GAGGATGGTACCTTTTTAAATTGACACACTGTATATGAAGAGTCCATAGGAAAAACCCTGTCATTGATACAAAGCTGATTTTGAGAAAAATGACAGTTGACCAACTTTAAAGAACCTTCAAAAACGATTTAAAAAATAGAAAAATTTTGTTTGCAGACCCTCTTTTACCCCTAAACCAAACAATGGAGAGAATGCAATATTTTGAAGAATGCAAAAACCTATTTAATTAGCCGCAAACTACACAAAAACTTTCTTTATACAATTATTTGTAAACTGCGTACTTATTTACTAAGTTTTAAAACAAATTTACCCGACATTTACAAAAAAAAGGTTTTTCCAAACGAAAAACACGGATCCAAAAATATTTAGGAAGTCACTGAAGTTGATTATTGACGGATTCACTGGTCATCTTCTGAGTTTTCAGCGTCAATGGAAAGGGCGTCGATGTAAAAGTTGCCGTCGTCGTCTTCTGACGCAAGTCCTTCCGACCTCAAGCTTTGGTAAAAGCTCCTCGCTTCAGGGTTATCCAAAAATTGTGCCAAGTAAAGCAAATCTTTGAGTTTGGCGGCTTTAATAGGGATTGCCCCATCGCATCGTATGCTTTTTTCAATTCCACGACTGGCTTTGGAGCTTTCTGTTTTCATGTTATCGAAGTCTTCGACCAAGTTTTCGTAAGTTACTGTGGAACCAATAATGGAGAGCTTGTGTACGGGCCAGAGTCCGTGGCTTTGTGGTAAACCAAATTCTTGCTGATGGCTCTTATGTTGAAGACTCTTATTGGTCTGTGAGGAAAAGTACACGTCTTTTTTAAGTAAATGGACGACAGATGTTCAGTCCACTTTTGAAAAGATCTAGAACCAGGCCACAATGTACCTACCACTTGGAAAGGAGTCGGTTTCACGCGGCCGTACCTGAATGCATCTCTCCGGTCCTCGGGAGTTTCAGTGTGTGACTTTTGTTTGATAATACTCATGTCACGGTTGCACTCCAAGTACGAGTGGCCTCGAATCGGAAAAACAACCTTGATATTTTCGAACTTCTCTTCTTTGGTTACCAAATTGTGCAAAAGCCTTATTAACGTGAAATTTTTGTTTTACCCTCCGCAAGAGTCGCAAAATATCGTAAGTTCCTTTACCGTTGGGGGCAAAATGTTGCGACATAGAGCGAACATCGTCGGCTCCTTTTTGCTAGAGACTCGTCGTACGTCTAGAAAATCGCCTATTGAGTAGATGAGTAAGTAATACATAAATGTTTAAACTGATGAAGTTAAGTTAACGCCTGTAGTAGACGTCATCAGTAGTTATGTTTGGGCAAGGTAATTTTTTTTGGAAATCCATGGCAATTCCTTCAAAAGATGTCGACTTCATTGCCTTCTTTCGGCAAAGTCTCTTCAATTGATACAAACGCTCACTTTTCTTTAGGTGTATTTCCTTATTTCGCAACTTCACAGACAACTGGGGGTCTGCTCTGAACGAGTCTTTTGCTTCCAATATGAAAATCTCAGACTTCAAGGAGTCAAATGTGCTGCAAGTATCCTTGCAAGGATAACCGGAGGAGATGTTGAATTCACTTTCAAAATATTCACGAAAGGATTCATACGATAATTCACTTTCCGAAAACTGATCCGTGTAAATTTTGGGCAGCTTTGTAATGTTGAGTTCTTCAGGTAGGTATAATTTTTCCGTTTTCTTTAGAGAACAGTTTGATTTTCTCCCTCTCAATGACTTCAAAAATGTGTAAATTTTTTCCTTAGTGTCTTCTGTTAGCTTGTGGGATCTGTTTGAGTGCTTGCCGCGCTGATTTAAAGGTGCTTTTCCTGTTTGAACAAGAGATTTTTGAATGTATCTTACTTTATCTTCTGAGATACCATGCATGCTCATGAAAGCTTTCAAGCACACTCTCACATCACGGGCAACACCATCATCTGTTACCGAAAGAAAACTGTATGCAAAGGAAGCTGTTTAGAGTCTAAATATGAATTCTGTTTATTTATATCCCCCATCGCATTGAACACGCGAATGATTCTTTTGCGCTGATCCTCAGGAACTGTTTCAAAACAGCGAAGCATCTTCAAACAACAATCCGACCCGAGTTTATGGCTCACAGCTCTCAACACTTTCATCATATCTGTTACCCCACCACTATCACTCCACTTTCCATTATTGCTGTCCATTTGCACAAACATACGATTAGCAGTAGATTTACAATACGGTACTGAGCGCGGAAGAAATAATACTAGCGTCTAGCGCCCGGTATGCAACTTTATAATAAAGATCCCGGCATGCGCTGCATGTTTGCGATGTGCCTTTAAACTGCAATGACGGGGTTATTCCCCGCATGCTCTGTCGATGACGGGGTTTTTCCCCTGTACTCTTATCTTCTTCTTCTTAGTCGTTAACCTGATGCAGGTATCGTGATATCATGAAGCTGTTAGGTAATTTTTCCAATGTTCCTCCACGTTTTTCTATCTTCTGCCAATCTAGCACATTCTGACAATGAAGCGCCAATGGTAGCAACAATATGGTCCGTGTATCGTGTAGGAGATCTACCTCTACTTCTTTTGCCTTCTACTTTTCCCTGGATGGTAAGTTTTTCAAGACCATTTCTTCGAATCACATGTCCAAAATAGCTTATTATCTGTTCTGTTATTTGTGTTCTTAGTCTTTTCTTTATGTTTAGCTGGACCAGTATGGATTCATTTGTTCTTCGGGCCACCCATGGTATTCTCAGCATTCGTCTCCAGCAGTACATCTCAAATACATCTATGTTCTTTTTGTCTTTCTCAGTAACGGTCCAGCATTCCGATGCATAAGTAAAAACTGGAAAAATTAGACTTCTTACTAGTCTCATTTTTGTATCGGTAGTAATTTCATGGCTTTTCCAAATTTTTGTTAATTTTGCCATAGCGCTTTTTGCGATTGCTGACCGCCGCTTTATTTCTTCAGTACAGCCTCCTTTGTTGGTTATTAATGAGCCCAGATACACAAATTTATCTACAACAGCGATATTGTTTATCCTAACCAGATGATTTTGATTGTTGTTAGCTCTGTCAATTATCATGATTCTCGTTTTATCCCTGTTTATTTTAAGGCCCATCGTTAAGCTTACGTCTTCTATCCGTTGTAGCAGGTGAATCAATTCAGTTTCAGAACTAGCGAGGATAGTAGTATCATCTGCATATCTCAAGTTGCAAATCTTCTTCCCGCCAATGGTGATGCCACCGTTCCAGTCCTCAGTAGCTTTCCGCATTATCCATTCGCCATAGATGTTAAATAAAATTAGGCTTAGTATGCAGCCTTGTCTCACGCCCTTTGTGACCCTGAAACTGTCAGTTCCCCATTTATTCTAACTCTGGCATAATTGTTATTGTACAGGCTTTTAATTAGCAGTATCAGATGATTAGGGACTCCCATTTCAGACAAAACCTGCCACATTTTACTCCAGTTGACCAAATCGAAAGATTTACTATAATCTATGAAGCACAAAAATATGTTGTGATGTTGAATTCTCTGGATTTTTCTACAATCTGCCGTAGGTTTAAAATTTGTTCTCTAGTACCACGTCCTGGGACGAAACTGCTTGTTCCTCCGCAATGTTAGGTAGTAAAAAGGGCTTTATCCTCTCGAGAATTATGTGTAACAGTATCTTACTGCAATGCGCAATTAGAGCAATTGTGCGATAGTTGCTACATAAATCTTTCGCTCCCTTTTTATGTATGGGAATATATAGTGATTGTGTCCAGTCCTCAGGCCATTTATCTGTCTCCCACACTCTTTGACAAATTTGATGTATTATATCCACTCCAACGTCATCTAGGGCCCAAATCATTTCAATAGGTATGTTAACTGGACCGGCAGCTTTTTGACTTTTTTGCCTCATAATTGCTGCTTCAACTTCATTTTTGAGTACGTCAGGTTCCGTCGCAAAACTGGCATCTTCTTGTTGTGATGGGGCGTCTGTGCTTTCCTCCATCATCAGTCGTCCACAGTATTCTTTCCATCTGTGTAAAATATCTTTTTTAGAAGTGAGTAGAGTTCCGTTATCATCTTTGATAGCAGGGTAGTTTGGTGTAAAGGAACGTGTTATCTGCTTTATTTTTTTAAACATGTCTCTGGTCTCAGTTTTGGTTTTATGCCCTTCTATTTGCATGCAGATTTTGTTCAAGTGTGTGTTCTTGTCCTTTTTGCAGAGTCGTTTTATTTGACCGTTCAGCGCTTTACAGGCCTCTTTATCACTTTCACTGTTCAGTCCTGTGGCTTTTAAGCACTTCCTCTCCTGTATTTTAGTCCACGTGGAGTCCGTTATCCATTGTTTCCTTCTTTCTTCTCTATCACTCTTAATATTTTTCGCAGTATTATGCAATATGGATTTTCTCTTATAGTACTCTTATATTCAACCCGATTTTCCGCTGAGATGGCGGGGTTATTTTCCGAAACCGAGGGCTTCGTCGGATTCTATACCTCGCAAACCTTTAGTAACCACTTCAAACCGGATTAACCCAAAAATGATGATGGCGGGGTTTTTCCCCTGGACTCTTCATATATTGTTATTTTTATGATTACAACACTTAGCCGCACCTTATTAACCAATAAATTAGGCTATAATCAGAAACTGTAGCCTAATTTAAAAACAAATATGATTTAAGTAAATGTTTTTTTTTATCAAAGGAACAATTTTCTTTGGTGTTAGAACTGAATGCCACATCCAACAATATATAATAGTAAAATGTATTGCTTTAATAGGGTTTTATCAATAGTTCTTTTTATCTTGTTGCAGCAAGATATTGATTTAAGGAGTCTAAGCCTTTGTGGTTTGTCGACTGAATGAATAATATAAAGTCAGGATAAATTAAAACGTTTTAAAAATGATCCCACAAATTACAACCCCCGACTGTAATAAATTACTAAACAAGCTGTGTAATTCTTACACACAGATTATGAGAAAATAAAGATTATTTAAAAAATAATAACTTCCTTTTTCGAAAATGGATTTCATGTTTAAAGATAATTATGGTATACGAGGAGAACGTAAGACAGCGCACGCACGTCTAATGGACATCCCGTAGACAACGAACGGAACGTTCAGAAAGCCTTTTTATTACGTTCCCCACCGTCTGATACCGTGGATATTGCCCATCCGCAGTAGGGGGGAAATTCATACGTTACAATTTTCTTTGCGCCATGATTCACTCGTTACAGTTTTCTTTAAGTCATAATCTAGACGTCAAATTTTCTTCCGACACTGCTAAAAACACGTTTGGAACTTAGCCTAATATTAATTATGACTCGTTTATATTTATGATATCAGAACGATAAATTAAACTAACATACAAATAAAATACAAATAAAAAATACAAATAAAAATATCTGTTGGTGATAGAACAATGGTACCAGCAAAGAACAATTGCTATTTTAATGGGAATAAGTCACAATTGAAGGTCAAAGTACGTTTATTGACGTTTCAATTTCCACTTCGGAAATCGTTCTCAAGATACAAACATTAGTAAATTAAACAAATTTTGTTTTTTTTGTAACTTGGAGAAAAATTCTTCAAATATATTATTTTATCTAACTCATTTATATTAACAGTTCAGACATACATTATCATTTTAAAGTATACCACTTTAAAATGGCATTGCCAATTTTGTTGAGTTGCGTTTTTTCACAAGCAACATGAAATCATTTTTAACTTCGTAACTGAGAATATCCGTCAGAAAAAAAGCATAGCATGTAAATTAGTCTTTAAAAAGACAACCACATGCGATTATGACAGTAAAATTCCCTTGTTCGTGATTCCCTAGTAAATCATGAGGAAAAAACGAAGAAAAAAACCTCATAATACTATCCCGACATAATAAGTATTTCGTCTTACATTTAGTTTACTCTCAATAAATACTAAATTCTAATTTATATGTTTGTTATTTAAAAACCATAAATGATGTATCGTCGATATGTTACTTACTAATACTGGTATTTTCTTTTTAATAACTTCCTCTTTTAATATGGGAAACCAAATCCTATTGCATTCTGCTGAGAAATTTGCGACACAATTGGTCTCATTTAGCATAATTAGAGCCACTCCTTTAATTTTTCTGTTTTTACCATCCGTTTCTTTTAGTACTATACTTGAATCATTTCTTTGAAAATGTTCATTATTCCATGCGTGAAGATCTATCAAATTCTCTATTTTTAATATAAGATTGATGTTCACTAATTCTAACATTTAACGGCCTTGATGTTTTACCTAAATAAAACTGATTGCATTCACAAGGTATTTTATAAATACAATTCTTTCTCCTTTCTTGTATACTGTTAGGTTTGGTTTTAGACAAAATAAATCGCAATGTGTTTGGTGTTTTAAATATTGTTGAAAGTTTTAATTTATTTCCTATCCATTTTAAGTTTTTTTGATAATTCTTTTATGTATGGTATTGTTATTATCCTCGTATTATTCCTTCTATATGCTGCATGTCTATGGTATAAGGAATTAATGATTCCCTTTTTAATATTAATATTGTGATTTAAATTGAAATTTATATATTTGTTGGTATGTGTTGGTTTTCTATACACCTGAGTCTCATATCCAGTATCGTTCTTAGAGATTAAAACATGCAGGAAAGGTAGTGTGTTATTATTATCCTTTTCCATGGTAAATGTTATTGTCTCTTCTTTATCGTTTATATCATTCAGAAATGTGTCCAACAACTCTGATCCATAAGGCCATATTAAGAATACATCATCTAGGTATCTCCACCATACTGTGGGTTTTAAATTTTGTTTATAAATAATATTTCTAAACTTTGCTAATTTTGTTTAGAAATATTATTTCTAAACTTTTGCAAAATATTGATAGACCAAAATTTGGTTTCTAGAGTTCATTATTTAGTTGAAAAAATGTACTATCAGTACATAATATCAATAACTTCATTATAGCTGATATGTTTAGTCTTGTTCTAGTAGCCAATGTACCATTACTCTCTAATTTTGTGATAACTATATTCAAAGTCTTATCTAATGGCACATTTGTAAATAAACTATTTATGTCAAATCTTATAATATTTGATAATTTATTTATAAAATGATGTGTATTTTTATAAAGGTGTCATTTTTATTTGCAAATGACTGTATATTATTTAATAAAAATTTTGATAGTTCACTACAAGGAGAATTCATGGTACTACAAATGGGTCTAAGTAGTATAAACGTTTTATAAACTTTCGTTACTCCTCATTACAGTAAGGCCCATCATTTTTATGGAGCTTGTTGTAACGAGAATTCGTTATTGGAGGAAAAACATTTGTTAACATCTATTTTATTAAAAAATGATTCTTCTTTATCGTTTATCAATTATGTAGAATTTTCAACAATCGGTCGAATAAAACAGAACATTTTAGAACGAGATCCTGCAGCATACAGAAGGAATATTACGAGGAAAATACAATATCATACATAAAATGATTATGTATGATATTGTATTTTCCTCGTAAATTCAACATTTCACCAACATAAAAAAAAAGACATTGAGATCTATTTTGTCTAAAACCAAACCTAACAATGGACAAGAAAGGACAGAGAATTGTATTTATAAAATAGCTTGTGCATGAGATCAGTTTTATTTAGGTGAAACATCAAGGCCGTTAAATGTTAGAATTAGTGAACATCAATCTTATATTAAAAATAGAGAATTTGATAGATCTTAACGCATGGAATAATGAACATGGGTTTCAATGAAATGATTCAAGTATAGTACTAAAAGAAACGGATGGTAAAAACAGAAAAATCAAAGGAGTGGCTCTAATTATGCTAAATGAGATCAATTGTGTCGCAAATTCCTCGGCAGAGTACAGTAGGATCTGGTTACCCATATTAGAAAAGGAAGTTATTAACAGGAAAATATCAGTATTAGTAAGTCAGTTACGTATCAAGGCTACATAATTTATGTTTTTTAAATAACAAACATATAAAATCAGAATTTGGTGTTTATTGAGAGTAAACTAAATATAATACCAAATAATTACCATGTCGGGATAGTGTTTCGAGGTTTTTGTCCTCATTTTTTCCTCATGATTTTCTATGAAATCACAAACAGGAGAATTTTACTGTCGTCATAGCATATGGTTGTCTTTTTGAAGACAAATTAGATGCTATGATTATTTTCTGATGGATATTCTCAAGTTAAAGTTGATTTCATGTAATCTAATAAACTATCTTACATTAAAGTCGTACCAGTCGTACATATTGTTGAGTCGTACAACTCAACAATATTGGCAATATAATTTTTAAGTCGTTTACTTTAAAATGTGTTATGTATGTCTGAATTGTAAATATAACTGAGTCAGATAAAATGAAATTAGAAGAATTTTTCATCAAGTAACAAAAAACGAAATTGGTTTAATTTACTAATGTTTGTATTTTGAGAACGATTTCCGAAGTGGAAATTGAAACGTCAATAAACTTACTTTAATTTGCCAGTGTGGCTTATTCTCCTGAAAATAGCAATTACTTTAAAATGCCACAAGAAAACAGCTTCATAACAATATCAGCAAAGACACCATAAGAAATATTATTTTACAATTGTCGTCACATCGGTATGGAGTACTATTTTACTTGAAATCACCCTTAGTAAATATCCATAAACTACTTTTTAAAAAAATGTGAACGTTTTAATACCATCCCACCTATTCGTCTTAAAGCGTCGTTTAAAGTTGAGATCTCCTCTCACGTCGATGGCATAATTGCAACTTAGGTATGACCCAGTTTTCAGTTTTTTTAAGTCAATGTTATTCCTGTTTGTTTTTAAATTAACCATAAAACTTCATTTACGAATGTACCATAACAGGAATTATTAATTAAGATTAATATTTTGCTTATAAACAAATTATATTTATAGAGACAATAACGACAAATTGAAATAGAATTGAATTTTGAAAGTTTTGTTTCCACAAGAAACATTTTATTTTCAAGAGAAACAAAATGTTTGCAGAAACCATACTGTTATCAAATTTATTAAAGATGTCGACAGATAACGACGAAATTGTACTAGTTTTCTGGTAATGGTTCCTCCTACAGGACGAAAAAACGCAAAATAAAAGACAATTTTGGGTGCATTCTATAAATGAGAAGAGAACTGCTGAAAAAACTCTCCAGTCTTTTCTCCAAGAATTAAGGGCAGATGAAAAAAATTTTCAGTATTTTACAAGAACGAACTCTATTTCTTTTGATTATTTATTGGAATTAATAACTGATATAACTGTGAGATTGTACACTTGGATCTCACCTAACGGACGACACCGAAATCAGATCGATTACACAATGATTCATCGCTGGAAAACATCTATTAGCCAATGTAAAACACGACCTAGCGCTGACTGCGGCTCTGACCACCAACTTCTGGTTGCAACGCTAAAGCAAAAATTCAAGGCATGTGCTAGGATCCGAAACAAGAGGATATCAAAAATAAAAGATATACAACAATTTAAAATCCAATGTAATGAAAGATTCGAAAATATTTTACCAACTATCGTCACTCATGATTCCGAAAAGATTTGGTTATCTTTTAAAAATACCTTGATACAGACCTTGACTGACTGCGAGGCACAGTCTAATGCCGTCTCAACCGGACCAAAAAAAGTGTGGATGTCTGCAGATACTTTTGACCTCGTTGAAGAACGTAGAAAACTTAAAATTGCTGGAATCGAGAACCCTCTCAGGAATTCCCAGTAGCGACAGCTATCTAGAGCTATTCAGGCTGCTTGTAGACGAGACAAAAACAAGCATATAGAGAAAATCTGCAGAGAAATTCAACTACACGCCGATACAAATAACACCAAAGAACTCTTTGATAAAGTCAGACAACTCACACGTAAATTCAAGCAGAAATCTTGGTCTATCAAAGATGATGAAGGTAATGTACAGACGGATTTGGACAAGGTTATTGATGTTTGGAGGGCGTATTGTAAGTCTTTATACGCCAATACGTACCAGATGCCAGCGGACGCCCCGTTTGTACCTCACTGCCAGACTTCCACTTTCCATTCTCCTTCAACAGAGACACACCACACTAGTTTTGAGTCTGAACCTGACATACTTTTTTCCGAGGTGGAATTCGCTTTAAAAAGACTTAAGTTAAACAAAGCAGCAGGATATGATTTCATTACTGCAGACGTCTTGAAGCATCTTGCGGAATGTGGAGTGAAAATATTACATCGATTGTGCAATGAAATATGGCACACAGGCGTCTGGCCTGAGGATTGGAGAAAGACCATAATCATACCTCTTCATAAGAAAGGTTCAACAAATAATTGTAACAACTACAGGCTATTAGCTCTAATATCACACGCCAGCAAGGTGATCCTCTACATACTGCAACGGCGTCTAGAAAACTTCATAAGTTGGCAAATAGCACCTGAGCAGGCTGGATTTGTAAAGGGCAGAGGTACTAGAGAACAAATCCTTAATGTACGAAACGTCATAGAAAAAGCGAGAGAGAAACATCAGAGAATACCAGATCCCTATATTTATATGTTTCGTCGATTATACAAAGGCCTTTGATAATGTTAGATGGGACAAACTATGGAACATATTGACGACAATGGGTGTACCTAAACACTTGACTCACCTTATTAATAAACTGTATCAAGATAACCTGGCATATATTCGAATGGACGGATATCTGTCTGACAAATGCACTTTGGAGAAGGGAGTACGCCAAGGATGCGTTTTATCTCCCTTATTATTTAACATCTATTCTGAGTTCATAATGCGCAGAGTTTTGGATGGTTGGGAGGGAGGAGTAAACCTAGGTGGTGTTAAGATATCTAACTTACGTTTCGCAGGCGGCACTACACTTCTAGCCTCTACTCCAGAAGAAATTATTAAATTATTAAAAAAACTCGAGGTAGAAAGTGCTAAATTTGGACTCATGGTTAACTACAACAAAACCAAAATCATGGTTATTGATCGCCAACAACAGTTTTCTGAAACCCAAACTATTGCGGGATGCGAGGTAGTCTCATCTATGATATATCTTGGAGCTCTAGTTAACAACACAGGCAGTTGTGAATCCGAAATTAGAAGACACATTCAACTAGCAAGAGCAGCAATGAGAGAACTAAACGGGGTCTGGCGTGATCGTCACATTACTATGACAAACAAAAAGAGACTCGTTTCAACTCTGGTCTTTTCCATGTTTTACCATGCATGCGAGACATGGACAGTCAAAGAATCAGATCGACGACGTATAGACGCCTTTGAAATTTGGACATGGAGGCGCCTGCTTTGAATTCCATGGACGGCTCGCCGTACAAATATCTCGGTTCTGGATGAAATTAAATCGGATCAGCGTCTCTCCAGTACCGTTTACTCTAGAATTTTAAAGTTCTTTGGCCATATCCATCGAAGTGATCACAAAATGGAGCGGTTGGTGGTCCAAGGAAGGCCTCAGACTCAACGCCAACGCGGAAGATCTCCACCGCGATGGGCGGACATTACTTAAAAGCTTCTCAATAAACAGTATACTGAGAGTATATCAGTGGAGAAATATTATCAATCAAACTGTCCGAGCTGCTGAAACCCAATTATGAACCACAACACATCTACTAAGATGTTAATGACTGTGATGATGATGATGATAACTGTGAAGAAAGATACAAATTGGAGGCCAAGCATAACACCAGAAGAGATTATTGATAACATTCCAAAAAACACGTTGCGCCTGCGTACATTGAAATGTTTCGAAACAAAACGACGATCCGGTAATCAACATCAAACAGACCGACTCAGGGTGGCCGCACACAGAAAGAGCAAAACTGTTTTAGTTAAAAACGTTTTTGACTAAACGAGTCTGATACTGATGTTTCCATATAAATGAAATGAGCTGACGCACACTGATTAGTCCTGTGTCTAAAGCAAGTTTAGGCTCATTTAGTTTCAGTCAGTCTGTTTGATGTTGATTACCAGATCGTCGTTTTGTGTCGAAACATTTCACTGTACGCAGGCGCAACGTGGTTGGAATTTCCTTCTTGAAACCGCTCGACCAGTCAACAAGAGGCACATGTGGAAACAGCGATATTTTGCTTGTTTATATTGTATGTATCATGGAAGTGGACACAGAAAAATTAACTGTACTGATTGAGGCCTAGGCCAATTAATTCCAATAAATAATCAAAAGAATTGGAGCTCATTCTTGTAAAATTCTGAAATTTTTTTTCATCTGCCCTTAATTCTTGGAGCAAAAACTGGAAAGTTTTTTTTAGCAGTTCTTTTCTCATTTATAGGATGCATGAAAAATTGTCTTTTATTTTGAGTTTTTTCGTCCTGTAGGAGAAACCACTACCAGAAAACTAGGGCAATTTCGTCGTTATCTGTCCACATCTTTAATAAAACTGATTGCACTATGGTTTGTGTAAATATTTTGTTTCTCTTGAAAACCAAGGTTTTCGCCCTAATTACGGCACAAACGATCACCTGCAATGCCTAAAAACCCTGATAGAAAAAACTAACGAATATAACCGTCCCTTGGCATTGATATTTGTAGACTTTAAAAGGGCGTTTGATACAGTGGAACTACCGTCCATCTTAAGAGCACTACAAGATTGCAGGGTCGACCACAGATATTGTAATATAGTCAAAAATATATATGAAAATGCCACAACAACAATAAGTCTACATTCTGCAACTAATAAAATAAAGATAAAAAGGGGAGTCAGGCAAGGTCATACCATGTCACCAAAGCCGTTCATTACCGTTCTTGAGTATGCATTTAAAAAACTAACATGGCAAGAGAAAGGAATATCCATCGATGGCGAAAGATTAAACCATCTACGTTTTGCGGACGATATCGTGCTTCTGTCAGATAATCTGGGAGAGATCAAAGACATGCTCCAAGAGCTGAGAAAACCAAAATGATGACCAATATGGTTTTCCGCGAAGAGATACAGATTAATAACAACAAGGTCGAATTATACGATAAATACACATACTTGGGTCATGAAATTTGAATAACCAGAGACAACCAAACCTGAGAGCTGAATAGGCGAATCATGTTTGGATGGGCGGCATATGGAAGGACGAGAGATATTTTTAAAACAAATATCCCAATTCACCTGAAAAGGAAGGCATTTAACCAATGCATCTTACCAGTCTTGACCTATGGAGCAGAGACCCTAACTTTAACGAAAGCTACTGCCGAAAAACTGAGGGCAATACAAAGGCGAATGGAGAGATCAATGCTGAGCCTGACCTTGAAAGATCGCGTAAGAAATAAGGAGATACGCCGACGAACTGGCGTAGACGATATTATACTGCGAATCAATAAACAAAAATGGAGGTGGGCTGGACATGTTGCTAGAATGGAAGACGGAAGATGAACGAAGAGATTATTGGAGTGGGGACCAAGAGCCGACAAGCGAAGTCGAGGCAGACCACCCACCCGATGGACCGATGACCTAAGGAGAATAGAAACAAACTGGATTGCAGCAGCTAAAGATAGAGAGAACTGGAGACGTTTGGAGGAGGCCTATATCCAACAATGGATGTGAAAATGGGGCTGGATGATGATATGTCATAGAGATGTTCAGAATAACCTCAAGATTTTCGCATTTTCTTAAAAAAAATGGTAATAAAACAAAAAGTTCGGTTGTATTTGTCTATATTTATGTTGAGTTGTGTGGTACCGAATTAACTTAAAACCAACAAAATTTTTATTGAATAATTTACTCTAATTACGATTATTTGTGCCTCTCTATTAAGCCGGTTATTTATATTTATGATTCAACTATGATTTATTACGATATCTATTTGAGACCAATAATGAAATCGGAAAATCTATATTTATTACCTATTTCGTTCAGTATTAAATCTAAAAAGATTAGTGCAATATTGTTTATATTATTGCCAATTATGTGTTATAATGCCCTAAAACATGCTATAATTTCATTTACGTATATTTCATACATAAATTTGTGACTGTTTATTACCATGTGTAATATATTCTAAATTATCCATAAGTATTCCTGCTGAATATAGCTTACGAAATTACCCACATTTGAATCTTCATTCTTAGACTATACGATCATCAAATATAATAGTGAGAGCTTAACGAATTACCAATAATGAACTCCTTAAGGTATATACGATCATCAACATAACAATATTTTAAAACTTGCTATTAAAATATTAAAACCTAAGATTTAACATAAGGCTCCAACACATCAAGTATCGAATAAGAAATGATCGAATCATATACGAGACTCCCTACTTTGGTGACAAACTTTTTTCAAATAAACAAAAATATCCACAAGGAAAATTCCTGTAGCTGGCTGTATACCACGTATAACAAAAAGAGGTTAATCTTTGTAAATGGGTATATTTATTTAAAAAACCCTTAAAAGGGCCACATCAATAAAACAAACGTTTTCGGACCACACAGTCCATCATCAGGTTATTAAAATCGAAAATGCCTAAAAATAAGTATAAACCATTTAGTTAAAACAAACGAGATTGTGAAATTTTGACTATGGTTGAAAAGCAAAAGATGGTTATACTTACTAGGTCATAATGCCTGAGCCACCAAAATATTAGGGTAAAAACCCTTTAAATTACATTTAGTTATGAAATGTTGTACATTGTGTTATAAAATAACTGTGATGTTCAATATTAAAATTAAATTTGACTATAGGTAACACATGGCCAATTGGGTTCCAGAGCCGGGTGAGAGGGAACCTCTGCACTCGGAGAACAACGTGGAACTGATTGACAAGATACTTTTGAAGGATGAAGATAACAGAATGTCAATGCAACAAAAACTATAAAAGTTGTACATAGTATTACTACAGCCAAAAGATTCAACAAGTTTTGATGATTTTAAAAAATAACAACAATCTAGGTGTTGGGATTTAAAAACTTTTTATTTATTAATTTAGGGTATAAAAGATGTCAAATCAATGATGGTTTTATAGTCATGATTAATAGAATAACCTGTGCCTTAGGCAACTTATGTTGCTTTAAAATGATCTATTACTCTCTAAATTAAACCAAATCCACCCAAACATTAAGTTCACTATGGAACTAGAATCATCTCAATCTATTAATTTTCTTGACTTTACCATCACCAGATTAAACGACCACTTCGATTTCAGTATCTATAGAAAACCAACACAAACTGACCATATCATACCTTTGTTTTCCAACCACCCAATGTCACACAAATATGCAGCATTCCATAGTTACATTCACCGATTATTAACAATTCCACTATCACAATCCAACTATCATACAGAAGTTAACACCCTTAAACAAATAGCATTTAACAATGGATATGACCCCAATATCATTAACAAACTTATAAATAAGAGACAACTCAAACTATTGAGAGAGACTGCGTTTCCCAGAGACTTGACCATCAAAACTCATTATTTTTCTTTGCCTTACCTTCAAGAACGTCTTTCTGGAGATCTTAGATACATCCTAAAAAGATCTGTTGAGAATACCCACATTTCTTTCAAAGTCCCGAACAATCTAGGACAATGCTTAACCAATGCAAAAGATCCCATCAACTACATGGATCGTAGTGGTGTTTATAAATTACAGTGCTCTGATTGTGATGCTACATATATAGGTAGAACCTGTAGATCACTAACTTCTCGTTCCTTAGAACACACTAAAAAAGAGAACACTTCCACCTTCTCTCAACATCTTGCACAACATAAACATACCCTCAACATCCCAGAAGACGTCTCTTTGTTACATAATATTCCCCAAAAAAATTTTCTAAAATTAGATCTATATGAAGACTTGGAAATAGTCAAAGAAAAACAAAAAAGCCCCAATTGTGTTAATCGCCATGTATCTTTCAACCGTGACTTTCAACCTTTACATCGTCAACTTTTTTCATAGTCCACACTTCACAATACTGTCCTATTTTCTCTGCCTTATTTTCCTATACAAACGTCAACACCTTATTCCTACATAATCTTGTGGTTCTTCAAACACCCACTTTATACAATATCGTCACACCTTCCTCTCACAAATTTCTGACCCCAATTTTAACTTCAGAACCACCCACATACATCATACCAACATGTCACTATCTTATCCACTCTTTACTTCTACATCGCTTTCCTGTTAATTCTGTTCTCTTTCATTATTTCTTGGTCAATTCATATATTAAACATGTATCCAATAGTTTTAATTTAGTAATCACTCAAACATTATCTAACGATTTATTAAAATTCATAATCTACCATATTACAAAGAATCCTAATCTACCTTTGTCCACCTTCTTTCGGTCAACAACTTAGTAGCACACTTATACAACAAATTTCAGGTTTGTACAAACTGAATTTGATACCACCTAAATAGATTTTGTTCAGGGTGCTAGATACTTTAAGTATAAAGGACCCCTATTATCTCTAATTGTTGATCAACTCCTTTTCTCCTTCAACCCCCCCCCCTCCTTTTCTTCGGTCATTTCTTTTACTTTCATTATCATTAGTCTCTGAGGAACCCAGTCTCTTCAATTTTAAATTCAATCACATATGTTACTACTTCAATTTCTTCAGCCTGTAGACTTCCATCTTACTAAACTTAATTTTATTAATTTTTCACCATAGGAGCATTCTAAAATAAAGTCATTTAAATATGAGGTCTGATATTAGCTTCAAATATTTGTTATTTAATTTTTACCTTGTCCTAGATGTGTTAAACATAAAAGGATAAATTTCATAAATACAAGCTAACCCAAAATTAAATACACTTTAGACCACATTCCATACGACGAAAAGCAACATAAGTTGCCTAAGGCACAGGTTATTCTATTAATCATGACTATAAAACCATCATTGATTTGACATCTTTTATACCCTAAATTAATAAATAAAAAGTTTTTAAATCCCAACACCTAGATTGTTGTTATTTTTTAAAATCATCAAAACTTGTTGAAGCTTTTGGCTGTAGTAATACTATGTACAACTTTTATAGTTTTTGTTGCATTGACATTCTGTTATCTTCATCCTTCAAAAGTATCTTGTCAATCAGTTCCACGTTGTTCTCCGAGTGCAGAGGTTCCCTCTCACCCGGCTCTGGAACCCAATTGGCCATGTGTTACCTATAGTCAAATTTAATTTTAATATTGAACATCACAGTTATTTTATAACACAATGTACAACATTTCATAACTAAATGTAATTTAAAGGGTTTTTACCCTAATATTTTGGTGGCTCAGGCATTATGACCTAGTAAGTATAACCATCTTTTGCTTTTCAACCATAGTCAAAATTTCACAATCTCGTTTGTTTTAACTAAATGGTTTATACTTATTTTTAGGCATTTTCGATTTTAATAACCTGATGATGGACTGTGTGGTCCGAAAACGTTTGTTTTATTGATGTGGCCCTTTTAAGGGTTTTTTAAATAAATATACCCATTTACAAAGATTAACCTCTTTTTTTTTTTAACAAAAATATAGTTAAATCTGTCAATATTAGCGTGGCAGTCGTAGTAGCTCAGCAGCCAAGATATTGACTTTCTAGCACGAATTCGATTCTCGGTCATAAACATTTTCTTTTAAAAATGATACTAACCGTCACGGAGGGCATGTAAAGCCATCAGTCCATCTCAGCTAGTATGCATCGACACTATAGCAGAAGTCACAAATAGAATCCAGTGCAGATAAGAGAGGCAATGTATTTTCTTACGGGAGAACGGCCGGCCATGTTGCCGGTTTGCCCCGAGCGGCCCATTAGGACAGGATTTAAGAATCGTACAATTGCCTACGGTCATTATTGTTTCAACCAAAGCATGATTACCATCAATATATAAATAAGAGAGTTACATTCTCGAACTAAACAATAACACCAAGAAAAATATTTAACTATCATCTCAACTTAAAAAATGGTGACAACTTAAAAAATGGTGATAGCTTGACTATTACCTGCTTGGTACTGTGAAAAAGTTTCTAAAATATGCGGTATAAGTGTTCGCAAAATTTATTACATTAGTGAAGAGGCCCAGTAAAGCGAACTTAAACCGGTAAAAAAAGGAAGAAAAACAGTTTCCAGTCCAATTTACGTGAGAATACTTACGATGAGTGAAATCTCGAATAAGGAAAATTGTCCATGACGTTTTTTTAACACCATCTGTCGATAGTATAATAAATAGAGTGAAGGAGGATGAGGACCTACCAGCTTTTTTTAAAACCCACCTTTCGTAGGCTACTAAATCACATGGGTTTCGAATATGGCAAAAGAGGTCGAACTTTGATAATAATGAAAAGAAAAGATATTATATTCTGGAGACACAAGTACCTCACACTGAGGTACAACATTAATGAAGAAGGATAATGTAAACCTTGTTTATACTGATGAATCTTGGACTAACGTCGGTGCTTCAGTCAAAAAGGAATGGAGGGACACAACGATCAAGAATCCACGAAAATCCTTTATAAAAGGGCGCTCTACTGGATTGAAGAGGTCCTCGGTTTGTATTTCTTCATGCTGGAAGTGAAACTGGTTTTGTGGCATGGGCCGAATTAGTTTTCTTGGTCAAGAAAGTAACCGCTGATTACCACGACAAATTGGACGGGGATCTATATGAAGAATGTTTTGAGAAGACGTTAATTCCAAACAAAGAAATCGTTGTCGTTTTTTATAATGCATCACACCAATTTCGCAATTTGATTTCCCAAAAAAATTGTGGAACAAGAAGTAAATCAATGATTTGTTAATCGAAAAGAACGTTTTCTTCAAGGAAGATTACCTAAAAAGTGAATTACTATATACTGCGGCTGCATTTAAAGACGATTACGACAAGTACAAATTATTCTCACATGTAACTCAGTTAAATTAATGAGCAAAGATTTTACTCACAGTGTGTAATACCACACACCTACCACTGTGCCGACATAGCAACATGGCTGCGCGCCGTAAGACCAACACTGCATTCGTACTGTGACTTCTACTATAGTTATCTGCAACAGTATTAAGGAAGCAACTAAAGCCTGAATAATTTTAATGGATCTCCCCGAAAATACCATACGATAGGTGATATGGTCATGCTTAATATTTCTTACTTTTTACGGCATATTACAGAATAGAGTATATATCAGTGTATACAGAATAGAGTATATATAAGAGAATTACGAACACGTGTTCGTAGTTTTCTGGTCTATATATCCAAACTGAAAAGTGAGAAGTTACATTAAGTTAGATTTTGGTAAGTTAGTGATATATATATATATATATATATATATATATATATATATATATATATATATATATATATATATATAAATTAGCCAATTGCGTCCACTGCTGGACATAGGACTCCCTCAGTTCTTTCCAGAGTTCTCTACACTGGGCCGCTTGTAGCCAGTTTCCCGCTACACGTTTTATATCATCGGTCCATCTAGTCGGTGGCCGTTCTCGGCTTCTTTTATAGTTTCTGGGCCTCCATTCCATAATAAGTCTTGTCCACCGTCCATCTTGTGTTCTGGCTAAGTGCCCTGCCCAGTTGCACTTAAGCGTATTGGTTCTTTCGATGACGTCTTGAACTCCTGATCTTTGCCTGATTTGTTGGTTTGTTATGTTGTCTCTAAGGCTCACGTTCAGTGAGTTTATTCGCAGATTTTTTGCGTGAGTGTTAAAGTCTCTGCTCCATAAGTTTGTACAGGCAAAACACATTGGTTATAAACCTTTCGCTTGAGACACATTGGAATTGAGATTTTTAGAATATGGCTTAATATGCCAAATAATGCTGCCCATGTTAAGGCTTTCGCCTCTGTATTTCATGTGTTTGATTGTCTCTGCTTATTTTGATTTCGTGTCCCAGATATTTGTAAGTGTCTGTTTGTTGTATGGTATTATTGTCAAAAGTTATATTTCCACTCATTACGAGATTTATTATAAGCTTAGTTTTCTCAAAGTTTATCTTTAATCCTGCTCTTTCAGACAGACTTTTAAGCGAATGCATCATAGAAATTGTATCATGTAAGTTATCTGCGATTAATACAACATTATCTGCAAACCTTAGGTGATTTAATCTGTACAGCTGCCGTGAACAATTTTGGTGAAATATGGTTTCCTTATTTCATCAAAATAACAAACGAAAAAGGGGAAGGCCACAAATGCGATGGTCAGATGACCTGAAGAAATACGCCGGGTCAAAATGGATGCAAATTGCCCAAGATAGAGATGCATGGAAGAAGGAGGAGGAGGCCTATATCCAAGGATGGATGTTTAGGGCTGTATAGATAGATAGATAGATGGTCTTCTTGTCTAACTCCTCGACCTAAGCTGAATTTTTTTGTGTCTTCGTGTAGTCGTATACTTGATGTAGCATTCTCATAGATGTTTTTGATTAGTGTCGTGTACCTGTAATCTATTCGGCTTTGATTTAGGGCTTCCAGTAGTGTTTCAAACTCTACAGAATCAAAAGCCTTCTCGTAATCGACAATTGCAAGAACCAGTGGTATCTTGTACTCGATGCACTTTTCTATTAAGATCTTTATGGTATGCAAATGGTCATTTGTGCCATATCCTGCCCTGAAGAGTGCCTGTTCTTTGGGCTGATAGAAATCAAGTTTAAGTATTAGCCTCTTCGTTAAGATTTTTATAAAAAGTTTGTACATATGTGTCAAGAGGCTGATGGGTCTATAATTTTCTAATTTAGTAATATTTAAAAGTTCAGTGAAACCCCCGCGGAAGCAGAAGAGACAATAGAAAGTATTTGGCACACCTTCAAAACAACGATGACAACTATACAAAGAGAACAACTACAAGACAGCACCAGAAAAACAAAGAATACATGGATGACAGAAGAAATCCTAGAACTGATGGACATAAGGCGATCTTACAAAAATCGTAATGTAGAAAAATATAAAGAAACCCAGAGAATCATCCGAAACAAAATTAGGAAAGCCAAAGAAGAATGGATGAGCAGCAAGTGTGAGGAACTGGGACATTTACTAAAAAAGCATGACTACTTTAATGCCTACAAAAAGATTAAGGAAGTCACAAATATGAAGAAAAAAATCACTACAACAACTTTAGTAGATGATAACAACGAAATAGTATCTAGTCCAGAAGAAGTAGGAGACATGTGGGAAAAATACATCGAAGATCTGTTTGATGACGAGAGAACAGAACCACAAATGAATATAGTACAAGAAACAATACTTGATATATTAACATCTGAAGTTACAAAAACAATCAATACGGCAAAGTCACGAAAAGCCTCAGGTCCAGATGAAATATACGTAGAGATGATAAAGCTCATCAATGAAGAAAATCTTCAGACATTAACAATATTATTTAACAAAATATATACCACTGGAATCTTCCCAGAAGACTGGCTTAGATCGACATTTATACCTATACCCAAGAAAAATAAAGCAAATAGATGCTCACAGTTCAGATTAATTAGCCTGATGAGCCATTTTCTGAAAATTTTACTCAAAATTGTACATCAACGAATATACAGAGAATGCGAAAGAAACCTTAGCGACAATCAATTTGGATTTCGTATGGGGCTTGGTACAAGGGAGGCATTATTTGGCCTCCAGGTATTACTACAAAAATGCCGAGATCAGCGAAAAGACGTCTTTCTCTGTTTTATCGACTACGAAAAAGCGTTTGATCGAGTTAAACACACAGAACTCATAGAAACCCTAACACAACATGGTATAGACCATAACACTGTAGCACTTATTAAAAAACTATATTGGGATCAAATGGCATCTATCAAAATAGACAATCGTCTGACAGCAGAATTGCCAATAAAAAGAGGAGTTCGTCAGGGCTGTGTACTTTCTCCACTGTTATTTAATATATATTCCGAAAAGATCTTTCAAAATGCCCTCGAAAATATTGAAGAAGGAATAAAAATCAACGGAGAATACGTAAACAACTTAAGATACGCAGACGACACCGTCATTATTGCGGACAGTGCTGAGGGTTTACAACGACTTTTGAATGTCATAACCAGAGAGGGAGATAGCTTGGGACTAAATATAAACACAAATAAAACAAAAGTGATGGCTGTTACACGTGCACCAAATGTCGACATTAATATTCGTATCTATAACAAACATATAGAACCAGTACAAAGATTCCAGTATCTTGGTTGCTGGATAACAAACGATCTTGACCACGAGGTCGAAATACGTGCTCGTATAGAATATGCTAGGTCCGCATTTCAGCGAATGAAAAAATTTCTAATAAACTCTACGTTATCGTTGGACATCCGATACCAATTTGTAAAAACGTTTATTTATTCCATATTGCTATACGGAGTGGAAACATGGACTCTCGGAATTACAAGTATGAGGCGTATAGAAGCCTTTGAGATGTGGGTTTTTCGAAGAATGCTGAAGATCTCTTGGACAGAGCACGTGACCAACAACGAGGTGCTAAGAAGAATGGGTACTGACAGAGAACTCCTAAATATTGTAAAAAACCGAAAAACGAGTTATTTAGGACATATCTACAGAGGAGAAAAATACAACTTCCTACGACTTATAATGGAAGGGAAAGTGGAAGGAAGAAGAGGTCCAGGAAGAAGAAAATGCTCCTGGTTGAAGAACATAAGAGACTGGACAGGCATGGACACACATGCGATACTAAGAACAGCTCAAGATAGAGAGCAATTTGCTGTAGTTATAGCCAACCTTCAGTAATGGAGAAGGCACCTTAAGAAGAAGAAGTAATATTTTAGCCTTTTTTGTGTAACAAGACTATTACTGCATTGTTTCAGTCTTTTGGAATCGTACCCGCATGTAAGCATTTATTAAACAGTTTGCTTACTGATTTTAATAAAATTTCTCCTCCTGCTTTTATTGCCTCGATAAAGAGTTCATCATCACCAGGCGATCGATGGTTCTTCATTTTCTTTAAAGCTGCTCTTACTTCTGACACAGTAATGGGTAAAATTATTTCCGATCCGTGATTTATAAGAGTACTCGTGTCGGGAAATTGTTTTGTAGTCTTTAGCTGGTATAAAGGTCTTTATAAAACTCTCTGGTTATTTTCAGAATGTTTTGTTTATCTGTTGTTGCCTTTCCGACTTTGTCTTTTAGCTTCTATATTTCTTTTTTACTTCGTGTGAAAGACCTTTGTCAGAGCGTGAATTAGAGGAGTTGGCCGCAAATTTTTGGAACAGTGATGACGAATTGGACATTAGTGATTCTGAAGAATGTTTTAGAGATGAGACAAACTTAGATCCTGACGAGAATATTGATATTCAAAGCTTACCTGTAGAGTTTGAAGATGAGGTTACTGTCACAGAGTTTCCAGACCAACCAATAGAACCTATTGAGGAGCCAACTATCGTCGATGTCGATGTGGAGGTTGATCCAATCACTACTCGAATCAAAAATATATTGTGGAAGAAAAAAAACCTATCCATTGACGAATTGGCGAAGACTTTTAGAGGAGATACCAACCTTTCTAATGCTATAATGGATTTGTCAACACCATATGCTTTTTTCAAGTACTTTTTTGACAATAAGTTGATCGAAAAAATTGTAACAGAGTCCAATACATATGTTATTCAAAAGGATCCGAGTAAACCTGCTGGACTGACCACCACAGATATAAATCAATACCTAGGAATTTGCATCTATATGTCCCTAGTTCACATGCCTAATTGTCGTAGTTATTGGTCTAATTCCCTAGGCTATCAGCAAATAAAAAACGTAATGAGTGAGAAAAGATTCGAATTTATCAGAAAATATATACATTTCAACGACAATACAAGTTTGAACCAAAATGATGTGGATCGAGATCGTCTTCATAAATTACGACCCCTTATCGATCATTTGAATAACAAATTCCAAAGCATATCATTGAAATAAAAACTTTCAGTAGATGAGCAGATGTGCGCCTCAAAAGGAAGGCACTATATGAAACAATACATGCTTGCCAAACCCCACAAGTGGGGATACAAACTTTTCGTTTTATGCGGTGTTAGTGGATATTCCTACAATTTCGAAATATACACTGGTACAGAAAATGATAAAAGGAATCGTCGGGTAAATGAAACAGACCTAGGAGCAAGTGCCAATGTAGTTGTCAGATTATCTAGGATTATCGCGGAAAATCACAATTATGTTGTTTACTTTGACAACTATTATACGTCATTGCCTTTACTTCATTATCTTGCTACCAAAGGTATATATTCCCTAGGCACTGTTAGACGAAACCGTATTCCAAACTGTAAGTTACCATCTGAAGATGAAACAAAAAAAATGGATCGTGGGACTTCAGTTGAGTATGTGTGTGACTTTGAAGGCGTGGAAATATCGTCAGTGGCCTGGAGAGACAACAAGACTGTTTGTTTGTTGTCAACATATGCTGGAGAATTGCCGAAAGGAAATGTTGAAAGGTTTGATAGAAAAAGAAAACAAAAAATCAACATTGAATGTCCTAAGTTGGTCCAACAATATAACCAACATATGGGAGGGGTGGACCTTATGGATAGCCTGATTGGCCGCTACAAAATCAAAATTAAATCAAAAAAGTGGTATATGAGGCTATTCTATCATCTTCTTGATATGACGCTTGTAAATTCTTGGCTTCTTTACCGTCGATGTTCCAGAGAAAAGGAGGCAGAGAAATGTATGAAACTTGCCGAGTTTCGGGCTGAACTGGCATATTGCTTATGCAACGTTGGAAGTAATCGTTTGGTAAAGAGAGGAAGGCCATCAGATCTTGAAAAAGAAATAGCCGAAAAAAAGAAAAGGTCAGCAACAACAACGTAGATTCCTCCAAAAGACGTAAGGCTTGATGGTCACTCACACTGGCCATTGTACAAAGACACAAGACAGAGATGCAAGATGCCCAAGTGTACTTCTTTTTCGTATATTCAATGTTCAAAATGTGGACTATATCTTTGCCTGAACAAAAATAATAATTGTTTTTATAAATTCCATTCAACTTAGATATTTAGTTATTGTAACATATTATACTTATTAATAATGTAATAAAATTTGTTTTGTAAAAATTTCCGCTATGTATCATATATGATACAACAAGATTTTTCAAAAAATTAATGGTTTTTTGAAAGTTAAATTTTTTTTTACTATTTTTAGGCATAAGTTTATACCCTAATGCAGTTAAAAATATTTTTTTTATAACAATACAAAAAATCGCGCATTATAGGGTTAACATATTTGTAGTTTAGATTTAGGTTTGAACTTAGTGAAACGTTAGTTTCCACTATTTTCAAGTTATTATTTTATTTCTTTTTTCTTTATCTTACTGTAGCTAACTATTCCATAGTATATGGAAAAGTGGCCAATTATTAGATTTCCAGACAATTTTCGTGTACACGTTTAGTTGTTTTTTTAGTTATTATAGTTTGTTTTTTTAATCAAATGTGATCTAACAATATACCTGAACCACAGAATAATAAGCAATCAGAAGGGCCACTCTCAGATGCCGCCTTTGAAGTTTTTCAGCACGCGCGCCATGTTTTAGGAGGACACAGACATATGATTTGTGTGGTTATGTAATTGTTTATATTTATGTTTAATTATATTATATTTATGTTATTATATTTAACAATGTTAATATAATTGTATAGTATGTCTATGATTGCCGTAAGTCAAATAAACCTGGTTAATTTTTCCATACACACCACATAAACAACACTAATTTCTTTAAAATCCTCCTAAAACATGGCGGAACGTCTGCGCGGAGGAGATGCGCGTACTTAATTTTCCGTGGAGAGTGGGTATTCTGTTTGTTTTTTATTCTGTGCCTGAACACTGTTTTTCATTTCAATATTTAAACCCGAACTACCCTAAAAATGTTTATTCGCGGTCATCTATATTAGACTTATTGTATTATTATTATTATACTTCTATCAGCACTTTTTAAAGTAACCCTTAACATGATATTAACTCCAATAAAAAAAAACGCAATAGAATCTAACATGGTTGGATGAAAAATCCGTATTAGTCAACCAACCCGCTTTGTTTTCAGTAACAGCATCGCAAAATAAAACAAATTTATAATTTACTTGTTGATTTTCCTACATTATTTTCTACAATTTTCAATTTATTCGCTATTCAATTAATTCAATATTCGTTATTATTTTTTGTTATAGTTAGTTATAATTCAAATATTAAAAATATTCATAAAAAAATTTAACTCTATGCACTTGTTAAGTAAATTAGTATCGTGCAAAAAAATAATAAATTAAGTTTAAATGGCAAATAAATTGTTTATACATTTTAAGGAATTTTTTCATTTAACAGAATAATAATTATTTTTCTTCTTCTTCTTTACAGGCAATTCTTGTTTTTGATGGATTGATACCTTTATGGAAAAGTGTCACTCCATCTTTTGCGCGGTCGTTTGAAACTTCTACTGCCGGTTGGTGACTTATCTCTTGCTATTTTGATGACACGTTTCTCCCACATTTTGCTTATGTGATTATTCAATTTTTTGTTTGATATCTATTCATTTATACAGTGTATATTACATATTTTTCTAGTGTCTTTATTCCATTTTGATCCCTCAGCATATTTCCTGTAATTCTTCTCAGTACTCTCTGCGTTTCCAGAAGTCTTTGTGTTGTAACTGTATCGGTTGTTATATCTTATGCATATGGCATTATTGGTCTTACTGGTTCTTTACTAATTATTATTGTTTTAGTTTTTTTTAGTTGAAATTGTGATAATAAATAATTTTGCTCTTTTGTTAAATCAGTGGACTAGTCTTTGTAGACTATCTTCATCTTAGGCTATCAATATTGCGTCGTTTTCGTAACAGAGTATTTTACTTCTTTGTTTCTTATTCTGTATCATTTTTCTTTGTTGATGTTTTTGGATCCGCTCCTACAAACCGAGAATTATCCGAGAAGCCGTAGAAATAGAAAAAAGCCCAAATTGTCTTAATAAAAAAGATTACGCCATATTTTTTTCTGTTTTCTCCCCTACGAGGGTGAGTTTTAGGAGAAAACCGGAGGGTAGAAATAGTAGTTAACTTTATTTGCATATTTTTTAAATTAACATTTCCAGCAAAATTCAGATTGTTTGTGTGATTTTTAGAAGTTCAGTTACATTTTCGTCTCTGACGACTGGAGTATAAATAAATTTATGTATTTATAACAAAACTAAAGAATTTTTAGGATTTGGGGTAATGCGTTTTTAGGTGTTTCCAAAAGAAGAAAATTGCTCCATAAAAGACTGAAAAAAAATTTATATATACCGATTTTGAACTTTGAAATTCAATTTTCTTAATCTAGTTTTTTTGTGATTTTTCAGGCGAAATACCGATAGTTTTTATTATATTATAAATTATTACATATTATAAATATCTTAAAGATATGAAAATTTTATCGAGAACGAGCTCCGAAAGAAAAAGGAAATGGTTTCAAGATTACCAACCTATTGCTTATAACTTCCTCGCAAATGCCGATCAACTTTGACCGGTTGCATCTCAGAAATCACTGATCGGAATTCAACTTTATTTCTTTTACAATGAGTGTCTTGTTGAGTGTTTTCGCCGTTAACGCCGGTTTCTGAATATAATTTAATAATTAATAATTGATGGATTCGACCGTTACTCGAGATTTATTTTACACTGAAAAACTAGTTTCGAAAATTTGTTTTCAAAATTTCCACAAAATTTATTATAATATCGTATCACTACAACTGTTTCGGCTGATTGACTTTCTCAAGTGATCTATTTTTGGCATGCGTTTACACTTTTTAGTTTTTAATGAAATAGGTTGAGGAGTGGAGAACTGTTCTGTCTCAAGTGGATCATTCAGAATTATATGTGTTTTTTAATTTGTTGATTTCCATAGATTCTAACAAAAATAGCTTAAGGTCTTTATTTTGAATGTGAAGAATTTTAAATGTCACTAAAAGAATGATTATGATCTAGAAGGTGAAGTGCGTATGTAGAATCTGTTTTTCTATTATTGAAAGCCCTTTTATGTTCTGCTCTTCGTTTATTAAAATGTCCACCAGTTTGACCGATGTAAGTTTTTGGGCAGTCACATTTAAGTTTGTACACACCACTAAATTTTGGCTCTTGTTGTTTTTAATATATTTGCCTAAGTTGTTATTTGTCCTGAAAGCTGGTGTTATTCCTTTTTTTATGTGTTTGGCTATTTTTTGGCTTTTGGCTGTCTCAAAATTGTATTTTAACATCGGAATTTCTGTTAATCTGTGTAACATACTGTGATAGGCTACCAGTATATGTTGTGTGGAATGGGATGATCAATTGTGTACAGTCGTGTCAGTATGGGTAGGTTTATGAAATATGGATAAATCATGTTTGTTTTAAGTCTGATAATTTTTAAATTTAAAAAATGTATGGATTGATTTTATTCTGTTTCTATTGTAAATTCAATATGACTAAGAAAGGAGAAAATTTACGATCAAAATTGGTCGAGTTGCCTGTTAGTTCTTGTGAAACATACCAGTACGTCGTCTACGTATCTCAACCAATATAAAAACTGTTCGAATATGGGATGTTTTGAAATCTTTGTCTCTAGATGATGCATAAAATATCTAATAGCAATGGGCAATTTTAACGTATATTAATTCTGTTGTTCATAGTCATATTGAATTTACAATAGAAACAAAACAAAGATTAAAGGCTAAAAAATGTAAACGGATGCCAAAAATAGATCACTTGAGAAAAGCAATCAGCCGAAACAGTTGTAGTGATAAGAGTTTAAAATAAATTTTGTGAAAGTTAATATCATTACCCATATATTTTATTTGTTTATAAGCCAGAAAATTGTTTATAATTTTAAAACATTTCATAAAGAGAGAAAGGGTTTAAAAAATATTTGTTTTTCATTTAGATTCCAAAATTATTATGCGAACTCCAATAAATAGATTTTAATGAAATTTAGTGGGGTGTTTTATTATGTTATAAAGATTTTCTGTGCTAATTTTGATCACCCAAACGATGTTTTTAGCAATTTTTAAATAATTAATTCTTTTTAATAATATTCCCTACCTATTTAAGAGGAAAGATTAGTTAATTATTATTAATTATGCTATCACACAACTATTTCTTCAATAATCCGAATGTCACCTTTCACATCCATCTCAAAACAGATCCGCTCTGGTCAGATTGTAAAAAACGAGTTAGGAATTACAGAGGCACTAATATACTGTGTGTAACTGCTAACTCAGAAATACTACGATGAGAAAACAGACGTATCCTTGTAACGAAAGTGTCAGTGACCAAAAAGACCACATCAACCACATGTGGAACGACGAAGAAAATTAAATTGATTCGAACGATATACGAATAATAGAAAACTTATATTAAAATTAAAATGAATAGCGAAAGCACGAGTTAATAATTCAGTATCAACTATCCCAATATCAAACATTATATTTTAACCAAAGTGCCATAGTTCAAATTCATGGGCCACACTCAGAAAAATAGTGTTGAGATGGGAATTACTATAAAGGCTAAAAAACGAAGTACATGCTAATTACAAAAAGACCACAAAATATACATCACCTATTGACAATCAATGGTAACGTGTTAGAACAAGTAGAAAAATATCAGTCCTTGGGCTTTGATCAATGAAACTAATGATCATACTGTAGAAATAAACAGGCGAATAGAGATTGCCAGATCAGCCTTTATACGAATGCAGTCAATCCTTACGTGCAAAAATCTAAATTTGGAGATTATACTATGTACTATTCGATGTTATATATTTTTAATATTATTATATGGAGCTGAAACATTGTCATTAAAAAAATGCAATTTAAAAAGAATCGAGGCTTTCGAACTCTGATTATACCGCACGGTTTTAAAAATATGATGGACTAATAGAATTACAAATAAAGAAGTACTGGAGAGGGTTGGTAAAGAGATAGAACTAATCACCACTATACAAACCAGAAAACTGGAATACCTAGGCCACGTGATGAGGAGTCCAAAATATGAAATTTTGAGACTCATAATATAGGGAAAGATTCAAGAAAGAAGATCTGTTGGTCTAAGGCACAACTCATGGTTAAATATTCTACGCGATTGGTATCAATGCAGATCGATTGATTTGTTTAGAGCAGCAAGTTCTAAAATAAAAATAACCATTATGATTACCAACCTCCGTATGGAGACAGCACTCTAAGAAGAAGAAGAAGATCCTAATATCAAAAACAAAAGGTATTCGACAAGGATATGTGTTCTCTTATGTTGTATAATATTGTCAATAAAACGTCAATAAATTATCTCCATTTAGACGATGACACAATCATACCAGCAGATAACATATAGGACCACCACGATGTTTTAGCCATTACGGTCTAAAAATAAACAGAAATAAAATTAAGTGGTACTACGAGGAAGAAATACACATCCGAGTGTTAATAGCGAGAACTGCATTCCTTAAATTCATCAAATATCTATATGAAAGTGAGACTCCTTCTGACTTACGACGTTGCATGATTAAATGATACATATGTCATCTAATTATGAACTGCGCTGAAACATGGTCAATAAAACTAATCTCAGGTTGTCTAAGTCTCAGGATCAAATTGCCTAGAAGGTTTTGAAATGTATGTATTACAGACACTTCTTGGAATCTTATGGACAGATCTCGTAACAAGCCAAGAAGTACAACGTCGAGCTGAAACTGGGATAAAAAATTTTCCTGTCTACATCCTATTAAAATTAACAGTAATAGTGAATGCAAAGTGGTCTCGGACGCAAATAACTCTTCGAGGCAAGGAACCGCCCTAGAATAAAGAAGGTGGAGACTAAATTCACGAAAGCAAAGAAAGGCTTCTTCTTATTCTTTGAGTGCCTCTCCTATCGGAGATTGGATATCATTATGACCATTCTAATTTTTTTACCGCTGTTTTGAATAATTCGTTAGTGGTACATCCAAACCACTCCCTTAAATGTCTCATCCAGGACATTCTTCTACGACTTCTTTCTGCGTCCTTGCATTTTTCCTTGCATTATATTTTGTAGGAATGTGTACTTTTGTCCTCTTATCAGTTAGCCTAAGTATTCAAGTTTTCTCTTATTTATATTCATGATTACTTCTGGATCGTTATTTATTCTGCGTATTACCTCTTTATTTGTAATTTTATAAACCCAACTTATTTTTAGTATACGGCGGTAGCACCACACCTCAAAGCTTTCAAGATTCCTCTGTTTAAGAGTCCATGCCTCAACACCGTAAAGCAAAGTACTGAATATATAGCATTTTAAGATTCTAGTTCGTAGATGAATAAGAAAGGCAGACAAAGAAGACAAAGAAAGGCAGACTTTACATAACAACGAAAACGCAGATAATGCTTTAGGTAAATATTGTAACCGTAAAACACCAGAAGAAGTTCATATTTCAATAAAAAAAAAAACCTTTTACCGGGCCAAAATGAACGTTATTCTATATATTTGCTTTCAGACAAATAATGGCAAATAATTACTAAGTTTCTAAACTCAATTTTCTATCAAAAATGAATTTTTATTTTGACGAAATAAAGTGTTGACGAATTTAAGTTAATGATCTACGGGAAACTAGAAAAAATAGTAGAATAGCAATTCGTCTTATCAGGAATCGATAATGATTCTCCTTCTACAAATATTCAAAAAAAATAGTGAAAAAAATCTAGAAGCATTGTTAGAAAACATAGTGAAAAGCAAGGAACAATAAACACTGCATCTGGAAGTGGCTAATAAGAAAAGAGTATAATATTTCTTATTCTATTGTTCGGAAATTATTAAAACAATACCCAGTACCTATAAAAATCAGGTTACTACGATGTTATATCTTTCCTATAATGGTATACGAAGTTGAATCGTGGACTCTCAGCTGCTACCTGCAAGAAAATTAAGGCTTTCGATATTTGGCTTTATCGTAGAATCCTGAAGATATCCTATATATGGACCACGTTACTAACCAGGACGTTTTATTAAGAATGCAAAAAGAAAAGAATTGGTAACCACAATAAAAACAGACAAAATTAAATACCTCGGTCACATCATGAGAAACAGCGAAAGATATGGGTTGCTGCAATTAATTTTTCAAGGAAAAGTAGAAGAAAAACGAGGACAAGGAAGGCGAAGGATTTACTGGCTGAAAAATATACGTACGTGGTTTAACACAATATCCACAAATTATTTCAGAGCCGCAGTTTGCAAAATACAGATTGCCGTGATGGTCACCAACATCCGAAACGGATAGGCACTACAAGAAGAAGAAGATCTATTCTTGAATGTTTAATGTAAAAGGATATTTTTCAGTTTATATGGAATTTTTATACTGGTATGTACAGAAGTGTCGTTAAAATAGAAATTTTCCAAAATTATATTATTTACTTTTTTAGTAAGAGCACTGTTTTATTACTTAAATCTTGCCCAAGTACTTTTGCTTCCTAGAGCATCTTCAGGAGCATTTCGTCAAATTTTGGGCTATCCAACAATTGCAGAATGTCATAGACTTAAAATTAAACATACTATTAAACATAACACTACACTAAACAAGGACAAACAGTTTAAAATTATTTAAAAAAGAGTGGAAGTTACATTCTGATCGGCAACAGGAGAAAGAATGTCTCCGGTATTAACGGAAATGTGGTAACACCATAAAAAAATTTCATTTATTCGAGCATTCAACCTTATATCAATTTATATTATTTACAGCAGAAATTTAATAGGTACATATTTTTATAATTCCAGAAAAAGTAACTTTGTAGTGAAAAAAATACGTGATTCGGTCTTAAACGAGGATTTTAAACTGAATTTTTAAAAGTTAGTATGTTTAGAGAATATTTAACTGATTTAAATTGCTGGATATTGTTTGAGTAAATGTTAGAAAAGACGTACGATTTATATTCGAATTATATTTAAGTGCTCTAGTATGCGTTTTTTAAAACTTCTCTTGGTGTGTCCTATGTAAGTTTTTGCATGATTTTCATACATTAATTTGTAAAGTATGTGGGTCAATTAAAAATTTGTGAAAAGTCAAGAACCAGTTGCTTCTAGTACTTTATAAGATATCTTCCTGTATATTATTTAAATTTAAAAATTTAGTTACTAAAATTTTTTTGGATGTCAAATGAAAAAAAAACTAACACGTACCGTCTGTTTTAGAGAAAATAATCCTTTACCTCTAATCCTGCGAAGATCACCCCGCCGAACCAACGTTTTGTTTTGTTTTGTTTTGATATCCCGGCGAGCAGTGCGAAATAGTGGGCGTGACGACACTCTCAGTGAGCAAACGGGCGCTGAAAACGCCTGAAACCGTGTTGAACAACGACTGAAACAGGAGAATTCTCTTTGCCTGGCTAACAACGTATCACTAGCGCAAGCCCCCTGCTTTCGTTCTACCATCATTCGTTATTTAATAATGTCCCGGACGTTATTAGTGATGCCACAGAGTAAATTTTCTACTCTTAACTTTTATGAAGTATCTGCAGTTTCTGTAATTAAATTTTCCTGTTAAAATTAATATACTTTCCATTAGGAGAAAGTATGATTTTAGACTTCTGAAAATACCAGCTGAAGAACATCCCGAAACGTACATGAATATGCACTAAAGTGCATATTAGCTCTGGTTTTCAAGAGCACACCTGCAAAATTAATAAACCGCACAGGCTGCTAATAGTATAATTAGTTAACAAAAATTTGTGGTTTTAAACATTAATTTCGTATACCACAGGACAGTACTTACTTAAGGATTGACTTGGTAATAACTTTTTTGTGTGATTACGTCAGAGCAATGAAGTCACTTTCGTGAAGGTTCGTGTTATATATATTTTTTATAATAATTTTATAAAATGTAATTATTTTGAAATATTTTGCGAATACGAAAAGCCGACACAATTGAATTTTTGATAATATTCTCGAAATACAGTTTATTTTTATCGACATTTGGTATGCTCTGATAGAGGCATTTAAGGTATATTTTGGACAGGAAATGCGTACAAAAACTTTTATTTAACGATATACTTACAAACTTACAAATTGATACAAAAAAAAATTAAATAAGACGAATTGGTACCTATTTGATTGTCTTCAGAAACAAAATAAAAATAACCAGGAAACCAATCCAAATTATTTGTCGATTTAATTATTACCTCTTATTACCTCCACGAGTTTATATAACGGCATCCATTCTTCTGGGCATACCGTTAATTAAGTTTAAAACTTTATTCTGTGGTATTGCTTCACATTCCTCTAAAAGTGCCACTTTGAGCTGACTTAAGCTAAGAGGAGCAGGTCCTCGGCTTTAAGTACTTCTACTAAGCATGTCTCAAATATGCTCGCTGAGATATAAATCGGGTCTATGCACTGGTTGTGCTATTTGGGTCATATTAACAAAGGGAGCGGCATGAGGGCGTGTATTATTGTCATGAATCATTGTGAAGTTTTCTCTAATCAATGGTGCATATGGTAAAACATAATTCTGCAGTATCTCATTTATGTACCTGTCAGCGGTCAGAGATCAACTAGGGACCACATATAATTCTGTACACGTCTCCGAAAGTGTACCTGTTCACACCATAACTAAACCTGTAACGAGTCCATTACTTCAATAATCCTTTAATATTTTATACAGTTCTTTCAATAGTAACTTTTAATTTCTAAGTTGGTATTAAGCAGTGACTCCAAGCGGCAGTTTTAAAAACATATATTCTTGCTTCTCTGACTTGTGTCACTCTTACAGTGGCTTCCCACGGTCGGCGATTCTACAGATCATCGCGGATAGCCGATCAGCACGGACGAGAACGCACCGCAGACAGAGCTCTTCCCACGGTCCGTGACAGTCTGTGTAGGTCCGTGACAGTATTGTTTGATTATATCATAAAAAGGCCACTCAGGCTTGTAAACATTCAATTCGGCATGAAATGATTTCTCTTCTTTTTTAATTCTTTAATCGAAATAGTACTATTCTTCAATTTATTTTTTATTTGGTTCCATACATCGTATATATCAGTTCCGCTTCTTATGCTCTGGTGCCGTAGAATTCCATAAATTTGTTTCATTTTGATACAAATTTAAAAAATCAAAAATAACTTCGTTTGTCCATTCCATTTTTTAGCAAAAAACTGCAAAACAACTTTGACAACACTACAGACAACTACTCGTGTCAGCGAATGAAAAACTTCTGACTTACACTTGTCGTCTGTTAAAACACAGACGCGCTAGGATCGCGTCGCACGAGCATGTACCGCACCTTTGATGTTACCGACTCTAGATGGATAGGACAAACCAGCACAGACGTGCCTGCGCTACCACGGACGAGACCCTTCCCACGGTGCGTGGTGCGTGCTGGTCCGCTTACGTCCATAATATCGCGGACCGTGGGAAGACGCTATTATTCTGACCGAGGAGAAGTGAAGTGGGTTTAAATCAGCTAGTAGGCAGCCCAGAGACGTGCTGGGATTCGTTTTAAGAATATTACATTTTGTTTTTTTTTTTTAAGAACAGAAGTTGAAGAAAAGTTTTGGTCTGTTTTTGTGTGTGTACCGTTTGGTTTATAGTCACTGTGAGCCGGTAAGTGGATCTGTTATGTATTATCAATAACAAAGGAAAAAAGTATGAAAATCATAAGCCATTTTGATATTGTCATTTCTATGACGGTTTCTACGATGATGGACAGTGGCTTAGATACAGACGCAATATTAGATGATATACTAGTTTCAAATATTACACGGATTAAACTAGACTGATGATCTTTCACCAACACTGTTTTATGTAGCACTGGAATACGTAGTTAGAAAAATATCAGAAGGTAGAAACAACACACTTATCAATAAATCAGTCCAACTGGCAGCATATGTAAACGACATAAATATCATGGGCAGAATCAAAGCAACACTCGAGAATACGTTTAACCCATTACTTTCTAGCGTTACGATTATGTACATGTATCCCAAT
Organism: Diabrotica balteata; assembly: GCA_918026665.1. NCBI lineage: Eukaryota > Metazoa > Arthropoda > Insecta > Coleoptera > Chrysomelidae > Diabrotica > Diabrotica balteata. Next base: position 66,745,563 of record OU898276.1, on the reverse strand, counting down.
AATATTTGAGAATGACCAGCCAGACCAACATTTAAGAGACGACATTTTCGAGAATATTCTTGATTATAAAGCCTTCACGGATGACAATATTCTCTCTTCTATTTTGAGGGATATATAATTAGCTGAAAGAACAACCTGGACTAACTCAGCGGCATCTTGCATTACTAACATTAAGCAGTTCACTGAGAAAACCGGTCCTAAAATTTCAGATGATATGGAAAAACCAGTAGATTTTTTTACACTTACTCCCCGAAACTCTAATTGACAAAATTGTATTCGAAACAAACCTATACGCTCTTCAAAAACGTGGTGAAGACGCTTCATTTACACAAACGTCTGTTAAAGAAATTCAAATTTTCATTGCAATTAATATATTGATGGGAATCAAAAGGTTGTCCAGTTATGTCGATTACTGGTCAACTAGAGAGGAACTACGAGATGACTACATTAGTTGCCATCAAGGAAACGGGCATTTAGCAGATAATTTGGTGATGCCTTGTCGCAACTCTCCAAATTATGACAAGCTGTATAAAGTTCTCCCTTTATTGGATACTTTATCAGGAACGTTTCGTTCTTCATATGGCCTCCAAAAAAATCAATCCATAGACGAATCTTTGATTCGTTTCAAGGGTCGTAATTATCTAAAGCAATGTATGCCTCCAAAACCCATCAAGAGGGGGTATAAAGTTTGTGTTCGATCTGACGAAAATGTGCCAATTTTAAATCTATGTTGAAAAAACTAACAATGAACCTGCAAAACATTTTGGCCAAAGAATTATCTTAGATTTGTCTCGAGATTTGATGGCAAATCATGTTTTCTTTGATAACTTTTTCAACTCTGTGCCCTTACAAAAAAAACTTTAATCAGGATGTATTTATGTGTGCGGCACTGTCAGGACTAACCGAAAAGATATCCCAAAAGACTTAACATCTGACAAAGAATTACACATCGGAGGACAATCGGAAAGTAGTGCATTTTTTGGAAAATCATCAAAACACTTCAGAAGAAGCAACTGTTTATCGCAAAATTCACAAGTCATGGCCTGTCCAACGATAGTTAAAGAATATAACCAGCATATGGACTACGTTGACAAAACAGATATGCTGAAATCTGTGTATGGAATTGACTGCAAATTAAAGAAATAGTGGAACCAAATTTTGTGGCATTTCATAGCTTTAGGGTTAATCGGCGCCAGTGGTAGTAAACTGTCACAAAGTAGGGTTGCTTCTCCTACAGTCATAGGAAAACATTTCAAAAAAATTGTACCTTATGAGAAACGTTTTAACCAATGTTTGCATATGCCAAAATACGGGGCATCTAGTGTTCCGTGCGATGTGTTTTTTAGCACTAGCAAGGATTCTCGCAGAACCAGGTGGGAGTGTGCGACGTGTAAGGTTCGATTGTGCCTTAGTAAAAAAAAGAACTGTTTTTCGTTGTATCATAAAAAGTTACCTACGTTTTATACATCATCATTTTGGCTTTACAAACCTGTGTGGGTCCTAGCCTTCCCAAGAATTCTCTTCCAGTCGTCCCTATCCATCGCCTTCCTCCGCCAAGCACGTATTTCCATATTTCTCATATCTTGGTCTATGTTATCTAGGAATATTGTTCTGGGTCTTCCTCTTCTTCTTTGACCAATAGGTCTATCAAGAAGCGTTTTTCTAGCTGGGTCGGTTTGCTCCATCCGCATTACATGGTCTACCCACCTCAGACGTCCTATCTTAATGTGTTTTACGATATCTAGTTCCTGGTATATTTTATAGAGTTCGAAGTTGTATCGTCTTCTTCAGACACCATTTTCATCTACCGCTCTATAGATTCGCCTCAGTATTGTTCTTTCGAAACATCCTTGTTTTCATTGCTTTTTGTTAAAGTCCAGGTTTCTGAACCATATGTTAGGACTGGACGTATTATTGTTTTGTAGAGTTTTACTTTTATATTTCTACGTTTTATACTATTATACTATTTAGTTATCAAATATTTATTTGCTTAAGGAAAATCTTTAGTTTCCTAGTGGTGTCATGTCAAAACCATAGCCTATTAAAAAAATACATAAAATTTTTTACTTTTTTGTCTTTTAGGGACCCCATAGAGTAAAATTATTTAATTGTTACCTCAATTTTTGATTTTAAAAGTTTTCAGAAAACAAAGGGTTAAGGAATCTTTAATTGCAATATTAAGGAATTTTGATACTCATTTTTTCAATTAAATTTCTGTGGGGTTTCACAAAGTTTCTCTTAGAACACAAACACCGCTCTGGACGACTGTTTCAGCTTCCAAACTAGTTTTTGCTGTTGTTCTCATCTCTGAAATGGCATTCCAAATATAACTTTTAACATTTTCATTACTTGCCTTTTAAGTATGGCTTAAGTTAACTGTGTTTAATCTGTTAATGCAAATTTATATCGACCAGTTACTGTTAATTTTAGAAAAAATAAATATTACTGATGGTTTAAACATATTTTTTAAACATTTGCCGCATCTTATGAATTTGTTTTATATAGAGTGAAAATACCATAAACCAAGAAATATATAGATTCGTTTTGTCTTTGCCACCCCTTGTGAAAATGCCAATTTCGTTATCGCCCCAATACTTTGGATTTATACCTGCTTTTTCGGTCGATACATCATCGATGACTCATTTTTAACGTCTCCCTAACTTTTGCTTTTCTTGGGGGGAATTCTGGAATTGAGTTTGTCCCGTGTGGTAATCACTCTCACTGATGGCATTAACATATGTTAACATCCAATAACATCAAATAATTCGTAGAGAATTTAATTAAAAGGAACGTGTTAATATTAAATTGTAATATGACAGATCTGATTGAAAGAAAATCGAACAGTATAAATCCCTTTTATTTTGAGAAATACTTTGGAAATCACTTCCATGTGTTGAATAAAAACAAAAATAAATTTTTGATCAGATATAAAGAATATGTTGAAGATTTTAGTGCATAATGGTATTATTTAAAGAAAATAGAACCTGAACTATTTATTTAATAGTTTCTTTATTGTCTTCCTAGTAAATAATGGCACTCTATTTTAAAACCGCAAGTGTACTTTGCGACGTAGTTTCTGTAGTTGCTTTCTGCTCTTTTGACTCCAGTATGTTAATGTCTTGGGGAAAAAACTATCAGAAAAGAAATTAATGAGATTTTTGGTCCAATACCCAGTGCTGACTTGAAAATTCTTTTAAACTTTTAAACTATATATAAGTAGACACACCGAAACTTATTTGCTCCACATAGTTTTTTAATTGTTTGTGGATACACTGTAGCATTTTATCTTCTTTCGTATGTATTGAAATCACCCCGTATATGGTAAAATACCGAAAAAGTATTTTTTCCATCCTTTTTCATCGCTGGAATTTATAATAAACACGTTTTAAAGTTTGTTTATATATCACAGATGCGTATTTCCTTGGTATTCTTTTGATTGAAGCTGCTTTAAGGATATTTTGCACGTCAAGTGGATAGAATATTCTCGTTTGTGTTTTGTTCATAGTTGGGTGAACGATTTTGGGGAGAATTATATCACTCCCGGTAACGCTGGCCGCTGTTAAAGGCATTTAGTTTTATTGGAGTCCGAATTTTTCTTCAATATTCGTAATGGCTTTTTGTTTTTCGTTACAGTTTTAAGTGAGGTTTGGAAGAGATTTTATTGAGACAAAACGCGGCGATTGTCGGCGTTAAGAAGCCGGCAAATTTGTTGAAAAAAGTAAATTATTATAAAGTCTTTATTAATTTTTATTTATTGTTCTAATTTATTTTAATTTACTAAAGGTTCAATATTTATAACACTTACGAATTTAATTTATTTAAATTTTATTTATAAAAATTTATCTTACAATAATTGATATATATATATATATATATATATATATATATATATATATATATATATATGCGAGCGTTACATTTAAAATACCCGATCGCGATATCTTCTTTTGACTAACTGTCCTCCTCAATGAAAATCCCCGTTATTTATATGAAATGCCGTTATCTAGAAGGGTCTGGCGATGCACTGAGCGCCGAAATTACAAGAAATAGAAAAGAATTAGTCATAATATATTTACAGTTTTATACACCATAATATTTATTATCGTAACATTATACTCAATGTAATGTGTCAGTTCTGGAAGAGTAATCACTGTTTTTCGTTTTTTTATGCTGTCTCTTAACCGATATATTTGTAAAACGGCGATTACAACAAGTTTGAAAGATACCCACATAGTTCCAGTTTGTAAGAAGTCGAGTTTCAAATTTTTAGTCCAGTGCCCAACTTCCAGCCTTATTTTGTTTGACCAGGTCATTATTCTAGGAGATGTATTTGTTTGTGTGGCAGAAAATCTAAATCCAGTTCTAACTCCAGAAATTTCAAAAGAAAAAATTAATATTTAGTAAAATACCAGATACCATTTTATAGTTAAACTTTTTTCATGTAAAAATAAACAGTTTTTCATTTGTAACATTATAAAACTTGTAAATAAACATAAATTTTAATCTGTTTTGTCAAATAATTGCTCTTATAACAGACTAAAAAATTGTAATAAATATGTAATTATTAATGTTAGGATGTACCCTAGCTGTCATATTAATTAATTACAAAGTTTAGTTTAGAATTTAATATTGACATCTAATAGCTAGTTTTATTTTTTGACAGTTGATACATATCTAATCATAATTGAGATCTTGTTTTGTTTTAGTTGTTAAACAAAAAGGTTAACCTTTGTGCATAGTCCCATTTAAAAAGATATTTTTCATTTGTAATAATTTATTTCTGCTACAAAATGTTGCCCAATAACAATTTTAAGTTCTTGTAGTATCTCCAACTTCTAAAGTTTGTAAATGGATAGAACATAGTAAGTGTTTCTCTTTGTTATTTTTTATTTATTTTTGTAACTATTTATATAGTATTTTTGTACTATTTAAGTTGTAACTGTTAGAGGTGAGACAGCAATAAATAATAAATTTTTTCTCTAAACCAATTTGTTTATTTATTTTTAAAAAAGTTTCTAACCCCTTTTTGTATTTTTTAGGAAGAAAGAGTCTTTTCTTTCATCTAGCAGGAAGATTCTTCTAAGCAGCGTCCATTTTGAATAGCTTGAGAACCCTCTTGCGTTTTGTTTTTCCAGGAGAATAATGTAAGTACGCCTTTGCTTTACTTTTTGTAGTTGCTCCAATACAATCCCGTCTTGTTATTCACCTTTTCATCTTTTTATTTATTTTTTTTTATTTTTTTTCTTTGTTTGGGAAAAAATAAGTATGACAGTATATGAGTATATGTATATGTACATATTATGTATACATATTTATATATATATATATATATATATATATATATATATATATATATATATTAGTGGATTCTCTTGGGCTTAGGTTCATAAAAAAAAAATTAGTTTGATACTAAGACATTTTTATATATATTTTTTCCGACGTTTCGGCAGGAATTCCATGCCTTTTTCAAGAATATATATTGACTAAAAAAAACATTCTATGACAGACATAATATGGTTTAAAAAATAAACTTTTGACTTACCAAGCATGTAAAGATTTGGTGTTAACAATTAGACGTCACAATTAAAATAATATTAAAACATAGGACATACCCACTAAGTCACTAAAAGTAAAATGTATTTTAAATCTAATGTGTTGTTTATTGATGTTAGCTTATCGTTTAAACAATGTTATTTTAACATCATAGGCGTTCTGAGAATGACTTTTGTATATTTAAATTAAGTTAAAATATATTTTGTTCAAATTTTTGACATCTTTTTTATCATTTATTGCGTTATTATTTTTTTTATTTGTATAGACTCCAGAAGCTCTCTCTTCTTCCTGTTGGGTTCACTTTTTAGGATCTTGGTTTGCTCAAAATCAAATTTATGTTTTTGTTCGTTTTCATGTTTTGTGAGGGCGGTTGAGTTTTTTTTGTCATATTTGTGGGAACATATTCTTGAATTAAGTAGTTGACTGGTTTGTCCAATATAAACTCCATCACAATTCGAGCAGGGAATTTCATATACAACATGTGATCTTTTTAATAGAGGGGTTTTTGTTTTCAATCTAGTAAAATTCCTTTTCAAAAGATTGTGACCTTTATGAGCAACCGTAATATTATGTTTAGACAGAAGATTTGCTATTTGTTCTGATAATCCTTTTATATAGGGGAGAGACATATAGTTTTTCTTTACCGTGTTGGTTTTATTATTATTATTGTTATTGTAAAATTTATGCAATCGCGATTTGAAAGTGTTGTCGATAAGGTGGTGTGGGTATGAATTAAGTGTAAGTGCTCTTTTTGCTTTTTTAATGGCCTGAGGTCTATTGATAGGATCGGATAATCTAATAGCTCTATCAGCGAGTCCGATAACTACTGATTTCTTTTGAGACAGGAGATGATGAGAGTTGAAATTTAGATATCTCGACGACCAGGTTTTTTTGGTGTACCATGAAGTAGTTATAGTGCTGTTTTCTCTATGCAAGGTCAGGTCCAGAAAATTAATTAGATTATTTTTTTTAATTTCTAATGTGAATTTTAGTTTTTGGTGAAAGTTATTGAATTCATTTAGTAAATTATCCATTTTATCCTCTGGTGCTGCACTCAAGCAGTCATCTATATAGCGATAGAAAAAAGGTATATCATAATTTACTAAATGAATTCAATAACTTTCACCAAAAACTAAAATTCACATTAGAAATTGAAAAAAATAATCAAATTAATTTTCTGGACCTGACCTTGCATAGAGAAAACAGCACTATAACTACTTCATGGTACACCAAAAAAACCTGGTCGTCGAGATATCTAAATTTCAACTCTCATCATTTCCTGTCTCAAAAGAAATCAGTAGTTATCGGACTCGCTGATAGAGCTATTAGATTATCCGATCCTATCAATAGACCTCAGGCCATTAAAAAAGCAAAAACAGCACTTACACTTAATTCATACCCACACCACCTTATCGACAACACTTTCAAATCGCGACTGTATAAATTTTACAATAACAATAATAATAATAAAACTAACACGGTAAAGAAAAACTATATGTCTCTCCCCTATATAAAAGGATTATCAGGACAAATAGCAAATCTTCTGTCTAAACATAATATTACGGTTGCTCATAAAGGTCACAATCTTTTGAAAAGGAATTTTACTAGATTGAAAACAAAATCCCCTCTATTAAAAAGATCACATGTTGTATATGAAATTCCCTGCTCGAATTGTGATGGAGTTTATATTGGACAAACCAGTCAACTACTTAATTCAAGAATACGTGAAAACGAAACAAAACATGAAAACGAAAAAAAACATAAATTTGATTTTGAGCAAACCAAGATCCTAAAAAGTGAACCCAACAGGAAGAAGAGAGAGCTTCTGGAGTCTATACAAATAAAAAAAAATAATAACGCAATAAATGATAAAAAAGATGTCAAAAATTTGAACAAAATATATTTTAACTTAATTTAAATATACAAAAGTCATTCTCAGAACGCCTATGATGTTAAAATAACATTGTTTAAACGATAAGCTAACATTAATAAACAACACATTAGATTTAAAATACATTTTACTTTTAGTGACTTAGTGGGTATGTCCTATGTTTTAATATTATTTTAATTGTGACGTCTAATTGTTAACACCAAATCTTTACATGCTTGGTAAGTCAAAAGTTTATTTTTTAAACCATATTATGTCTGTCATAGAATGTTTTTTTTTAGTCAATATATATTCTTGAAAAAGGCATGGATTTCCTGCCGAAACGTCGGAAAAAATATATATAAAAATGTCTTAGTATCAAACTAAATTTTTTTTTTATGAACCTAAGCCCAAGAGAATCCACTAAAAAATATATATTAAGGTTCAAGAACTAAACTCAAACTATATATATATATATATATATATATATATATATATATATATATATATATATATATATACCCTAAATGGTATGCAGAATAATCGTTACAACACCAATGAAAAACAAAGGCCAAAAATACCATCCCCTATTATAGGGGAAATCGTTGAGTTTATCAGTCCGACTTACTTATATTATTACAAATACCCAACTTAGGAAGTCCCGAATTAGTACAACTGTTTTTCCTAATTAAAAAAGAACAGTTACGTATTAATACAATCCTTGATATTCTTTATATTAACTATGCAGCGACAGCATTATTAGATTAGGAACTAACAGCAGAAGACAAAGGTCGTATTATCCAAGTAACTCTCCTCCGTTCTCTGTTATGGTATTGTTTCGTAGTATGATAAAAGAGAAGTATTTGATTTTAAAGCTTCACTTACGTTATGATAATTAATGTTTTCCTTTTTATCTTCACGATTCTCTTCAGTAGCTCTGTACTGAATATTTCCACTTTATCGTTTCGTTGCTTTTCTTTAGTTTACTTCATCTTTACAATAAAGCTATTTAAATCCTTATTATTATTTATATTTCATCCTTTCACAGTTTTGAATTAAAAGGCTATAAATATTATAAAACAAAAAAAAAGAAAACGATTTTTCTGTCAGTGGCAATAGACAAGCATAATACAAGTCCAGAAGTATTTTCTTGATGAGCTAGTATAGACACTCATATTAAAATAAAAGAATTTTTATCGCTTGGATCCCTGGAGACACAGCCAGACGTATTTGATAAATAACGGTATTGTGTGCAAATATGACGGTAAGCTCTTTGGAGTTCGATAATAAACTCTTCATATTCGCTATATTTTTAAAATCGTATTAAGGATGTTTGTGCATATCCAAATAAATTAATACTAACTCCTTTACTTCGACATATATGCTATTTTTATTTTAAATTAATATTTGGCAACTGTCTACTACTACTACTACTACTACTTTGGAGTAAATCAAATACTTGATTGTTGATGATGATACGAGTTGGAGACAATTTTAATGAAATATGGTTTCAGCAGAAGTGCAGAACTGCAGCTCATTTAGATGTTAATTTTAGGTGTTGTTTAGATCAGACATTTCCCGCACGATAATAATAATAATAATAATAATAATACTAAGTGTGTGCCGTATGGCTAAATCTGGGATAATAATAATAGAGAACATAAAACAACTGGATCTAAATGAATATATAAAAGCTGTACTCCTCACGACGTCCAGATGTGTACGAAAATTTTTGGGAGATACTCTAGCAGACCAAGTTAACCAGGGCTCGATAACACGGAAAGAGTCCGACCGGAGGTCAATCCTTTTCATACCGTAGGTATCTGTAATGAGTAAATTTTCCCCTTAGAGAGAGTGAGCCGTATGGCTAAATCTGGAATAATAATGATAGAGTTTATTTACAACAAAAAAAAAATTGTATTATAATATACATTCTCATATTTTATACAATATATAAACAAACCCAGGTTCTCACAGAAGTTGTGTGTCGCATGGACTGCGACTTGTACGTGAGGGTTGATTTTTTTAACATTTTTATCGCACAAAAATTACAATTATAAAAACTTTAAGGTAATAACATGCAAACTGTTGACCAATTACAATTAGGAAAACATAATATTTAAAAATATAACATTTATTTGAAATTTCATCTCATTAATACCTGTTAATTAATTCATGCCATTTATATCTATTACCATGGATCCATTGTTTTAATTTTTTTTTTTTTTTAATTTTTTGTAGATGTGTATTGTTTTTATGGTAGACGGTAGACAATTGAAAATTTTTGGTCCCAAAAAATGAATGCAACGTTGGCCAATGGTTTTTTCTTTTTTTAGTATTAATGTTGTTTAATTTTTATTTCTAGTTTGATATCTATGGTGGGTACAATTCAGAAATGATTTCTTACTGTGTAAAAAAATATAATAACGATTTGTAGGAGTACAACTAATTGTAGATTTAAATTTATGAAATGACTGTCTGTAAATAATTGGTCCACTGAAGATCTTATACGCCTTCTATCATTACCCAGCTCTTTGCGTCCACATATGCCTTCCTCATTTTTGTCCATTGTGCTCTGTCTTGAGCACTTTTCATTCAATTTCTTGACATGTTTTGAGATCGTCAGTCCAACATATTCTAGAAATATTATTCTAATTATCCAATTTTGTATAACGTTTAGATGTTTAATGTGAGCGTTGTAGGTTCCACCTCATCCAAAAATCCCATAGGCTAATTGTGATTGTACTAGAGAATAGTATAAAATCTTCAAGTGGTGAACATTGAGGACGTCGCGAAGATATTAAAAGTTTTTCGAGTAAACCTCTTATTTTTTAGACTACATATTTCATATGATGATCCCATTTTGGGTGTCTATCTGTTACAATACCAAGGTACTTAATGTTTTCTGTATCTCTAAATGTTGTATTGTTGTCAATTTCAAGTTGGTTGAAGTTTGGTATCCCAGTGGTCTATGACGAACTCGACAAGTAGGTATTTAGTTTTTTTAATAATTAATGTTAACTGGTTATGTTGAAACCATTTTTTTATTTTTACAAACTCCATTTCGACATTTCCTTTTAACTTTTTTTAATTTTTATTGCTCTAAAAAATGGCTGTATCGTCAGCGAAACTTATGATATGGCCTGAAGTCCGTAATATAGTAATATGTTTATATAAATAGTAAACAAAAGCGGCCCGAACACCTTTCCTTGCTGGACAATCACAGAAGTCACAGAACTGGTCATGCTGAAGTTAATATCTGCAGTTACCTTTTACTGTCAGTCATTTAAGTAGCTCCCTAACAATTTGAAGGCCACACCTTTGATACCGTAATTTTTTAGTTTATGTAACAATCTTTTGTGGTTTATAGTATCAAATGCTTTAAAGAGATCTATAAATATACATAAAGAAGCTTTTTTTAATATTTAAATAATTCTAAATATATTGAATATAATATCGAACGAACTAAATTGTGGCAAGTTTTAAAAGAATTAAATTTCCGATGGGAGAAATCAGACCGAAAATCACTTTTGATTGACCGGGAGGATATAATATGTTAGAGAAAAAATTATCTAAGATCCATACGAAAATTCCGGGTTGAACGAAGGCCAATCTTCTACCAGGATGAAACGTGGGTAAACTCAGCTCATACTCTAAAAAAAAATTTGGTCAGATAAAAATATATTAAACTCCAGGCAAGCCTTTATGGAAGGTTGGTCTACTGGTATCTCCCCACCTTCTGGTAAAGGCAGTAGATTAATAATTTCTCACATTGGCAGTGAAAAAGGATTTGTTAAGAATGGCTTGTTGTAATATCAGTCCAAAAGCACAAAAGACTGTCTGGAGGAGATGACAGCTGATGTTTTTGAAGAGTATTTTGAGCAGATGATTGAACACATACCAACAAATTCAATTATAGTATTAGATAATGCACCTTATCATTCACGACTAGTAGAAAGACTTCCAACGACTGCGTGAAAGAAACAGGATATTCTTGTCTGGCTGCGGAATAAGTATCTGCCTTACGTAGATGGAATGGTAAAAGCAGAACTTTTAAAAATTGCCAGGCAACACAAATCTAAGTTCAAGAAATACCTCGTTGACAAAATGGCGGAAAGGCGAAACATCACAGTCTTTAGACGTCCACCCTACCACTGCGAAATAAATCCAATTGAACTCATTTGGGCACCAATGAAAAGTTATGTGGCTAGAAAAAATACGTTATATATAATACAAGCCGTACGTGAATTGTTATACGAGTCTTTACAACATATTACAGAACAAAACTGGAAATATGCAGTAAGACATGTAATAGAAGAAGAACAAAAAATGTGGGATCTTGATAACATAATTGATGCGACCGTAAAGACACAACCGCTGATTATTAACCCTCAAGACGACTCAGATTTCGAAGTTGATCCTATTTATTTTGAATATGAATAGTTTTCTAATCGTAATTATATAAGGTAAGTAATAGTAGTTGTAATCGTGAGGTATTAAAGGTGTAAGGCGCAAAATGTCGCCTGTCAAAATATTCAATGAGTTTTAAATGTATCCATTTTTTTTAACCCTGAGAAAACTAAAAAGCGTTTTTGAAAAATTTAAAGACAGAATGAAATATTTATTAGAATAAATAAAAAGTTTCTTTTGCATGCAATATTTTCAATAAAAAATTATACTATATTTTCTCTTTTATTTTCAACACTGTTACATAACATATTAAAATAAACATTGTAGAAATTTTCAGGGACTTTCTGCCCTCAGTAATAATGTAATCTTTCATTCTGCATTTAAATTTTTCAAAAATATTTATTAGTTTTCTCCGGATTCGAAAATAATGGATACATGTAAAACACATTGAAAATTTTGCCAGGCGACATTTGGCGCCTTTCCCCTTAATTAAATATATGTATCTTTTACAAACGGCAAGAAACTTTTTATTTTTGAATAAAATAAAGAAGTTTTATTAAAACAAAAATACAATTTAAAGTACAATTTAAAAAATATATTTATTTAGTTCAAATAAATGTTTTAATCATATACTCTACGACACTGGTCGGTCATCTGTAACCAAAATACCTTCGCAATCGGATTATAAGGTTGACTGCTGTATTGTATTCCTTCAGATACAAGGTGGGTTAGTCGAAAACATCTTAAATCGTCAGTTTCAGGTTGGTTTTTACTATTATATCGTATTACCTATTCTCTCTGTATTTTAGTTCTCTGATTAGGGTTAAACTTGTAGTGAGCTATCGACAAATTGTGAACCGATTATAGTCTTAGTATACTATTATTATCTTGGGCTATCAATATTGCGTCTGAAGCTATTTTCTTGTGGTATTTTAATATTATTTACTATATTTATTGATAATCAACCACAATTCCCTTTTTTTTTAATTATATTTATTTTGACGTTTCGATGTCCACTTTTTAAATATTGTGTCATCTGCGTAACATATTATTTTAACTATCTTTCTTTGTTGACGCTTTTGACGACTTCATCTATGATTAAATTTAAGAGCACAGTCTTAATGCGCGTCTCTGTCGTATTCCGTTGTCTTTGTCTATAGGTTTCTTAAGTTATCCATCTATTCTGACTTCCATCTTTTTATTTTGTAGATGTTTTTAATAGTTTTACAATATCCAAGAGAACCGCTATTCTACAAAAGATAAATTACATCTTAAAGAATCCGATTCTGATTCTTGAGCAGGAATAGAAACACGATAAAAGTTTTTACTAAAAGTGAAATTTTAGTTCTATAAACAAACAGAAAATAATTAAAACTGAGCTAATAATAAAATTTAAAGTGCAATGCATTTAGAGTATCAAATATCAACTGAAAACTGTAAGTCATTGCATGTCTTTTCCGATTAATAAATTCATAGTCTATATTTACAGTTTTAAACTTTAATTAGTAAAAGAAATCGATTATTAACAAATCGTTATCAAGCAAGTTAAATAAATCACAAAAACAGTCAAGAAAACAGACAACAGAATACTACGTTATTTTCTATTAATAACTTAAAAGAATAGACAGAACCGAATTTAGTGATCCTGTAAAATTAAATATTTAAACAATAGATGATTTAAAGAATTAATCAAAAAGATTAAAAAAAAATGCTCCAACTCCAACAAAACCTAAGGAATACGATAAATTAGACCAAATTATTCTCATGATACAGAATTTAACGAGAAAAACAAATAACGAGAATTCAGAAAACAATTTAATAAATTGGAAAAAACTGACCAAAAACTAATAAAAGAAAAAGAATAAACGAAAAAGAAACTAAAATATACAAAAGCAGGCTAGAGTAGGGAAAAAGTTTATACAGCAAATAACGCAGTACTGCAGGGTTTGTCTATAGATAAAGTTTATTTAAAGAAACAGTATTAAATTGGATGAATGAAGAACTACATAACGACGTCAAGATAAAAGAAGTACGAAAACTCGGAAATAAAACTCATGAAAAAAAAGAGAAAATAATGATAAACAAAAGTAAACTACCATTTAAAGATACTAAGCAAATCTACATTAAGCACAATCTAAATAACGGGAAAATGAAAATTGAAAGGGAAATTAGGAAACGAGCCAGAGAAAAAAAAAGAAAGGGAAACATATAAAAACAAGCTAACAAAAAATAATTATAGATTGAAAACTATTGAAGAGAAATAGAGGTAAAAATATATTAGAAGAAAAAAACCTACAGCTCTAAAATATTTAATATAAAACCCACAATAGAAATAAATCAAAAACATACTAACCTGGAGATGAAAATTGATACCAAAATGGTATTATCCAACAAACTATAATGATCAATCAAATTGCGACATAAACAACGCAGACTTAATCGGATCTTTCGATTCGTGGAACTCTTATGTCTCACAAGACATAGAAACCAATAAACAACAATTTTTAATTAGAGGGTTGTAAAATTCTGGTAGCTAAAAGAAGTTATATTATCAGAAATCAATCTAATTCCAATATAAAACCAAAACAAACCTAAACCATACCTAACAATAATAATAATAATGTCACTAACTCAAACAAATACTATGTATCCTTACCATACAATAATGGATATTCTGAACAAATGTCAAAAATGTTAGTACCACTAATAATACCTAATCTACCAATCCATCCATATAATTTCACAAACACACATGATACAACTAAGAAGTTTATCATTACACTACAACGAAATATTGACATAAAAACTAAGAAAGTACAAATTTAAAACAATAAATAAAAAAACCTTGAAAAAAAAAAGAATTATTCTATTGATTTAATTGATAAACATACTTGCACTTTGATGGCTCTTTGGACATGTGTCAATAAATTGAGTGTAGGAACAGTAGGTAGTTAAAACAGACATTGAACAGATAAAGATAGATGATAATTTAATAACAGATCATGAAAAAATTGCAGATCTATTTAATAAATATTTCAGTGACTTCGAAAAAAAATGTGCTGAGAAAATTGATACACCTCTCAATTATGTTGAAGAGATTGAGTATGTCAAAAATAACATACATTTATTTCCATCGAATGAAGTCATAAACGGTATTCTATAAAAAAAAATCGATAGAAATCCTTGATCCTTCTTTAAAAAATATGTTTACACAATACATGTAATCATTGAGCAACACTTTGAGAAGTATTTTTCCGAAAATATGGAGCAGTATGACTGGGTAAGAAACCCTTTCCTGTCATCTACGCCATCGACACTTTCAAGAGAGAAAGAAGAACAACTGACAGAATTGTCCTATGATTCCAGCCTAAAGCTTCAATACGACAAGAACAAACCGTTTAATTTTGGAGCTCACTTTCTCACGAATATCATGCCATCAGCACTGTTGCATTAAAGATTTATTACTATTTGCGACCTTGTAATTGTGCAAAACGGGTTTTTCTGCAGTTGCAGTAATTCCACCCCTATATTATATGAAAGAACAAAAATTTAAGGAAACAGGTTGAAAGCAGAATTTAAAATAATTGTTAGGCCTATATTAAACAATCCTGCGGAAACCCGACTTAATAGAGTTAGAAAATAGAGAATGCTGTAAACCTCAGTAAACAAATAAAAATCCTCAGAAGAATTTATGAAAAAACACTTAGGGATAGAGCCATAAGCACAGATGTACGCCGCATATATAAAATGAAAAACATTATCAGTTGGTAAAAAAAAATTAAGAATGAAGTTTAACAACAATATAGACGGGATGATTCCCGTCAATTCCCTTCCCTTCCCTACAAATTTGACAACGCGACTGTAGCATTCAGTGAATATAGCATCAAAGGCCACCAACGCGAGTGGCGCGGTCTTTGACTATATGACAATATATGAACGATAACTCAGCGGATTTTCCCCGAATTACAACAAATATCTACTGGCCGCGTGGAAACACTGGCATATACTGGAGTTTGTGTTTGGTTTTCAAATTTTGATGTTAAACTTTATTCTGAGTATATGACAATGTATGAATGTTATTTCGGCGAATTTTTCGCAAATTATAACAAATATTATCTGTCCCATTGATAAATTGGATGATAAAATATAAAGTCCTCAATTGCATTGCTTACTTTTCGAATATTTAAGGTAGACATCGTTAAAAGCATCGTTAAAATTTTAAAGAATCACCAGACGTATTTAGATTATGTTGCAGTTCCAATAATTTGTTGTATTATCATAATCCAATCCCATCGGTTTATCTTGCTACGCATTCAGTAATATTTTTTACGCCTTAGGTGTTGGATGACTTTTGGTTTTACTGCGAGCCATTGCACGTGTTTTGCTAAATACTTTAATATTGTTCTGAAGCTATTTTCTTGTGGCATTGTAAATTAATTACTATTTAACTGGGAATAAGCCACAATTAAAGATAAAAATACGTTTATTGACGTATCAATTTCCACTTCGGAAATCGTTCTCAAAATACAAACAGTAAATTAAACAAATTTTGTTTTTTGTTACATAGTGAAAAATTCTTCTAATAATTTAATTTTATCTTACTCATTTATATTGACAATTCAGACATACATTATGCATTTTAAAGTAGACGACTTTAAAATGATATTGCCAATATTGTTGTTGCGCTCCTAGGACGACTTTACTTATAAGATAGTTCATTCGATTACATGAAATCAACTTTAACTTGAGAATATCCGTCAGAAAAAAATCACAGCATGTAATTCGTCTTTAAAAAGACAAACACATGACATAATGACAGTAAAATTCTCCTGTTAGTGATTCCATAGTAAATTATGAGGGAAAAAACCAGGAAAAAAAACCTCATAATACTATCCCGACATTGTAAGTATTTGTTCGTGAATATAGTTTACCTTCAACAAACATCAAAATTCTGATTTTATATGTTACGTTATTTAAAAAACATAAATGATGTATCCTCTATACGTTACTGACTTACTAATACTGGTATTTTCTTATTAATAACTTCCTCTTTCAATATTGGTAACCAGATCCTACTACATCCTGCCAAGGAATTTGCGACACAATTGGCCTCATTTAGCATAATTAGAGCCGCTTCTTTGATTTTTCTTTTTTTACCATCCGTTTCTTTTAGGACTACATTTGAATTATTCCATTGAACCCTATGTTCATTATCCCATGCGTGTTTACATATTTGAGATCTATCAAACTCTCTATTTTAATATAAGATTGATGTTCACTTATTCTAACATTTAATGGCCTTGATGATTCACCTAAATAAAACTGATCGCATTCACAAGGTATTTTATAAATGCAATTCTTTGTCCTTTCTTGTTCATTGTTAGGTTTGGTTTTGGACAAAATAGATCTCAACGTGTTTGTTGTTTTGAATGTTGTTGAAATGTTGAATTTATTTCCTATCCTTTTAAGTTTTTCTGATAATCCTTTTATGTACGGTATTGTTATTTTTCTCATATTATTCCTTGTGTATGCTGTAGGATCTCGTTCTAAGTTGTTCTGTTCTATTCGATCGATTGTTGAAAATTTCTTATTTATAAACGATAAAGGATAATCATTTTTTAATAAAACAGATGTTAATAAATGTTTCTCCTCCAAGAACGAATTTTCGTTAGAACAAGTAATTTTGGCTCTATCGTGTAATTTCATTTAGTCGAATGAACTATCTTATAAGTAAAGTCATCCCAGGAGCACAACTCAACAATATTGGCAATATCATTTTAAAGTCGTCTACTTTAAAATGCATAATGTATGTCTGAATTGTCAATATAAATGAGTCAGATAAAATTAAATTATTAGAAGAATTTTTCACTATGTAACAAAAAACAAAATTTGTTTAATTTACTGTTTGTATTTTGAGAACGATTTCCGAAGTGAAAATTGAAACGTCAATAAACGTATTTTTATCTTTAATTGTGGCTTATTCCCAGTAAAATAGTAATTAAATACTTTAATTTTAAACTATTTTTAAAATGAGTGAGGAATATTGTCAACTTTCGACTTCTAAACGAGGTAGGTGGGAAACTTTTCAGCCTATCTCAGATGATGAATTATTACACATAGAAGATTCACATTCCGACAGTAACGCAAGTAATAAGATTTAGATTGTGATGAAGATGATCAGACAGACGATTCTAATTTACAAAAAGAATCTGAAGATGATGATGATGATGATGTCTCAAAATATTATTAAATTGTCTTCAGAGGTTCAACATCCTACAGTGCTACCTTCTTCTTAGAGTGCCGTCTCCCTACGGAAGCTGGCAATCATAATGGCTACTTTTATTTTAGAACCTGCTGCTCTAAACAAATCAATCGATCTGCGTTGATACCAATCACGTAGATTCTTTAACCATGTGGTGGTTCTCATCTTGTCTCATCACGTGGCCTAGGTGTTACAGTTTTCTGGTTTGTATAGTGGTGATTAGTTCTGTTTCTTTACCAACCTTCTTCAGTACTTCTTTATTTGTAATTCTATCAATCCATGATATTTTTAATACTCTGCGGTAGAATCAGAGTTCGAAAGCCTCGATTATTTTTAAATTGCATTTTTTTAATGTCCAAGTCTCAGCTCCATATAATAATAATGAAAATACATAACAGCGAATGGTACGTAGTCTGATCTCCAAATTTAAAATTTTGCACGTTAGAAGTGGCTTCATTCATATAGGTGCTGATCTCGCAATCTCTATTTGCCTGTTTATTTCTACAGTATGATCATTGGTTTCATTGATCAAAGTTCTCAAGTACTGATATTTTTCTACTTGTTCTATCACGTTACCATTGATTGTCAATAGGTGACGTATATTTTGTGGTCTTTTTGTAATTAGCATGTACTTACTAAATTTTTTTAGCGTTTATAGTAATTCCCATCTCAGCACTATGCATACTCAAGCTTTCGATAAGATGTTTTAGATCCTCTATACTCGTTGATATGATCACAGTGTCGTCTGCACATCGTAAGTTGTTAATTAATTTTCGATATTATTGAACGGGTTTTGGAAAATTTCTTCAGAATATAAGTTAAACAAAAGTGGCGATAAAGCATATCCCTGTCTAACTCCTCTACAGATCTTCATTTCTTCCATCAATTTGAGTGTTACTCATCAATTTGAACTATGGCTCTTTGGTTCCAATATAATGTGCTACAGTGCTACCATTTACAGCAATATCAGGATTGAAAATTAATGTGGGTGGCAGCAATCCTATTGATTACTTCAATTTATTGGCATATGAATTATTCTATAACCTAATTATTCAAATAGCAATTTATATGCCGTTGATATTCTTTCTCAAAGAAAATGTGAGAAAAGTAGAATTGCAGCTTGGAAGGATGTAACTGTAGAAGAATTTAAAATTTTTCTTGGTTTGTTGTTTCACATGGGAACCATAAAAATTAATCGTATGAATGATTATTGGAAGAAAAATCATTTATTTAGTATTCCAGTGTTTGAACAATATATGAGCCGAAATCGCGTTATGTTAATTTTTCGTACCTTACATTTTAACAATAATAGTGACAATAACCAGTCCAGACTTGCCAAGATATTTCCATTGTTAGATTTTTTTTTTATAATAAAATGGAGATTCTTTATTATCCAGAAAGCAAATTAGCCTTGGACGAATCTATGATTTTATGGAGAGGACGACTTAGTTTTCGTCAATTTTATAGTGGAGCTAGTGACCCCGTAGTTGGAGGACGTAATGTTGGTCACTCCTTATGTATGGATAATTTTTATATTGTGTAAAAAACTAACTACTTTCGCTTAAAACTTATCACAGGAACATTGAAAACAGGAAGAGCGGAAAATCCATACAAAGTTGTTTCTCGAAAATTAAAACAAAATGAACTGGTGAGTGTTTACAATAATAAAGGGATATGTGTGTGTAAATGGAAAGATCAGCGAGATAATTTAATGATCTCTTCTGAATGTGGTCATGAAATGGTTCCAACAATATCTAGGAAAGGAATTAATAAATAAAAGCTCGGTTTAGTCGCTGAATATACCAAGAACAAAGGTGGCATTGACTTGACGACCAGATATTAAATTATTATAGTTGAGAACACAAAACAATGAGGTGATACAAAAAATAGGCATACATATTTTCAAATTATGCTAAGTAACGCATACTATTTGTATAACAATTTTAATACAAAAATGTCTTGTACGATTTTTGATTGTCGGTGATTGATAGTCTTTTTGGACCAGGCCTAAAAATCCCTTAAGTCAAAAAAAATTTGAAGTTTCATTTGCCATCCAATTGCCCTTAATTAGCTAATAGTGTTACAAAACGACGACGGTATAAACATTGCTGGCAAACTAAAACAGAAAGAAAGGACTCGATGTTTTATTGTGCGGAGTGCCCTGAACATCCTGGATTGTGCTTAGAAAATTTGTTATAGGTTTTTTACGAAGAAATTAAAAATTAGGTAATCAGTTTGTTTTCTTGATGTTGTTGCCATTTTTTTAAGTTGCACCGACACATTTTCTGCCCTGTGGCCACCAACGAGACTCAAGCGGTGAGTTTTTTTGTGACCAAATTAATTTTTTTGCACCCATATTTATTATAAATGGCTTTTAAAGTGTAGCTTAATAATTATTAGTTTACACGAATACATCGAAGCTAAACATGTTAATGAGACAATCATAAAGACGACGTAATGATTATTACTAAAAATACATTGAAAAGCATGCAAACAGCAATAAGCAAACATGCTTAAAGAAGTTAAAAAGAAGAAAGATAAGATAAAGAATAGGAAACTATTGTTTCCTATTCTTTATAACTGAATATAAATGTTTCCTAATAGATTACAATTATAAAGCGACTACATAACTGATAAAAATTAAAATGTCAAAAAAAACAATTTCAGAGAAATATAAATGCTAGTTATTCACCTCTAATTTTCTTGTCCAGCAAATATTTAAAAGAGCAAATATTTTAGGAGAACATATATATAGTAGTGTACGTAATGAGTAATAATGGTGTGAAGTTTGAACAATAAAGGATCATGAAATAGGTACGTTACTGTACAATTATTCAAATTTTATTAGACATGTTTATGTTTACTCCTTCGCATAATTTCTATTTAGCCCGTACTTAAGTGAACAAGGCCATTTTCATAGTACATTAATAACACTGAGAACCTGAGGGATTCAAACTTTCTAGCAAATTTTAAGTCTCATGATGACGGCAACTTTTATCTCGGTAGTTGTTAGTCTCAGGTCATTATTTTGTATAAGTTTGGAGAATCATATTACATAAAATAATAGCAAAATAACTTTTAAATGTCATGTATAACATAACACAAAATATTTCGATAAAATTTAGTTTTTTAAAAGTCGCTTGTTTAAGTATAGTTGGGGGGGGGGCTGTGGATCTTTACCCGTGTATCATCAGTTAAAACGTACTATATAAGTCTAAAACGTACTATATAAAACGCTTCTTTTGCCTTTACAAATGCAATGGCTAGTTCTCTAATCAACGACTATAATGTTGAATTTTGACCTTATCCAATAATACGAATATATGATTTTTTCATATAAGTTGGATTTTAAGCTCCGAATATTCCTAACTACGTCAAATTAAGGTACTTATATAGGGATTCACAACAAAAGAGAATCCTGAGAACAATGGACGAAAGAGCACACGAGTTATTCAACAACCTCAGGAACCACCCGAGCAGATTATAAAGAAAGTAAACAGACTATCACAAAAAGGTAAGGACGATAAATAGACGACTGAGCAGCAGCAAGAAGGATATAGAGATAACCTGGAAGATTAATAAAGAATGAGATAGCCGTGCCAACAAATACAATTGTATTTGTACCATATATGTTTTTTTTTAATAAAAAGTAATTCACAAATCAGATAATTGGCACATAATAAAGTTTTGTTTGTTTTTTAAGAAAATTAAATAGAACAATTTTTACTTTAAATTAAATAACTTGGTTTAAAAGGGATATAACAAATTAAGTTTTATTTAAATTGTACACGACCTTCATTTTTATATTTCTATGTGGTATTAAAACAAATGGATTTTTTTTATTGAGTTTAATTCGTCGACAACTAATGGTCATTGGCATGGTACAGTGAATTTTTACAGTCAGGTACCTAGTGTAGAGTGTAGTGTGTGTGTAGAGTAATTGTCTTGATACTTAGCAAAGTCGACGTCATTGTCTTTGCTAAGAGACGCTAATTGTATCCGAACGTCTGCGGTCCCTCCGGTGAGTACCGATCGCACAAGGATAGAAATTATTTTTATTCATTAATTTTTAATAAACAAAAATTTCTCCACCCAGGTGAGATTCGAACTCACGACCTTTAGGTTTAAAGGTAGGCGCTCTTACCACTGAGCCACAGAGGGGGTTGGTGATATTTTAAAAAGGTCATAAATTGTGTATATAATATTTATTCTCCTTGTCTATCCTAAACAAAGCCAGTATCCAGAAATTACTAGAAGTCACAAATTGAAGGTAAAAGATTCCTCTCAGATTCCTAAGAAATTCAATCTAATTTAATTCAATTAAATTTAACTTAATTTAAACTTTATATATATATATATATATATATATATATATATATATATATATATATATATATATATATATATATATATATATATATATATATATATATATATATATATATTGTTATGATATGTAAAATCAAGAAAAATATTGGTTTGTTTAAAATATTTCAAAGTTCAAAAACATTAAAATAATTTAGATAAGTAGGATAATAACCAACAAACATTTCGAAGAAGGAAAGTATTTAAATTTTTGGATTACCTGTATTAAACAAAATGTAAGCTATGCATAAATTATTTTCTTTGTTATAATATACTTGAGTGACCCGCATAATTTTAAGTGAAATCCAAAGACAATTGAACCGGGTTTTCCAAATACATCAATGCAGTGATTAAGGACAATAGAATAGATTTTAGAAAGAGGTTTTTGTTAGTTTTTAAGAATTGTAGAAAAATATTATTTGTAAATAAGTTTTAGGAAATTTTATAATTATAGGTAAAAATTTGTTTGTTATCGAAATGAAAAAATGGGAGAATTGTGACGAGCTTTGATTGGCGGAGATTAAAAAAGGTGGGATAGGTTCCCAGAGGTAGGAAGCAGTAGCAGTGAAAGTTTGTGAGTTTTCGTGTAGTTAGTGTATCTGACAGAAGCTGATCCAGTAAAAGATTGTAAGTTATATTTTCTACTTATATTCCAAGAGTCACTGTTCAGGCCAACGAGAGATTCAGTTTATCGTAAAGAAAAGATATTCCAAGAGTCATTTTAACTCAGGCCAACGAGAGATTCAGTTTATTGAGAGAAGAAGAAGCTAGCATAATTTGAACGATTCGTGCATTTGAAGGAGATCATTAAGGACGATAAACTTGCAACAATTTGTTGTAAGATTGCTGATTGCCTCGGGAGCGGCTGAGAGTAGATAACATAATCTACAAGGAACAAGGATTTGGACCACTCATCATCAGAGAGAGATAGTTTTGTTTTCTGCAGTTTTTCTTTTATTGATAACACAATTTTTTTACACTTAATTTAGAAAGGATATAAATATTTTGATTAGGAGATTTAGAATAATATTTGGATTTTGAGATTTCAACTAATATTGTTTATACCATTAATTTTGAAGGTTCACGTACGTAGAACAAAATTTTAAGAATCATTATATGAGATATTGTTTATTGAAAACATTTGAGTGTGAAATTTATTTCATTATTTTTTAATTCAATATATAACGTTGGATCCTATATGTTTTTTTTTATTATTCCAGTATTCTTTGGACCTTACCTTTCACATGTAATAGCATAGATATTGAAGCACGAATTTAACCCTGAGATAAGAGAATTAAAAAGTGTGATAGAGTCATAATCATATCATTTAAATAATTTTAATTAATTAATTGCTTGGCGCACCAAGACTTGAAATAATAATAACTGGCGCTTATAATAATAATAACAATAACTGGCGCCCAACGTGGGGCTTGAAAATATCGCAGCTTTACATTTGAAGGAAGGGAAAGAGATCTGGAATAAGTACAGGTGATCCAGAGATAAAAACATATAACATTGAGGGAATTTGAATTTGAAAGTATTTTGACATTTTTTTCCAGTGGATAAAAATTTGATTTATTGATTGATCGTAGTTAGTTGATATTTACTGCTATCGAATTATTTGATTTTATTTTCTTTACCAATCGTACATTTGATATTTATTTTGAATTATTTGAATTTTACTGATTGCATAATTGATATTTGTCGTGAAAAATTATTACAATTGGAGAGAAATATTTGTCGTGTTCTGCAACATATAGAGTGTTGTAAAATTTCACATTTGGCGGGGACAAAAACAGTAACGAAAATAAACATGTCGACCACAAGGAGTCAAAGCAAAATGCAAGAAAGGAAGTAGGATAACAGAGAAGAGGAAACAATTGTTAAAGAAGGATCGGATAACGAAGGAAATGTTACAATAATTAAGGAGAGAAATGAATCATCAGAAATAGATAAAATATTTCAACTAATGCAACTCCATTACGAGAAAATGGATAAAATCCATAAAAAAACGTTACGAAAAATGGATGAATTTTCACAAACAATAAATGAAACATCAAAGAAAATGGATAGAAACCAAGAAAAGACAAAAAAAAACAATGAATGAAACAGCAGCGAAAAACCAAAAAGAAACATCACTAAAAATGGAAGAAAACCAACGGGAAACAAGACAAGCAATAGAACAGAAATTAGAAGAAAATGATAGGAAAATGGAAAAGCGTTTGGACAAATATGAAAATGAAGAAAAAGTTAGAGAAGAAACAGAGAGGAAACCTGAGATGCAGAGAGAAGAAATAGAAACTAAAATGAAAAATAATAAGACTGTCCAGAAAAAGGACTTGGAAAAATTAGAAACAAAATTTGAAAACGCGTTACAAGAAGACTTGCGAGAAATAGAAAGAAAAATGGAGGAAATCAAGAAGGAACAAAATTCCGGGGAAAAAAGGGAAATGTTTACCTATGGAACAAGCAAGGCGAAAATACAATTTGGCGGGGATATTAGAAAAACACACCCAGTACTGTTTGTTAAAAATTTGAAAACCAAATTGCAACATGTGAGATATGTTGACGATTGCAAAGAAACTATTAGAAACCATCTGAAAGAAGGAGCAGCATTATGGTATGAAAGCAAAGAAGATGAGTTTAAAATTTGGACAGATTTCGAAAATAAATTTCTCAACTATTTATGGTTAAAAAATAAACAGAGGAAAATAAACCAAGAGCTACAAAATGACAAATATCACGAGAAATGGGAATATCTGAAGAAAGCCAAGTGGAGAAAAATGATAAACATATTTTTTAAAGTTAAAAACTTGGAAAAATTTAAAACGAAAATATATCCAATCCCGTATAAAGACAGGCAATATACGGGGTATTTTAACATTCACTACATTTATTAGTATCATAAGTAGATTTTAATAACATAGTGAAATAATTTGATCCTAGAAAACTTTTGTCATTTTTAAAATTTAACAAAGAGTTTTCGGCAGATCAAATGGCGGGGATTTGTTATGATATGTAAAATCGAGAAAAATATTGGTTTGTTTAAAATATTTCAAAGTTCAAAAACATTAAAATAACTTAGATAAGTGGGATAATAACCAACAAACATTTCGAAGAAGGAAAGTATTTAAATTTTTCGATTACCTGTATTAAACAAAATGTAAGCTATGCATAAATTATTTTCTTTGTTATAATATACTTGAGTGACCCGCATAATTTTAAGTGAAATCCAAAGACAATTGAACCGGGTTTTCCAAATACATCAATGCAGTGATTAAGGACAATAGAATAGATTTTAGAAAGAGGTTTTTGTTACTTTTTAAGAATTGTAGAAAAATATTATTTGTAACTAAGTTTTAGGAAATTTTAAATTATAGGTAAAAATTTGTTTGTTATCGAAATGAAAAAATGGGAGAATTGTGACGAGCTTTGATTGGCGGAGATTAAAAAAGGTGGGATAGGTATGTAGGAATGAAAGTTTAGCTAGATTTTTGAGAGAGAAAAGAGAAGTAGTTGGTTTCCAAGGGTGCAAGGAGAACGGCCGTTGTTCTCGGGTAGTGTCCCAGAGGTAGGAAGCAGTAGCAGTGAAAGTTTGTGAGTTTTCGTGTAGTTAGTGTATCTGACAGAAGCTGATCCAGTAAAAGATTGTATGTTATATTTTCTACTTATATTCCAAGAGTCACTGTTCAGGCCAACGAGAGATTCAGTTTATCGTAAAGAAAAGATATTCCAAGAGTCATTTTAACTCAGGCCAACGAGAGATTCAGTTTATTGAGAGAAGAAGAAGCTAGCATAATTTGAACGATTCGTGCATTTGAAGGAGATCATTAAGGACGATAAACTTGCAACACTTTTGTTGTAAGATTGCTGATTGCCTAGGGAGCGGCTGAGAGTAGATAACATAATCTACAAGGAACAAGGATTTGGACCACTTATCATCAGAGAGAGATAGTTTTGTTTTTTGCAGTTTTTCTTTTATTAATAACACAACAATTTTTTTACACTTAATTTAGAAAGGATATAAATATTTTGATTGGGAGATTTAGAATAATATTTGGATTTTGAGATTTCAACTAATATTGTTTATACCATTAATTTTGAAGGTTCACGTACGTAGAACAAAATTTTAAGAATCATTATATGAGATATTGTTTATTGAAAACATTTGAGTGTGAAATTTATTTCATTATTTTTTTATTCAATATATAACGTTGGATCCTATATGTTTTTTTTATTATTCCAGTATTCTTGAACCTTACCTTTCACATGTAATAGCATAGATATTGAAGCACGAATTTAACCCTGAGATAAGAGAATTAAAAAGTGTGATAGAGTCATAATCATAAAATTTAAATAATTTTAATTAATTAATTGCTTGGCGCACCAAGACTTGAAATATCACAATAATATATATATATGTACTTATATAAATATATGGCTGTATATTAACACAATTTGCTCCATTACTACTTAAAATTTCAAACGTGTTTTATAAAGACACTTGGCTTAATGTAAAAAAATTCTTGGTACTCCTTAATTTTTTTAATTTTCTTTGTTGTCTTCATTAATTGGTTAAATATGCTGGGGTTTTAGCGTCATGTGTCTTTCAAGTCAATTGGCAACGGCCAATTATGTCCATCAATTAGCCTATACAATGAGTTTAATGACTCCGTCCTTCTGAGTCTTCACTTTAATAATACTGACCGTATTAACCGCACGTTAAAAAGAAACAAATAATCATAATAGTTAATGATGTTTCGTTTTGTTTAGTATTATAAGTTTGGGTAGTAACTATAAAGTTAAAGTTAAAAGTAAAATTATCAATAACATCGTTAACAAACATTTGATAGGATCTCTTTTTTTTTGTCTTATTCTATAAATATGTTTTTACTTCTTTTTTCCAAACATATAATGTTTTGTTAGTTATCTTTCTTAGTATTTTTATGTCTGTTGTTTGTTATAGTTTCATTATGTTGCGCCTGATCTTGTTTCTACAGTGTACGTCGTTATATAGCGGGCATTGTCGTCTTGTACGCCTTAGTTTTTATTTCTACAAGATATTTAATTCTCCTTTTTATATATTCAGCCCCCTACTTTATTCTTCTTTTTTTTACTTTTCTTGCTTGAGGTCTTACTTTAATATCTGTGTTGCTTAGATTGGATTCCAAGGCTGCTGTCTCGATCCTCTGGTAATTAAAATTTACTGTTTTTTCTGTTGTTTTATCCCATCAACTTTTAATTTACATCGTAATGGTTCTTTAGAAGAAAGGATTATACATTTTGTTTTTTTCAGTTGCTATTACCACCTGTATCTCTGTATCTGTAGAGTAGAGAGAACGAGTTAGGTCCCACAGCACTTAGGCCACAATTGACCCATTGTGCATCCTCCCACAGAGCTGTCGTAGTTAGCTTATTGTCCGTCCTGTCATTTCTGTGTAGGTGGAAAAGTCGCCAGTGGACATCTCCTTTATGTGGGCAAGTATGAACCAGGCCCGCCGATCACGTACTCTCGTATTAACGATAACTCTGGGTCTTCACATATGAGATGCTCTACAGTTTCATCTTCTCGTTCACACTTCCTTCATAGAGGTATGTCTACTAGCCCTAATGTGTGGAGGTATTTGCCTAGTTAACAATGACTAGTTAAGAAACCAACTGTCACACGTAGGTTTTTCCTAGTCATTCGCAAGTATTTCTTAGATGCTGACCTTTCAAGGTTACTTAGTGTTACCCTGGCAAGTCAACATCCTTGCCGTTTTTATCTTTTTACGGTTTGTGTGTGGGAATGAAATTTGACAATTTTTGCGAGTGATGTAGTTGACTAACCAAAAAAATCCGCAGGTGCTACGGGTCTAAGGCATACCGACTTCCTAACTAATTGGTCAGCAATGCGGTTGCCTTTATTCATATTGTGTCGTTTAAGCCACCTCAGGATGACGTTATTACCATCAGAAGCTTGAGTTAGTGACTCATGACACTCCATTGCTAACCCTGATGTTACACGTGGTCTATTCAAGGTTAGTAGAGTTTGTCTGCTATCCGCTATTACCATATTCAGATTTTTCTCTTTTGTGTTTAAACAATGAAAGATAATTCATTCCCTTCAAATCACTTTCAGTCAATATTCCGTTAAATTTTTTTTAAATTTACACAAATATACGCGCAACAACCACTAATAATTATTAGCAGTGGAACATACAGTTTGTCCCAAACCCTTTTTTCAGTGCGTCACTAATTTTGACGTCATATAGGATTTTAAGAATGTCGAGAATTATTGCATGACATTTTAGTTAAATCGAACAGTTGCAGGATCGTAATCGGCTAAACGTGAAAAGGTTATTTTTTTTAATGCATAGCAGTTTGTCATAATTCTATTCTATTCTGTTCTATTTTATACATTCCATGGAAAGTGCTTAATTAGCTAAGATTTGTTTATGGATTTATTATTATTTATTACAAACACTAGGGAATTGGAAGGTTTGTTTATTTAAAATAACACTTCCTCCTAGAATCTTTTAAGAGTTGAATGCAAGGTAAAAAAAATTACTGACAATTGCAAGGCATCAAAGTAAACATTCCTGCGATAAAATAATATCGATTTAAATCAGTCATATTTGGATAAGGAATTTTCTGATAAGTTTGTGTGGCAGCCAATAGTTTAATTTTGTGAAGAGTTGTCATTAAATAGTGGAAATAGTTTAAATAGTGAAGCAGTTGATTTTTGAGTTATTCTACCAGATTTGGTGTGCAAATGAAAGAAGGTTATAAAGTTTAGTTAAGAAAACAATATAAATAGTTTAAATAGTGAAGCAGTTGATTCTTGAGTTAATCTACCAGTTCCGATATCCAGATGAAATCGTGTTAATGGAGTTTAGTTAAAAAACAAGATACAGAATGTAAGTTTACCTTCTTTTTTATGAATAACAAAAATGAATATTATATTTCAAACAATCTATAATCCCATTCAGAATCTGATTCTTGAAAATCAATGATTACACTAGATATGTGGCTGGTATCAATTATATCCTACATTTCAAGAAAATGTCGTGGTTCTAAAAAGAACCGTTTTAATACATATAAATATCCATAAAGGTATTAGTTTAAGATATTTCCTCAATATCATTCCGGAATTCACAATCTGATTCGCGAGCGACAGAAACTGAAATAAAGATAACTCAGCCTCATTTTCTAATTGAAACTAATTTAATAATTTTAATATTAGTCTTTTTTCATTCTCGGTATATCTCGGAATATTTAAAATATTTTTATGACAATAAATACAGAATTTAATTTTCACTGTAGTTAAAATGTCTGAAAATACTAACCTGGAATGGCAATTATCATTTTATCAGTTGTTGTGAAAGTACTGTCACTGTCATTATCAAGATCATCTGTGTCAAATTATATTTATATGCATAATTGATTGGATATCTATTTAGCATATTCTAAACTCCAACCAATTATACGTTCGTAAGTAGAATTCGCTTTAATATGCGAATACCCGTAAACGATACCTAATTTTCTAATTTCTATGTATAATAATAAGCGACTCACGTTTTTTTCTGTCACTTCTAGCTTAATGCGTTAGAGAGAATTCGAACAACTATGACGCACTGAAAAAAGGGTTTGGGACAGACCGTATACAAGCAGTAAGATACATATTATTGTATAGTAATACTTTAAAATTTGGTATATATTTTAATATAGGTTCAATATTATCATCCAGCCTTCTGCATCCAAAATGGAACATAAGCCTCCATTAATTTCTTACAGTTCTGTAGGTGTTGAGCTTTCTGCAGCCAATACCCAGCGATTATTTCGACGTAGTCTGTCCTTCGTGCAGATGGTCTACTTCTTCTTCTGATCCTTTACTTCTTCTGTCAGCTCTTGGTCTCCACAATGACTGAAAGCACATATTGGTCGAACGTTTTCTTTTTCAAGTAGTTTTTCTTCACAGTTCAGCAGTTTGGTTGTATCTAGCAGTTTGGATTTCATAACCCAAATATATATATATATATATATATATATATATATATATATATATATAAGTAATCCTTTTCGTTGCAATAAACTTTTAGATTTTCACTTTGTACCAGATTTGTCATGTATTGTATCGTTCCAAAATTTATGTTCACACCAACTTCATTACAGACGGCATCTAACTCAGTAAGCATGTAATAATATAGGTTAATATGTAGTTATTTTAAGATTATTTGTTACTAAAGGTTCACGCGATATTTTCATTCTGGTATACTGGGCACACGATAATTATATGCTTGACTGATAATTGAGTTTTTGCACTTGGTATACAGTAGAGCAGCCTCCTTTTTGAAGATATGCTTGTGCGTAAGTAAAGTATGTCCTATTTGGAGTCGGTTAATGATAACCTGGTACTTTCTATTACATACTTAGTAAGATAAGTGTGTTTCCTACGTGATCTAGTTATTTTTTTGGAGCTTGGTGGCAGTGGGATCGTAGGTAGTAGTTTGCCACAAGTAGTTTGGCATGCTGTGTAGATATGGCTTTTGAAGTTTATTTCGTAATCATTTCTAGGTATGTATTTGCTTTTTTATAGCAATATTTTGGTCGGTTGTTACATTACTTACAGGGGAGTCCGCTTTCTGGCTGTCACTTATTCCCATATGAAAAGGTACCCAGATGAAGCCAATATCTTTTTGTTAAGCCTTAAGAGAAAATAATTCTTCTTTGGTCTTGGGAAGTATAGTTTAAGCTATATATAGCTGTTTTATTCCAGCAAGTAATGGTCTAATTAAATCAGTGATAATAAAAATTTTGTTTTCATGAACAAAACCACATTTTTCACAGCCTGGTGAATTGTCATAAGTTCCTTGGTATATGAACAACAATTTGTTGGAATTCATATGGAGGACTTGATATTTTCGCAGATATAGGGTGTAGCATGTCCTTTATCTCATTTGGAAGTATCAGTGGAGATTTGATATTCAGTATCATGATGATCAGTAGGTATTTTACTGCATAGTGTTCGATAACATCCTCCAGCTTAATTATATTAAAAACTTTCTGTAAATGTACGAAATATAGAAATATTCTATTATATTCAATAGGTTTTTCTGGTTTGTCGAATAATTAACACAGCATCTGTACATGATCCTCCAGATTTAAACTCTTGTTATTCTTCTGCTAACATTACGATTATATTAGTTATTACTTTGGTAGTCTATTTAACACTTGTGTTAAGAGATTTATTAGATACAGACAACCTGTAATTCTGTCATGGTCAAGGATCTTTTGCAATGTGATTGCAGGTTCCTATTGCGCACCTCCATATTTTAACAATTTATTGGGTACTGTATGGAGTCTTAGTGATTTTGAATGACGAAATCAGAAATTCGCTCAAGAATAGAGCATTCAAGAGCAGCGTTTTTAAAGATGAGAAAATTTCTGATTAAAAAACAATTCAATCTACAAATCCGATATCGGATAGTAAAATGTTATATCCACTCTATTCTTCTTTATGGTATATAAAGCCTGGACTGTTAATGTTGACTTAATGAGAAAACTGGAAGCTTTTGAGATGTGGCTATTTAGAAGAATTTAAAAATACCATGGACCGATCATATTACGAACGAAATGGTGTTGCGCAGAAAGGGAAGAGACAAAAAACTTTTGACCATCATTAAAAGGCGAAAGACAGTATATTTGAAGCACATACTTATAAATGATAAGTACGAGTTGTTGCAGCTGATTATGAAGGGTAAAATCGAAGGAAAAAGGGTTCTGGTGGTCGACAAATATCCTAGCTAAAAAACATGCGCGACTGGACCAGGTTAAACACACAAACGCTCTTAAAAAACGCAGAAGATAGAGACGAATTGGTTATAGACGCAATGGTTATATTCATCCTTCATTAGTGGAGACGGCACTAGAAAAAGAAAAAGTGATTTATTAACTTTTTTATTGTAAGTATTTTTGTTAATATAGTGTTAGAACGGAAACTGGCCAAGCTATTACTCATTTCAAAACCTGAAAAAGAAATCAATCAACAACGGGCTTTTAGGCCAGTATGCGTACTAAATAGATGGAACAAGATCCTAGAAACAAAAGAGTATCTGAACGCCAATGTTAGTTTAGGAAACAGACATCTGCGATAGATGCAGTGAGAAGAGTAATAGAAATAGCAGCTACATGTAGAAGTACGTGGTCGGTGGTCTTCTTTCTAGATAACAAGGATACTTTTAATTGTAAAAGCTAGAAAATAATAATAAATGTATTAAGAAACTAGAAAGTTAAAATTTAGAAACGGAATAATTCACAAAAAGATAAATAAACATAGCAAAGGGCAATCTAATGAATACATCGACTGGTGTGCCACAGGGATTAGTTCTCGGACCGCTGTTGTGGAATACCCTATACAACGACATTCTAGAAGAAGATCTTAGAGAAAATATATAGGCTGTGGCATACGCAGTGACTTTGCAGTACTTGTAGAACACAATGATAATTATTGGCTTATCATTAACTTGGCAAATACTGCACTAGAAAGAGTTTAAGTTTAAAAGTTTAAAAGTAATTAGAAAGCAGAGGTCTAAAATTATTCTCACAAACGACAGAAACAATGATACTTAAAAGTCCTAGAAACGGGGATGATATATTATCTTCTTCATGTTAAAAAGTGAAAGAATATTTCGAATATATATATATATATATATATATATATATATATATATATATATATATATATATATATATTGTGGCTAAACACCCCGTACGGGGTTACGCCGCTTAAGCTCTCTAGATCTATTTTACGAGGTAGATCAGTCCTCATTCTCTTTATTTAATTTTTCTTGTTATTTTTCTCCACTGTTTCCTATCTCTGGTTTTTTCTCTCCATTGTCGTACGCCCGCCCTGTTGAAATCGTTTGTTACTTCTTGTAGCCATGTAGATCTTGGTCTTCCACGTCTTCGTTTACCAGCTGGTCTCCATTCCAATATTGAGAATATTGTCGTAGATGGTCCTGATCTCCATATATGTCCTAGCCATTTTGCCCTTTGCTGTTTTATTTTACAAACTATATCCTCTTTAATTTCGTTTAGTAGTTCATGATTCGTTCTTTGTCTATATTGGTTTTCATTAATTTTTATTGGTCCTAATATTGCTCTTAGTATTTTCCTTTCTAGTATTCTAAGGTCTTCCTCTTGTTTTTTTGTCATGCTAAGGGTTTCGGCAGCATACATCATAGTCGGTCGAATTATTGTTTTATATATTTTCATTTTCGATTTTTTGCTCAGTAATTTATTTTTTAGAAGCTTTTTATTTGCATAGTATGCCTTATTTGCTGTAATTATCCTTTCTTTAATTTCTGTTTCCCTTTCTCCATTGTTTGCTAATAATATTCCCAAATACTTAAACTTTTCTACTTCTTCAAATATATATTCTCCCAGTCTAACCTTTTTGTTTTCATATTTTTTGTCAAATCTCATTATTTTTGTTTTTTCTTGATTTATTACTAATCCCATTACTTTCCCTTCTGCTACCAATTCTTTTAACATACTTTCCATTTTTTTTCTGTTCTTTGTTATTATCACAATATCGTCGGCATATGCTATTATTTGTCCCTCTCTCGTTCTAAGTGTACCTTTGTTGATTTTTCTGACTATATATTCCAGGGCAAGATTAAACAGAGTTGCAGATAATGAATCTCCTTGACGTACACCTTTATTTATAACAAATTCTTCTGTGTCTCCTTCTTGTGTTTTTACAGTTACTACGGTTTTGCTCATTGTCATTTTTATTAATCGTCTTAATTTGCTGTGTATTCTCATTTCTCTCATAGCTGTAAGTAATTTCGCTCTGTTTATTGAATCAAATGCTTGTTGGAAGTCTATAAAAAGCAGTTCAATTTCTATTTTATATCCATAAGCTTTCTCCATAATTTGCTTTACCGTATGTATGGCATCTGTTGTTGACTTTCCCCTAATAAATCCGCATTGATACTGTCCCATGATATTTGTTGTCGCTTTGGCCAGTCTTCGTTGTATTAAGGTTGACATGATTTTATACGCTGTATTTAACAATGTCAGTCCTCTATAATTATTACACATTTGTTGGTCTCCTTTTTTATGGATTGTGATAATTTGTCCTTTGTGCCATTCTTCTGGCATCTTTTCTTCGTCCCATATGACTTTTATTAATTGGTATATTTTTTCTCTGAGTTCATGTCCACCATATTTTATTAGTTCCATGTTTATACCGTCTATACCTGGTGCTTTACCGTTGCGACTACTGTTTATAATTTTCTCAACTTCATCTCTCGTTGGTTTTTCTAGCTCGGTTTCTATCATGGTCTCTTCTTCCACATTTTCATTATAGTCTTCATCCTCTTGTACTGTTAATAATTCTTTAAAATAATCAGTCCAGATTTCTTTAAACTCCTTGTCATTTTCTGATACTTTTCCATTTCTATCCTTTATGCCTTTTATCTTTCCTTTGAAGGTTTTTTTCTGCTCGCTAATTTTCTTATAAAATGCTTTTGTGTTTCTATTTGTGTTTTCTTTTTCTATTTCATTTATCTTATCATTTAACCAGGTTCGTTTAATTTTTCTTATTTGTTGCTTACATTCAGTCCTTAATTTGTTGTATTCTTCTTTATATTCTTGTCTATTTGTTCTGATCCACCTTTGTCTTACTTCTATCTTCTTTTTTAACATGTTATGACAGTCTTGATTATACCATTCTTCTTTTTTGTTCTTTCTCTCTATCCCTACATGTTCAGAAGCTGTTTCATTTATACATTTTTTTATATTGCTCCATTCTGTTTCAACATCCTCTGTATGTTCACAGTATTCCTTCAGTTTTTTGCTTATATCTTCTGCATAATTTAATTCTTCTATCTGTAGCATTTAATTTTTCTATGTACCATTTGTTCTTTGTTGTTTTGTTTTTTAGCGTTCTTTTGACTTTTTGTCTTATCGTTGCGGTGACCATGAAATGGTCTGTGTCTGCATGTGCACCTCTGTATGTTCTCACGTCTGTTATCGATGTTTGCTTTCTCTTTGTGATGAGTATATGGTCTATTTGGGACCATGTTTTTTGGTCTGGTGAGACCCATGTTACTTTGTGGTATACAGGGTGTGCAAATTTTGTACTACTGACAATCATATTGGTGCTAGTTGCTAAGTTGCATAATCTTTGACCATTATCATTTGTTTTTTCGAATAAGAAAGGTAAAATATTTGGGCCATGCCTGATTGTAAGCGAATATTTGGTGAACATGTCAAAACTGTCGCTAATAAGGCTGATCAAAGAACTGAGGCACTAGCAATAATTATGTCCAACATAGGATGTTGTAGTGAAGGAATCCTGATGAAAGTGATCCAGTCGGAAATATTATATGCTGCAGCAATCTGGCATTGGAGTAATATTGGAAAGACACACGGGAAATCTTTGCTAAAAGTCGTCTGCGCGTAACAGATGGCCTCGATCATAACTCTACTGGTAATAGCGGGAGTACCGCCAATATACGTGTCGGCAAAAAGAAGATCGAGAACATACAGCAAGAAGAGCTAGGAAAAGAAAGAATAAAGAAGGGAAACAATAAGAATACGGCCAGAAGAACGGGATAATGAACTGAGGACTACTTGACGAGAGTGCTATTCCCAGATGTAGAGGAGTATATCAATTGCAATTACAAGAGCACGGACTACTTCTTTACGGCCAGAAAAACGGGATAATGAACTGAGGACTACTTGACGAGAGTGCTATTCCCAGATGTAGAGGAGTATATCAATTGCAATTACAAGAGCACGGACTACTTCTTTACACAGTTTATAACGGGCAATGGATTGTTGAGTCTATCTCGAAAGAATAGGCTAAGTAACGGATGGTAACTGTGCGTACTGTGGAGTTAATGACATGACATTGAGTATTTGAATGTAATACATTTAATAAAAATAGAGATATACGCAACATTAGGCATATTCAGAAAGCAAGACAGAATGGCGGAAAATTATGGAAAGGGAAACGAACGATTTTAAAGATGTTTTGAATGCAATAATAAAAAGTATAAAAAAACAAATTCTAGGAGGACAAGGACAGCAATGACAAATATAAATCAAATATAAACTATAAACATAGAGATAAATAAACAACGAGAAAAAGGATATGATAGACTGCTATAGCGATTGAACGGTCGGAAAAAACAGTTCGATAATATCGGACTGTATTTCTACAGTGAACGGCTAAATTATGGAATATTATCATTATTTCGTGAACCGTCGAGTTTTGAGGGAAATCCCAAAATAGGTCGATTTTTATTATAAAATACCCATCTTATAACGTACATGGATTAGGGATGACGTTACTGGTGTAGGTTTAGTGACGTAATCGTTAATTTTTTTTAAATAGAAATCGGTATAATGCGATACCTCATTTAAACGAGACTTTAATTCTCTATTTAATGATATTACATTTTTAACTAAAATATTTTTTTAAGGGTACAAAAACAATTTTTTTTAATTTAAATTCAACTAAATCATACCTAATGATTTAATTCATAATGTACTTTAAAGTAACCAAATTATGCATAACAATTATTTTAAATTAAATGTTCGAAATGCCATATCATCATCAATCAGCTAATCGCATCCTCTGCTGGACATAGGCCTCCCTCAGTTCTTTCCAGTGTTCTCTACACTGGGCGGCTTGTAGCCAGTTTCCCGCTACACGTTTTGTATAATCCGTCCATCCATCCATCTAGTCAGTGGTCGTCCTCGGCTTCTTTTATAGTTTCTGGGCCTCTATTCCATAATAGTCTTATTATGGAATAATATATATTCTTGTCCACCGTCCATCTTGTGT
Source organism: Diabrotica balteata (assembly GCA_918026665.1). Lineage (NCBI taxonomy): Eukaryota > Metazoa > Arthropoda > Insecta > Coleoptera > Chrysomelidae > Diabrotica > Diabrotica balteata. Next base: position 66,708,264 of record OU898276.1, on the reverse strand, counting down.
TCTGGCTAAGTGCCCTGCCCAGTTCCACTTAAGCGTCGTGGTTCTTTCGATGGCGTCTTGAACTCCTGATCTTTGCTTTGATTTCTTGGTTTGTTATGTGGTCTCGAAGGCTCACGTTCAGCATTGCACGTTTCATGGCTCCTTGTGTAACTCTTTAGTTTCATGGAGTTTATTCGCAGATGTTTGCGTGAGTGTTAAAGTCTCTCCTCCATAAGTTTGTACAGGCAAAACACATTGGTTATAAACCTTTCGCTTGAGACACATGGGAATTGAACTTTTTAGAATATGGCTTAATTTGCCAAATGCTGCCCATGTTAGGCCTATTCGCCTCTGTATTTCATGTGTTTGATTGTCTCTGTTTATTTTGATTTCGTGCCCCAGATATTTGTAAGTGTCTGTTTGTTGTATGGTATTATTGTCAATAGTTATATTTCCACTCATTACGAGATTTGTTATAAGCTTAGTTTTCTCTAAGTTTATCTTTAATCCTGCTCTTTCAGACAGACTTTTAAGCGAATGCATCATATAAACTGTATCATGTAACTTATCTGCGATTAATACAACATCATCTGCAAACCTTAGGTGATTTAATCTTTCTCCATCTATATTGATGCCCATATCTTGCCATTGAGTACTCTTAAATATTGACTCTAGAGCTGCCGTGAACAATGTTGGTGAAATATTGTCTCCTTGTCTAACTCCTCGCCCTAAGCTGAATTTTTCTGTGTCTTGGTGTAGTCGTATACTTGATGTAACGTTCTCGTAGATGTTTTTGATTAGTGTCGTGTACCTGTAATCTATTCGGCTTTGATTTAGGGCTTCCAGTATTGTTTCAAACTCTACAGAATCAAAAGCCTTCTCGTAATCGACAAATGCAAGAACCAGTGGTATGTTGTACTCGATGCACTTTTCTATTAAGATCTTTATGGTATGCAAATGGTCATTTGTGCCATATCCTGCCCTGAAGCCTGCCTGTCCTTTGGGATGATAGAAATCAAGTTTAGGTGTTAGCCTCTGTTAAAATTTTCATAAAGATTTTGTACATATGTGTCAAGAGGCTGATGGGTCTATAATTTTATAATTTAGTAATATCGCCTTTTGTGTAGTAAAGACTATTACTGCATTGTTCCAGTCTTTTGGAATCGTACCTGCAGTTAAGCCTTTATTAAACAGTTCGCTTACTGATTTTAATAAAAATTTTCCTCCTGCTTTTATTCCCTCGATAATGAGTCCATCATCATCAGGTGATCGATGGTTCTTCAATTCCTTTAAAGCTGCTCTTACTTCTGACACAGTAATGGGTAAAAGTATTTCCGATCCCTGATTTACGAGAGTCTTTACTCGTGTCGAGAAATTGTCTTGTGGTCTTTAACTGGTATAGAGGTCTTTATAAAACTCTCTGGTTATTTTCAGAATGTTTTGTTTCTCTGTATACTTATATATTTCTTTTTTACTTTGTGTGAGTTTTCTTTTCATTATCTTTAAACCTTTGTTCTCTTCTACTGTTTATACTTCTACTCGAAATGCCATACATTGGCAAAAATAAGTAAAAATAATAATGGACACAAAAATTTATCTCATAAACAGGGTCCTTTTTGTCAAATGGTAATTCAAGCAAGTGATAGTGGCATAGTTACTGTAAAGCTATTTATTGACGTAAATGTTTTGATTTTGTGAATTGTCATAAGTTGTCAATTTTAATTTTTACTTTTGAATACTAAATTATGGCTCATCTTAATGAAACACAATGCATAGAAATATTAATTCTTAGCGGATGTGGAGATAAAAAAGAACACAACGAGGTATTCAATTTATGCGACGCAAAATATCCAGATAGAACCATCAGTCAATCAACAGTAAGTAAAATGTTCCGAAAATTTGGAGAAACTGGGCACGTTAAATATATTCCAAACGCTGGGCGTCCTAAAATTGAAGACAACGTGAGACTTGATATTTTATTAAATATACATGATAATCCTCACAGTAGTTCAATACAAATGGGTGAATATACTGGAGTTTCCCAATTATCGATATTACGTATCTTTAGAAAAGAAAAATACCATCCCTACAAAATTCAACTACATCAGGAATTAAACGATGACGATCTCAGTCGCCGGCTTCAATTTTCTGAAATTATGCAGGATTTATGTATCCGCAATCAACATTTCATTAATCAAATCTTTTTTTCCGATGAAGCCACGTTTTTTATATATGGTAACGTAAATCGTCAAAATTGCAGATATTGGAGTCAAGAAAACCCATATTGGATGATTGAGTCACACACGCAATATTCTCAGAAAGTAAATGTATGGGCAGGGATCATTAATGACAGAATGATTGGCCTTTTTTCTTCGAAGGATCTAACAGGAGAACGTTATTTAACTTTTTTGAGAAATCAACTTATACCTGTCCTTGCTAACATGTATCCAAATGCCAATAATCCAAATTTACCTAGTTAAAATATCTGGTTTAAACTCAATTTCAATCTCAATTATTTCAATTTTTAAATCATTGCTATCCCAGGAGGTGGATCGGAAGACGAGGTTTTATAGAGTGACCAGCAAGGTCGCCAGATCTAACACCTCTAGACTGTTTCCTGTGGAGTTACATAAAATCAAAAATTTATGTGAATAGACCCCAAAACTTCCAGAAATTGAAAAATAGAATTAGGCATGAGATGAGTCTAATTACAACAGAAGTCATCCGCAATGTACTTGATGAATGTGTCTGTAGATATTGTCAAGAAACCGATGGTTGGCATTTCGAACATATAATTTAAAATAATTATGCAGAATTTGGTTACTTTAAAGTACAATTAGTTGTAATTTAGTTGAATTTAAATTAAAAACAATTGTTTTTGTACCCTTAAAAAAATATTTTAGTTAAAAATGTAATGTCGTTAAATATAGAATTAAATTCTCGTTTAAATGAGGTGTCGCATTATTCAGATTTCTATTTAAAAAAACTAACGATAACGTCACTACACCTACACCGATGACGTCATCCCTACTCCATGTACGTTATAAGATGGGTATTTTATAACAAAAATCGACCTGTTTCGGGATTCCCTCAAAACTCGACGGTTCTTGAAATAATGATAATATTCCATAATTTAGGCGTTCACTGTATAAATTCAATAGAGGTTTTTCTTGACAAAGAGAAAAACGTGTAATTTTCTTTCAAATACCGACAAACAGAAAGACAGGCAGCAGGCAGATATACAACATTTCGATTTCAAGGACCTTCATCGGGTACTTAATAGACTAAGTACAACGAATTAATACATAATTTTAAATTAAGAGAAGCCGGAATTAAACATTCTTGTTGGGAATTTATCTTTATTGAACAGCCAGCAATTGACAAATTTGTAGTTTACTGTTTTTATTTGCGTAAAAACAACTCAAATTCCTACAATATATAAAATTAACAATATAAAAAAACTAATTAATTCCCATTACTTAGTGTTCTCTTGCTGTCTGCTAAATTATTAAATTATTTAAATTTTTCCCTAATCGGTGACAGTTTGTTTTCTGACGTTTTGATATTATATTTGACATAGTTTATAGAACAGAAGCAACGGGAAATTTTGGGTAACATGGTAGAACTAAAAATTAACTAAATACATTTTATACAAATAATAAATATTCGTAACAATTATTTTTAAAGCTAAAGAATAAAATAAACATAGAGGATATCATTTAACCAGTTTTGTGGTATTATAGGCCAATATATAAATATCCCTTAGGTTTACTTGTACATAAAGCTTTCTATAAATCACACGTTTTGCAAGGAAAGAATAGATCAATAAAATCTCCCTCATCTACTAGGATTTATGTGAGAATTGACTAAATAATCTCCTGTTTTAACCATACACTAGAGATTATACTATAGATTCTATTTACCAATTATTCACAGGCTGTATTTATGTTGTAATTGATAACGACCGTTTGATCATCCTACTTAATTAGGTTTAATCGTCTAAATGAAGTGTTTACTATAGCACTCAAATAATACAGGATTATATTTCCCCGGGGGTTTAAAACTAATTAATCTGTTTTAACAATTGTAATATCTCTAAATTAGAATACCCATATAATTAATTGACTTATATTTTACATTATTTTTAGTATTTGTTTCAATTCCACGAATTTCTGTAACTAGTTAATCTATAATTTTTCTTTTTCATTTATTGTAAATTTTAAAATTTATGACTTTTGTATAGCATATAAGGTAGTAGCTCCCATTGCTGTCAGTGTCCAATAAGCGACACCAGAATTGGTTATTTATGTACTAAGACTATTTCAAACAGGTCGAAAGAAAATGCAAAAAAGTATTTTTGAAGTGTGTATATTTTAGGCAATTCCTAGCTGAGCGCTTTCGGCTTTACAAAGCCATCATCAGAGCTATGCTACAATAAAATGTTCTAATGAGTACTAATTGGTAAAGATTGTAATTTTTAACTTACGTCAATTTTTAAATACCACTACAAAGGAGAGATCTCATTTCCTTAAATTTCAAAATTATGAATTTGTAGGTGTTGAAATTCTTAAAACATATAAAACATATAAAAAGTCGACACTGGACTTCACAAACACGTTAAAAAATTGAAAAAATTTTTGTCATGGTACGGGTTTAGGAACCCGACCATTGATTGATGTGAGGACGTAGACTGAATAGAACTAATGAAATCAAATGTCGGTCCTTTTAAACGATTTTTCAAAAGTGACAGGTGACAAATGTCATATATAGGAAATAGAGATTGTTTTTTAAATTCTTACAAAATTATTTAGTAGTTTGGAATTACTAATAGTCATCAAAGACTTTCTGAAAATTAAGTTTTTAAATTAAATTTTATGTGTTCATCACATCATACAGAATGACATTAGTTTGTAAATTCACTCAAGTCATTGCTCAAGGTCAATGTATGTTCAATCTGACAGCTTCCTTAAGAAACAAGGGCTCAAATTGTTCAACAACAATATAAAGAAGAAACATGGTATTAATGTTACGTTATCTGATACTTAAGTGTATTAAGAATTGTATGTCTTGATGGAAAATTGTAAGAACTTTGCATAAAAAATTTTTTAAGAATGTATTTTCATGTTTCAATTAAGAACAACTGTCAAATGAATTACAAAATGTTGTAAATTTTAATAAAGTTTAAAATTTGTTTAAAAATATAAAAGTATGAAAAATATATAACAAGATTGCATGAGGTCACCCTTCTTCCTCTAAAGTCTCCCATTATAATTTAAAAAGAGGTTTATAGTTGCAATTGAGGTTGATTTGTGTGTTTAAGCAACAATCAGGGTTTATTTTCATTTCTTTGGATATCTCTAGATCTTCCAAGAGATTCATGAGTCTTCCAAGTTTTTATTGGGAATGTTGTGTAAAATTTTACTGTTTTCAGAAGGAGAAAATGAATGATTATTAAATTTAATGTGATATCCAAAGTTTGATTTTTCTGGGTTATTGAGGTGTTCTTTGATTCTTTGATTCAGAGTTCTCATTGTTCTACCTACATAAGTCATATTACAGTCACCACAGGACAGCTTGTAAATACCACTTCTGTTTAGTTTGTCAACTTTGTCTTTGGTCTTGCTGAAGATGGACTTGATGTTATATTTGGTTTTAAAGGAGATGTTTAAGTCACTAATTTTATTAACAAGTACTCTTGAAATTTTTTCTTAAATTGGTCCTAAGTAAGTTAAGGATCTATATATGGAAGTAGTGTTGGATTTGTTATCAACATTAAAAGCTTGGTTTAGTCTCTTTTTGAGTATAGATTTTCTAATGACTTTATCAACAGTAGTAGAAGGAAAACCATTGTTGTTTGCTATCTGTTTAAGATTGTCTCAAGAAAATTACAATAAAGAAATCTCCATCATTAAACAGATAGCAAACAACAATGGTTTTCCTTCTACTACTGTTGATAAAGTCATTAGAAAATCTATACTCAAAAAGAGACTAAACCAAGCTTATTCATTGGGAGGTCACTTGTCAATAAAGAAAATTTACGCCGCTGGCTTGGGGATATTGAATCGCACCTTGAGGATAATAATTATTAAGAAATTGTTAATGATCCTAAACGAATATTTAATGCTGATGAGTCGGCTTTTTATATGAATCCTAAAAGAAGCCGAGTTTTTAGACGCAAGGGAGATTCCACTGTCTACAGCCATCTACCAAATGACGAGAAAGAGTACCCCACTGTTCTTATGACAGCAAACGCAAGTTACAGTACAATGACCGCTACCATCCAGTAAATTCTACCACGTGGATTCCACACGGGACTACCGCTCGATCATTCTGGACTGAATTGCGACGTATTGGACTGCAAGATCAGCAATTATAAAATTGTAAAAACACCATGTAAAAATCAATATTTTTCAGTCTGATTTATAATTTGGTGTGATTTAATTTTTTTTTATTTAGTTAATTTAGAGTTTAATGCGTCGACAACTAATTGTCATTGGCATTTTACAGTGAATTTTTACAGTCAGGTACCTAGTGTAGTGTGTGTAGGTGTAGAGTAATTGTCTTGATACTTATCAAAGTCAAAGTCGACGTCATAGTCTGACGCTAATTGTATCCGAACGTCTGCGGTCCCTCCGGTGAGTACCGATCGCACAAGGATAGAAATTATTTTCATTTATTAATTTTTAATAAACGAAAATTTCTCCACCCAGGTGAGATTCGAACTTACGACCTTTACGTTCAAGGGTAGGCGCTCTTACCACTGAGCTACAGAGGGGGTTTTATGATTTAAATTTATTGTATTGTTACTAGAATCTTTGTAAGTCGAAAATAAAAGTTTTAATTGTGAATTCAGTTTTTAAAAAAGTGTTTTTCCCAAGGACATTCATAATTGGCGCAGAGTTAGTACGGAAGTGGAAGAGTCTTTATAGATCCTCGTCACTTTTAAATTATTGTCCACTGTTCCAAGAACCAGCCCCAGGAAAACGGTCTGCAGAGTTCACCCGAGGGAATTAGAAGTTAGAAGCCTTCAGGAGGAAAGAAATGCACATCGGCATCGTCTTTATGCTGTAAGCGATTTTTATTATTACTTAGAATTAGGAAGATTAAATCTTGAAAGAATTTTTATAAAATCAGACTCCTCTGAGTCCTTAGATTGAATCAGAGTTGAATTAGAAGATAAATTAAACAAATATTTGAATAGATTAACAGAAAGATTAAAATAATTTCAAAATATCTCATCCTTAAATGCTTTAGAGAAAAAAGTCCTTAGATTGACTTTAAAGTTAGATTCAGAAACTTCAGAATTTAAAGACAAATTTGAGTAGCTTAATAAATACTATATTAATAAACATAGAGATTAAGAGATTAATAGATAGAAAATAGGTAAATTGAGATTGATATATTTATATATTCACTATTGAAAATTACAATACTGATTTGACTATTGACTATATATTATATTAAAATTTTTAAAATATGGCAGTTCCACAATTTGACGTTAAAAATTTATGCATTCTTCCAAATTTTGACGGAAATCCAAATGAATTACATTAATTTATTAAAGTTTCTACAATACTTCTAAACCATTATTATGATAGACTTAATGCAGCTAACATACAAAACAAATTTTTGCTTCATGCTTTTATCAGTAAATTAACAGGTAGAGCCAAAGAAGTTATAACTGTATATGGATGCGAAAGTTGGGACGAAATATAAAACGCATTAATTCAAAATTTTGGATACCAGAGAGACGAAAATTCGCTTACAAGGTACCTAGTCAATTTAAGACAAGGCTTGACAGAATCTATTATGCATTTTTATGAAAAGATCATGGGACTTTTAAACTGTATTAATAATTACCTAGAATTACATACCATAAATGCCGATATTAAAAGAAGCAAAACAAGAATGTTTCCGTCAACAAGCTCTTACAACATTCTTAGTAGGCCTACGAGAACCCATGGGCTCTGTTATCAGAGCAATAAGACCAGGAAGTTTAGCCAAGGCAATACAATATGTACAGGAAGAAAATAATGAACGATACCTTCAAAAAAATCAAATAAGTCAACCTTCAACACCAGGAAGAAGCGAAAATTATCAAGAACGCCGACCTCAGAGACAGCAGATGCCTGTACCTATCCAGAAACACTTGTATCGACAGCCAAATTTCGCAGCTCTGCAATGGCAGCAATTCTATCCGCAGAATCAGTTCCAGCAACCACACCGGCAACAAAACTTCAACCAATTTAGACAAAATTCAAACCCTCCAACATTCAGGACCCAGAATCAGTCAAATGAATGGGCACACAAACCTGGATAGTCAAAACAGCCTAGACCAACACCTAAGAGTAGAATATCAGAAACCACAACAAGGGGCCGTCAAAATGTCATACCAAATTACCGAGCACAGCCAAAATTCACAGTAGAAGAACTCTACAATATACAATGTAGTAATTGTAGTTGTAGTAAAACGTAAATTTTCGAGAGGACCCACCAGAAGCAATCGGAACGTAATTGAACTCCATTTATTTCCCAACAAGAAGGATCCACAAAGTCATTTCTTGATCCAGAAATAGCTTCTTCATATTTTCCAAGTTACATAAAACATGACCCTTTGTCGTCACATCGATTTTCCAAAATTATTCCCAAAAATATTGTGCCGAAATTCCTTTATTTTCAGAATTTAATTCTGACAGCAAAATGAAATTTTAAGTTTCACAAAACTTTTGATGGTCTTATTGGCCTCGGCAATCTAAAACTCTTCGAAGCCCAATTAAACTTTTCCAAATCGCTTCTAGTTACAAAAGATTCTACAATGCCCATTAAATATTACGAAACAAATAAAACACAATTTTATTCCATTCATTTGGAACCAAATTCTATTACCCAAGTCAAAATTCCTGTCAAAGAAGAAAAAGGAACTATCATTATTGCAGCCCAAAAAGTGCAAGGCGTCGTAGTACGAGAATCCCTTACTAACGCCGAGAACCACCTCGCCTGGACCGAAATTGCCAACTTCATGTTAGACCCCATTCATCTTTCTCTTATGGAACCACTCGAAAGCAAGAAAATAGACATTCAAGATTTCCATATATATTCCATGGAAACAACCTCCGGACCAGACTACAGACAAGATATTGACAACTTAATTTAAACAGAACATCTTAACGAAGAAGAAGAGGAACAAGTTCGCCACTTATGCTGAAATTCTTCGATATATTTTACCACCCAGACACTCCTCTCAGCTTTACTAACGAAGTTAAACATCACATCAGAACCAAGGATGAAGAGCCTGTATATACAAAATCGTACCGTTATCCATATGTACTCAAAGAAGAAGTAAAGAAACAAATATCTTCAATGTTAGAGCAAGGGATAATTAGACCAAGTCAATCGCCATGGTCTTCGCGCATTTGGGTCGTGGCAAAGGAACCAGATTCATCCGGTAAAATAAAATGGAGTATAGTGGGAGATTATAGAAAAGTCAACGAGAAGACAATTGGCGACCGATACACAATTCCTCACATTAGCGATATTTTGGACAAATTGGGAAGATGTCAATATTTTACGACCCTCAACTTAGCAAGCGGATTTCACCAAATCGAAATGGCTGAAGAAGATATTCCCAAAACAGTATTTAATGTGGAAAATGGACACTATGAATATTTAAGAATGCCATTTGGACTTAAGAACGCTCCGTCCATGTTCCAACGTATGATGGACTACGTATTAAAGGGACTTCAAGGAGATATATGCCTCGTCTATATGGATGACGTAATAGTATAAATCTCTCAAACGTATTTCAACGACTAACAGAAGCCCGACTAAAAATCCAAGTCGACAAACGCGAATTCTTAAAACAGCAAGTTAATTTTCTAGGACACGTAATCACGCAAGAAGGCATAAAACCGAATCCAGCAAAAATGGAAGCAACAGAAAAATATCCAGTACCGAAAACAGCGAAAGAAATAAGAGGTTTTCTTGGACTACTGGGATATTACAGAAAGTTTATTCGAGACTTCGCAAAAATCACAAAACCTCTAACAAGATGCTAGAAAAAAGATGCAAAAAGGAACATACACCCGAATTCGTAGAATGCTTTGAAACGCGAAGGAAATTATTAATGAATGAGCCGTTATTGCAATATCCAGATTTTTCCAAACCGTTTAACCTCACAACAGATGCCAGCAACTTCGCTATCGGTGCAGTACTTTCCCAAGGACCAGTTGGCAGTAATAAACCAATTGCCTTTTTTTCCAGGATACTAAATGAAACCGAAACCAAATACTCCACAATAGAAAAGGAAATGTTAGCAATGGTGTGGGCAACCAAATATTTCCGACCCTACCTATTTGAAAGAAAATTTAAAATACTTTCAGATCACCGTCCATTGCAATATCTATTTTCTCTAAAGGAACCCAACTCCAAACTAGAACGTTGGAGATTAAAATTAGAAGAATTTGACTACGAAGTAATTTACAAAAAAGGCAAAGCTAATACAAATGCGGACGAACTGTCTCGAATCGAAATACACACAAAGGAAACTAAGGACATCGATTCACAAATTAAGGAAGTCTTTGATGATTTAGTAGACATGGAAGACGATGGATGGTCAACGACTAATAATCCAGATGCAGATCGAATAATCGACGAGATTTTAGAAGAAAAAACAACAGAATTAATTACAGAAAACATCCCAGAAGACACTATTGAAAACGAAGATCAAAACGTCTCTGGACGAAGACGGAAATGAAACAATACATACAGCAGTAGAAAACCCAATTCTTGGTATACCTATTTCGGAAAAACCACTTAACTTCTATAATAACCAAATTATAGTCAAAATTGTCAACTACAATCCACGATCTCCAGCAATTATACAAACCTTTCCGAATAAAAGAGGTTATCATATCCAGCTATCGAAAGATCAGTTAAAAGCTGATACCATAAAAATTCTTAAGAAACACCTCAACCCGAAAAAGAAGTATGCAATTTATTTGAAACAGAAGAAGAAATTTTTGCAGAAATTTGCGAAATCATTGGGAAAACTTTTAAAAACGACGCATACGACTTAGTAAAATGTAATCTTTTATTGGAAGATGTTAACCTAGAAGAACAACAAAAAGAAATAATAAAAAACTATCATGAAGGGAAAACGACCCATAGAGGAATAGCTGAAACAGAAAGTCAAATAAGAAAACGATATTACTGGCCTAATATGAAGAAGGACATAGAAGATATCATAAACTTTTGCGACATATGTCAAAAAAATAAATACGACAGACTTCCTCCCAAACCAAAATTTATGGTTACACCAACTCCCACTAAACCATTGGAAATAGTTCACATCGATTTATTCCAAGCTGATGGACAGAAGTTTTTAACCATAATAGACGCATTTTCAAAGTATGGACAAGCCTACCCAATAAATGGAGGAAATGCAATCAATGTTCAACGCCCTATTAATTTTTGTAACATATCATGGACTCCCAACAATGATAGTAGCTGATAATGAAACCGAATTTAAAAATGGAGTAATACAAGAATTTGTAGACTCTCACAAAATCTCAATCCACTATTAGACACCAGAGAATCCACAATCCAATGGGATGATTGAGAGATTTCATTCTACAATAATCGAACATCTTCGAATCTTAAGGAACACCAAAGCAAAGCTCTCGATAAAAGAACAAATTCTATACGCTATAATTGGGTACAATAATTCCATACATTCAGCAACGAAGTTAAGACCCATTGACATCTTAAATGGACATATCGACGCAAAAGATCCCTTTGATGTTGAAATACAAAAAGTAATACTGAAAAATTAACTCCAAAATCATAGAGAGATAACAAAGGAATTATACAAGGAAGTAAACCAGCATATACAAGAGAATAAAAATAAAGTCATAGAAAATAGAAACAAATCGAGACAAGACCCTATCACGTATAATCCCAGCACAAAAATCTATACACGAAAAACAGTTACCAGAAATAAATTACTTCCGCGATATTCCGCAAAACATATAAAAAGAAATAACGAAGTGACTGTAAACACATCAAAAGCTACAGTTCACAAGAAAAACATAAAACATCAACCTAAGTCAAAAACTAATTCTGAACCTTCCCAACAAAATCACCCTGACGATGGGAGAGGAAGTGAAGATCAAGGACCTGAAAGACAACCCAGGAATAATTTCCCTTAACCTAAGACAAGCAAAGATTCATACTAGTACACACGATTTTATATAATTTTTTAAACTACTACCAATAAATGAAGAATTGGAACCCAGTATGATGCAGTGACCACAGCAATTCAAAATGGACTTAACCATCCTTATTTTAGCAATTTACAAAATTTCGACCAAGCTCTTATATATCAATTAAAATCGGCTCAAGAAAAATTCTCAGCGATTTACCCCTATAGCAGAATAAGAAGAGGGATAATTATTGGACTAGGAAGCAATATTTATCTTTTATTTTTCTGTCCTACATGATAATTTTTTTACTTATTATCATTTATTTCCTATACCTACCGCAAATTCTACTACAATCATTCCTCCTGAGCTATATCTCATCAATCTTCCGCCCAGATGCGAATTCAAACCCCCAATCCAGGGTTACGTAAATTCAAGGACAATTAACCCGAAATTATGGAACCATAGCCATAACCGTTTTTGGATGACTCCTTTATATATCTTTATTTGCTGATGGTTTATGCCCATTCAACGCCGATGCAATCAAATACCAAAAATATTTCTGTCAAGTAATTCAGAAATTCACAATAATCCATTCCTCGTAGAAGAAGCACAAGAAAAAACATTTTAACAAATGTTAGAGAACTACATTGACCCTGCCTTGTTACAAGAATTTAATGTAGCAAACTCGGATACGCGGAACAGAAATATACAACATTTAAGTCTTTTTCAAGTTTGGTTGAAGATCAAAAATGAAAAACAACTAAACACATTTATCGTTTCCAAATTAAATGACCCTTAAATCTCAACAACAAAAGAAGACCGTTTAAATAACAAGGAAAACAGCATGGATAAATGCAAGACAGATAAAGATCTACAACCACATGTTGATACGGATAATAATCCACCGGGTGGCGATGTTGCAGTTGTTGAACTTGATTTTAATGTCAACGATACAACTACTTTAGAAAACTTACAACAGAGTCTCCTTTAAAAATCGCCTGAAAAATATATATACCAATTGATGGAAAAATTCCTACCCCATTTAAGAAGGCATTGTTTTGGCCAGACAAACCATGTTCTAAATAAACGAAAAATAGAGTTAGTGAAAAGTTGTAACTTTCACTCAGTGAAAACAATACCATTTACAAAAAAAATGGAAAAGAATTTAAAGAACAGGAAAAGCAAGAAGCGAAAACGAGACGAAAAGAAGATTCTGCAAGAAAAAAAAAACAAAGGGGAATTACAAGGAAAATTCAAATTCCGATGAAAAGAAAATTCTGAAAGAAAAAAAAACAAAACGAAATTTCAAGAAAAATTCAGATTCTGAAACATCTCTATCTCAAGATTCCAGCTATTGTTCCAACATTCAACAAATCTCATTTAAAAGAAGGTAACCATGTTATTGTTATTTATGAAGATCAACACTAACTAGGAAAATTAAAAAAATAAAAGAAAATAAGGCGTTTGTTAGTGTTATATGATAAACAGCAACTTTAATTTGTGGAAATGACCAAATAAACAGGATGCATTATGATATGGTCATACTGATATTGTGGAGAAGATCAACGAACCAGCAAGTTTAAAAATAATCGTGGAATGTACAGAGTTCCAGAAATAATAAAGTTTTCCTGTTATAAATAAGTTTTTTTTTATTTAAATACCTTTTGTGATATGTCAGGTATTGGGTATTTTTTGAATTCTGCAAAATTTGCAATTCCAGGTAGTGTGAACAAAACATGTATTAAAAAATAATTTTTTTTGACAAGTTTTATTTAAATCAAATCTCCTTTCACATGTACAATTAGTAATAAAGTTAATCATACATTTTTCTTAAGAGAACAAAAAAATTTGAGTAAAATTTACGTTTTAATATCAGAAAAGGTATCTTTCTGGCCTTAGAGTGTCAGGTACTGGTGCCTCTACCTTATATATTTAGAGAAACCCTCGTATAAGTAGAATTATTATCAACGTTTCTTCATTATCTTTAAATGTTTTGTGACATTCCTTATAAACACTAGGAATTTATATTTTTGTTAAAAATTTAAGTTCGATAAGCTGCAAGATATTAATTTGTTATCGTACAGATTTTAATAACCAGACCAATTTAGTATATAACATTTTGAGTTCAGAGTTTTTAATTGTACTAAAATGAAATTAGCACCAACGGATGCTGCAAGAGCCATGGCTTTAGTACAAGATGGTCATAGCCAATATTATGCCACCTAGGCGCTAGGCATCGAGCAAAAAGACAATAGAGGGAATGTAAAGGTAGTGGAGGCAAAAATATTGTTAGACAGGAAATGCGATCTTTAGAGGCCACATTAAACAAGGAAAGAGAGTCTCACTCCTTATTTGACATCAAATTTAGTTGGGTTATGTTATTGTTTGTCCCAAATGTCACATGAAATCTTATTTATATTGAAGTTTTTTAACAATTGTGTCGTATTTTAGACTATTACCTTTAATAATTAATTAAAACTTTCTCGTCTAAGACACATTCTGAAAAATATTATATAGCTACTGTTAATAAGTGTCAAAAAATTTAAATTTGGCGCATTCGCATTTCCGGATATGTCCGCCATCAGAGGCCACTTTTTTGGTCTCCTTTTCATAAGGATTAGATTCCCTCTTTTGTCTTTTTACTCGATGGCGCTAGGTGTAAGTCATTAAGTTGTTCAAATAGTCATTCAGCGATTCAATCAAAACAGCAATTACACTACAATGTCAGCATCAGGCCGTTGGAGAGCAAGAATCCGCACTCGATGATCGATATTTGGTTTCTTCGTATATAAGAAATAGACATCTAAGTTCAATTGAGCTGGCAAACCGCCTGAATAAAGTCCGAAATGTTGATGTAAGTAGGTGGACAGTTAGTCGACGACTTCTTGAAGCAAATTTATTATCAAGGAGACCAGCCCTATGTCCACAGCTATCCATGGAACACTGCAGAGCTCGACTAGGTTTTGGAAGGGAACACGAAAGTTAGAATTACAATTGGAGTAATGGTTTGTTCTAGTATGAGTCCAGGTTTGCCTTGAGGTTACCATACAGTTGCGAAAATATCGAGAGAAGATAAAGATAACGATTTGCCCAATGAAATATTGCCGACAGAATATCGTATTGGCTTAGTTCTAATGGATGCAGGTTCTATGACAGGATCAAGGTATAAAACAACCATTTTAGATGAGCATATGGTATCTTTTGATACATAGAAGACAATATATCAGATTGAAAAACTGTATATTACCATTCAAGAAATGACTAGACTTGGAATGGGTATAATGGACATAAGCGACATATGGTGGCCAAAAAGTGGTGGTGTTTGTATTTATGACAACCATATGGTATGCCACAAATAATGGCAACGATGACGATCAACATATGAATGGTGTTGGAAAAACAAAAATGACATTCGTTGGGATAAGACTCATTTTCAGGATCCGAGACTATTATCCGAGATAATTACATCATTAAAAATGAAATGTCGTCTACTAAGATCTTACATATTCATAGTTCTGCTTCTGAATGAAGGCATAGACATTATCTTTGGCAACTATAAAGGCTTTCGAGATGTATTATAGGCGTATCTTAACTATATCCTGGTTTAACAAAGGTATGAATGGGGAATAATGGGGAAGTTCTGATAACAATAAATATTTAAATGGTAAAATATCTAAGATACATAGTGAAAAATCAAAAACATTAGCGCCTGTCAATTGATTACATAGTAGAAAGTAAATAGTAAAACAGATCCAGGAAGAAGACGAGCTACAATATCGAATAAATTTGTATAAAAATGAGAGAGAAAAATTTATAATTTAATAAAGCAATTATAGAAATAAATAAACACTGTTAAGAAATCGTAAGTTTAATTTTACAAAACAGATATCCAGGAATGGGAAGCGTAGGATGCCCAACAAAACGATGGGTTAAAAACCAGTGCAAATTAAAAAGAAGAAAAAAAATACCAAAATAGACAAATCTACTTTAGAAACTACTAATATTGAGTCGTTATTACAACCAGTCAAACAATTTATCCAGGATGCATCACCACCATATGTACTAAATTACACCCAATTACTAGCAGTCAGACGTTCACGGTTCTTCCACCCCAGTAGAACCGGTCTTAGAATACACACAGGATATAAACGGGCTGGGACATATGCTAACTGAAATATATCCCATGTTGAACGAAATAGCAATTAAATCTAGAATTACAAAAAGAAAAAACTACTTAGTAAAATAAGCCAAGAGTTTAGTATTCAGTACGACACCTCTGAAGATACTGACGCATCACAGGAAAATACCACTGCCAACGATAAATAAAAAAAAACAAAAAGTTAAGAAAATCGCTATTATTCATTGGAATATTTAATCCGTATTTACACATATAGAAATGCTACAGCTTTTAATTAAAGAAACACATCCACAAATTATCTGCTTATAAGAGACAAATTTCACAACAAATAAAAAATACTCATTAAAACAATATGAGGCCTACCATAAAATTAGAACAAACGCTGGTAAAGCTAGTGGCGGCGTATCCGTTAAGTCACATTTGGAATCAAAGGAAATCCCTATACAATCAGAATTAGAGGTTGTATCAGTTAAAATAAAATCTGTAACACAATATTTTATATGCAATGTATATATTCCATCAGATACCGAAATCACTGCCAAACAACTCGAAACGCTAATGTCTATCTACAGATAAAAGAGGTAATACTATAGAAAGATTTTTAAGCTTAACTGACTTTGTCTTGCTTAACTCAGGGGGAAAAACTTGCTTTAACTCAATTACTGGTAAACATTCTGCTATCGATCTCTCTATATGCGAAAGCTCGCTAGCTCCAAATTTAAACTAGGAAGTACTACAACATACTTATGATAGCGATCACTGACCTATATTAATAACCAACTACGCATCAGACAAAAATACTAAAATATCCTTTCCAGAAAAGCGGAAAATCAATAATGCAGATCTGTAAAGTTATCAAAATTTTATCAAAAACTCTATACCCCAATTAGGACCATTGGAAACTGATATTGATTTCATTGTTGAAAAATTTACTACAATGATTATAAAAGCTGCAGAAGAAACTATAGGTAAAACAAGCAGGCTAAAACGTAAACAGACGGTCCCATGGTGGAATGCTGAATGTCAAGATGCACTAAAACTTAGTAGACATACCTTCAACGTATTAAAAAAACACCATACAGAAGGGAACTTAGTTGATTTAAAAAAACATAGAGCTAAGGCAAGACATATAATCAAAAAGAATAAGCGTGAGTCATGGAAACAATATGTATCCTCAATTACCGATGATATCCCCGCATCTGAAGTGTGGAACAAGATCCGCAGAGTTAAAGGTATTCCATATACTTACCATATAAACTCTCTTAATATGAACGGAAAACAAATATCTGATGAAGCACAAATAACAAATGCCTTAGCAGTTTTATTTCAAACATACAGCAATGACTCTATATATGACCTTATATTTATTGAACATAAAAGAAACTCAGAACAAGAAATAAACATTGCCAATAACAATAATCCACTGAACTCATCACTAAGTATAAATGAACTAAATGAAGCACTTCAGGACGTTAAAAATTCTAGCCCAGGACCTGACGAAATATCTTATGCATTCCTTAAAAATCTTTCAGCAAATGCTAAACAATACCTTCTGGAAATCTATAATCTGTAATTCTATACGAAACAATTCCCAAAATCTTGGAAAGCAGCAATTGTAATTCCTATTTTAAAACCTGTTAAAATAAAGACGGATCCCAATTCGTATCGACCTATATCTTTAACATCCACCTTGTGCAAACTAATAAAAAAATACTTAACAAACGTCTGCAATACTTCCTGGAATCCTATAATTTAATATGCAAAAAACAAATCGAATTTAGGAAAAACAGATGTACAACGGACAACTTGATTAAACTAGAATCGGTCATACACGAGGTATTTGCAAGTAATCGTCAAGTACTGGCTGTCTTCTTTGATATAGTAAAAGCCTACGATACTCTGTGGAAGTATGATGTCCTAAAAATATGGGAGGTGGACGGAAATCTTCTAGCTTTTATCAAAAATTTTGTTTATGATAGAAACTTTAGAGTTAAACTTACTAATCATTTGTCAAGTTCGTATACCTGAGATAACGGAACTCCCCAAGGATCAACACTTAGTGTAACACTTTTCTTGATTGCAATGAATGAAGTTTTTGATAACATTAATACTCTTGTCCAAATTGGTTTATATGCAGATAACCTTGTTCTTTATGTAAGCAATAAAAATAGCCGGATAGCTACAACTATTCTGCAAGACTCCATTAAATCTTTAGAAAAGTGGTCAGAGAGAACAGGTCTTCGTTTTTGTACAAACAAAACAAAAGCAATATGTTTTTTAAGAAACAAACAAGTTGGCTTAAATTAACACTACGTAATCAAATTTGCAGTAGGTAGAAGAACATCGATTTTTGGGAATGATATTAGATACAAAACTCACTTGGAAAACCAACATTCAACAACAAAAATCTTACATGCAAAATATGAACATTCTCAAAGTATTAGCCAATCATAATTGGGGAGCTGATACCTCACAATTACTAAATATATATAAAACACAGATTCGTAGCAAGCTAGATTATGGATCAATAGTCTACAATTCAGCTCTACAAAACACCGCATTAACGCTTGCACTTGGAGCCTGCAGAACCAGCCCAGGAGAAAGTCTTTATGTAGAAGCTGATGAACAAGCATAAAATTGGAGCAAACTGTAATAACCCTGCTTATTCCTACACATTTTCTGACAATTTTTATTTAATTTTTGAACAAAAACCCTTTCTTTGTGCATCATTTAGTAAAAAAATCACAGGTTTCAATTTCCCGAAAGTTATTTTAAATAAAATAATCTACCCTCCTCCTTGGACCATAAAACTCCCCACATGTAATACAAATCTCCTACTTTATCCTAAATCTGATACTTCATCACATATAATTCTACAACGGTTTCAAGCGATTAAAGACAAGTACAAAAGATATTACCAAATATATACAGACGCGTCAAAAACTTCTGAAATGGAAACGGTAGGCGCAGAGCTTTCGTTGACGAAACAATTAAACATCAGTTCTAGCTACCTAAGGAGTACTCCATATATTCCGCCGAATTGTATGCCATATCTAAAGCCCTGCAACATATATCAAACCAGCCCAAATTGGAAGCATTCATTTTCACAGATTCTTTAAGTGCAGTACAAGGAAGATTAAGGGTTTTCCTAAACCACCCAATACTATGCCAAATTAAAATTGATCTAGAAGAACTTTACAGTAAGAATAAAAGGGTAGAATTTGTTTGGATTCCATCTCATGTAGGCATAACAGGTAATGAAAAAGCTTATCGGGAAGCTAAAGAATCCTGCTATAAGAATATACCAGATAAAGAGCTTCTAGAAATTCCTCATTACGACATTCAAAACACCATCAAAGAATTTTCATTGAGAATATGGCTCAAAAGATGGAAAAAAACTTGACGACAACAAACTACAACGCATCAACCCAAATTTGTCACCAAAATGGATATTGCCACAAAAACGAAGAGATCAAGTCATAAAACACCGCTTAAGAATAGGACATACCAGGTTAACCCACCAGTACCTAATGAAGAAAGAACAAGAAAAACTGTGCTATGTTTGTGATATTCCTCTGACAATCGAACACATTATTGTTAGTTGTCCACTCTATCACCTGGAACGACTTCAAAGTAATTTACCAAGTGATCTGAAAAGTGCTGTGAACTATAGTAACTGTGATAAAGTGCCTAAGTTTCTAAAACTAACCAAATTGTACAATCTAATATAAAAATAGACTTAAGTTAACAATTGGAAATGGTAGTTATAAGCAAACATTTTATTTTATGTACAACTCTTTCCCGCCAATAACCTTTCATGGTTGAAGCGGTTTACTTAATAAACAAAAAACGATGGGTTAAAATCAACAGTGTCTACATGAAGCGAAAATCATATTGTTAAATGGACAACTAAAAGACTTTATAAATAATTTTTGATAAGCCCCTATTTTCGATTTAAAAATATTGTCACTCCAATAATGTTAAATTTAGAGATGAAATTGCTGTATGTAATTTTAAAATATAAAATTCACGTGTTTCAAGATTTTTTACATATGTGAAAAAAATTAATTTATTCCATTTGGGTATTGCACACTATACTAACATGCATCACCTGTCACCATATCACCAGGTTTTAATTTTTAAACCGACATATTTCTTTAGAAAAAATATTAAGGAAATTTACTTCGTGCTTTAAATTTATCCTGTTAAGAGAGTAAATAAATGGCGTTCGTATGCTTTATTAACCGCTTTTTATCAGCATTTATACATAAGCGTGCTAAATGAGGGTTTGTAAATTAGATGATGGTTATGGAATAGGTTATAAAATAAAATAAAGAAGGAATATGGCAATCGCCAAGTCGCCAACCGATTGGAAATAGATAAATAACATGATTCAATAATGTATTTTGAAAGTTCTCATGAATTGAGATCATTTTTACCACTTCAGCTCCCATCTGCACTATCCATAAGCACAGTAAGTTTTCCGTTTAATCCAATGTAATATATAATATGTAGAATTTATAGTGAATGCTGTAAAAAGTATCATAAACGTGAATACTTTTGTGTATATTTTTGATATGATACGAAGTTCACGATTTTTTTCGAAATGACGTGTTTGCATATTTTAGGTAACAAGCAAATGTTATTTTAAATTTTAGAGGTTATGTTATTTGTCTATCATTTACACGTGCTGTCATCACAGACATATAATACAAATAGACTGCTACATTATAATCGCATTTTCCCAGCGCGACGGAGAAAACTGATGCAAAGCACTCCGTGCATCTCTTTCTATTGGACCTAGTATATTGAGCACGTGACCTTCTCATTCGTCCTTTAGCTCACGTGGTTGATAAGCCTCCGCATTGATTATTTAGGTGACGTGGTCGATAAACCTGACAAATTAGAAAGAGATGCAGTTAAGGGGTCAAAAAATATAAACTCTGACCATTTCTCTAACCTAGCGAAGATGAGGGCAAGAATATCAGAAGTCAGAAAAGAGAATGTAACAAAGCAAATTAGGGATAACGTTAATGAACTTAGAGTTTCTAGTAAGCGATGTCGCCAAGTGCGCGGTCAAAGTGACCAATGAGCACTCTTGGCACGCATCGCCCCGCCTTCCTTTTCCAATTTTTTCATTGTTCTTTGGGTTTGGAATCTTGCAAAATATTATGTATAAATATTATTTGATTTCCAAATCAAAGCCAGTCTACCTTGGTCTCTCCTAGAGCCCTAAACTCTAGGGAGCTGACTAGCCGGGATCTGCTCCACCTACCTACCTTAGACTCTGTGGCTTGTCTTTGTATTCTACAAATTGGCTTTTATTTTATCATCCTTTAAAACAAATTTAACGTCACAACTTGAATAGGGATAAGTGTCTAGGGTATTTCGCACACTAATATACGAATATCCTAGAGCAGAACGTACGGTGTGGGAGACAGTTTACCGTCAAGTTACATATACAACAATTTGCAAATGAAAATGACACATTTATAAAAAATACACAATATTTTTTAAACAAATTATCAAATATTGAATTTAATTCAAATAATATTTTGGTAAGTTTTGATATAAATAGTTTATTTACGAATGTGCAATTAGATGAGACTTTAAATATAGTCAAGACAAAATTAGAGGGTGATGATACATTAGCAACTAGAACAAGACTAAGCATATCAGCTATAATGAAGTTATTAACATTATGTACTGATAATACATATTTTCAACTAAATAATAAATTCTATAAACAAAATTTTGGTATAGCATTGGGCTCTAATTTATCTCCATTATTAGCCGATAAATTAATGGAAGATTTTGAAACAAATATTATTTTTAAACAAAATTTAAAACCCACAGTATGGTGGAAATATATAGATGATGTATTCTCAATATAACCTCACGGATCAGCGTTGTTGGACGCATTCATGAATCAAATAAACGATAAAGAAGAGACAATAACATTTACCATGGAAGAGGAATATAATAACACACTACCTTTCCTGGATGTTTTAATATCTAAGAACGATACTAGATATATTATGAAACCCAGGTGTATAGAAAACCAACACACACACAGATATTTAAATTTCAAATCAAATCAAAATATGAGTATTAAAAAGGGAATCATTATATCCTTATACCATAGAGCCAAAATTGCTGGTTCTAACGAAAATCTTATATTAAAAATAGAGAATTTGATAGGTCTCAAATATGTAAACACTTATAGGATACTGAACATGGAGTTCAACGGAATGATTCAAGTATAGTCCTAAATGAAACGGATGATAAAAAGAGAAACATCAACGAAACGACTCTAATTATGCTAAATGTGAGAAATTGTGTCGCAAATTCCTCGTCAGAATTTACTAGGATCTGGTTACCCATATTAAAAGCGGAAGTTATTAAAATTGAAAATACCAGTATTAGTAAGTCAGTAACATATCGAGGATACATACTTTATGTTTTTTAAATCAGACATACAGACATCAAACAAACATATAAAATCAGAATTTGATGTTTATTAAAGATAAACTAAATGTACGACTAAATACTTACCGTGTCGTCGGGATGGTATTATGAGGTTTTTTCCTAGTTTTTTCCTCATAATTTACTATGAAATCACTAACAGGAAAATTTTACTGTCATAATGGCATGTGGTTGTCTTTTTAAAGACGAATTACATGCTATGATTTTTTCTGACAAATATTCTTAAGTTAAATGATTTCATGTAATCGACTGAACTATCTTACAAGTAAAGTCATCCCAGTAACGCAACTCAACAATATTGGCAATATTGTTGATATGTTTGTTGTATAATGTATGTCTGAATTATCAATATAAATAAGTAAGATACAATTAAATTATTAGAAGAATTTTTCACCAAGCACGACGAAACTTATAGACGAAGATAATTTAAGTGCAATAACTATACTCTTAAACAACGTATACAAATCTGGTGAGATACCTATAGAATGGCTGCTATCGACCTTTGTTCCGCAAAAGCCATCAAAAACCAGAACCCCAAACACTGTAATGACTATATATTTATCAGCTTAATGTCACACATATTAATAACATTTTTAAAGATTATGCATGCACGAATATTCAGAAAGTGCGAAGCGGATATGAGTAATAGACAGTTTGGCTTTCGTAACGGCTTCGGAATAGTGAAAGCTCTGTATAGTTTCACAACTCTTGCCCAAAAATGTCGAAACCAACAAAAAGATCTTTTCGCTGCATTTGTAGACTATAAGAAAACTTTTGACAAAGTTAAACATAACATTCTCATGGAATGTCAAAGGGAAAAGGACTCGACAAAAATGAGATTAAGATAGCGAGAAATCTCTAATGGAACCAATAGACCGTGGTAACATTTTCACCAAATAACAAAAAAACAAAATTTGTTTAGGTTACTAATATTTGTATTTTGAGAATTTTGAGAGTTTGATTTTCGATGTGGAAATTAAAACGTTAATAAACTTACTTTAACCTTTAATTGTGGTTTATTCCCATTTAACCCATTTACGGCCAAAGGTGCGTAAACGCAACCTTTATTGTTAATTTTTTTTGGCCCGAAAATATTTTTTTTAATGTTTTCTTTTTATTGAAGTAACATCTCAATGGATTGAGGTATATAGTATCATTTTTCTTAAAAAAAAATATTACTTTTTAAATATTTTAAGATAATTATAATTTTGCATAATTTAATGATTTATGCACATCTTCATACAAACAATTTTTCCGATACTAATTATAAACTTAATTCAAATTTTGTATTCTATAATTATAAAAATATGTTGAAACCATATTATATTTTTTTCGTAGACTACACAATCTGAAATTACGATCTCGTCAATACACTTCATTCACAATTTATAAAATTACTGTGTGCTGTAAACGCTTTTTTCTTGACTTAAATCAGTTTGAAAGTTTCCTTGTTTATTTGTTTTATATTCCATATAAGTTGAAATGAGGTAAGCTAAGTTATTATCATATGAATGCGTGTATATAGTAGTAGTAATGCATTTTTTTTTGTTTATTTCAGTAATTTCTCGAAATATGAAATGAAGAGGGCACTAACTACTAAAGAGTTAATGGCTTTGTTAGAAGAAGACTTAGACTATGAAAATGCTGACTCACTTGATGTGGTTTATGTGTCGCCAGAAACAGATGAAATTTCCGATGTAGAAGACATTGATGATAATATTATTGGTGAAAAGGAATAAAAACAGATATTGCAGGTCCCTATGAAATATAAGTGAATGTGAATTATGACGATTCTGATGATGATATTCCTCTGAACCACTGATCAAAACGTCCAAAGAAAGAACCAGGCAAAAATAATAAATCCAAATTTGTCCCAAGTTGGGTAAAAACAGATACTTCTTCGTACTCGGCAGTAATTCAACATCAGTCTGATCGATATTTAGAAAATATAAAAGCCAACCATGGAGGCAAGTAACCTATTGAAGATTTTTCACTCTTTTTTGATAAAGAAGTAAGTGAGAGCATTCGATATTTTACAAATATTTATGCATCGCAGAATAACCGTCACGATTTTGAAATGAATGATACAGATTTAAAAAAATTTATTGGCATATGTATATTATCTGGTTATCACACTCTGCCTCAAGTTGATATGTATTGGTCGAAGGATAAGGATAAAGAAGTGCACATTGCAAGAGAAAGCATGAGCCGACATAGATTTCGTTCAATCAAACAGAACATACATTTGTCAGATTACACCTTACTCCTTACTGAATAAAAATGATAAATTTGCAAAGTTGTCACCAATTTTTGAAATAATTAACCGAAAGTTTGCACAATTTGAAGTCTTTCCAAAAAATCTTTCCATTGACGAGGAAATGGTTCCATATTTCGGGCGACATTCGTGCAAAATGTTCATCCGTGGAAAACCTATTAGATTTGGTTTTAAACTATGGTGTTTATGTTCTGATACTGGTTATTTGTTCAAATTTATTCCATATGGCGGAAAAACTGAGAAAACAGATAATAGTTTTAGCTTAGGAACGGCAGTTGTTTTGAATTTACGTTCGATAGTTAAAAACCCACAGCAACGTAAGGTTTTTTTCGACAACTTCTTTACGTCATATGCTCTTTTTGGACTGTTAAAAGAAAAAGGATTCTTTGCAACAGGAACATTAAGGAAAAATCGCACTGCTAAGTGTCCTCTAGAAGAAAACAAAATTATGAAAAAAAAAGGAAAGAGGTTCATATACATGTGCATTCAATTCCAATTTAGAAGTTTTGGTGACAAGATGGAACGATAATTCAGTAGTGACTGTAATGACAAATATATGTGACGTTTTACCCCTTATGCAAACTAAACGTTATATGTAATTCACCAATATAACCAATACATGGGTGGAGTGGATCTGCATGATAATGGCATTGCGAATTACCGTATTAAAATAAGAGGAAAAAAGTGGTGGTGGTCGTTGTTTACTAACATGATTGACAGTATGGTGGTCAATAGTTGGAAAATTTTTAAAATTGCGAATGATTCTAAAATTTACCAACTGGAGTTTCGTTCGAGATTGGTTCTTAACTTACTAAAATATAGTGGACATGCAGAGAATAGTGAAGAAACCGCTACATCATTGTCAAACTCAGTATATGGACGTCCATCTAAATTTGCTTTACCAGATGAAACTAGATTCGACAATATTGGACACATTATAAAAAGAGACGATAATATGCAAGAAGAAAATGTCGGATGTGCAAAAGTAATACTATTTATTTATGTAAAAAGTGTACAGTGCATCTACAACCCGATTGTTTCGAAAATTTTCATCCTAAAATTTAATTTACAGTTAAGATACAATATGTTCCTTTTTTAAAAATTGTATGCGTATTCGGCCCCACCTGTTTTTCCTTTCAAGAGAAAAAATATTCTTTTTGGTTGTAAATTAGTCTTAATTTATGTGTTTTTAATCCAATCTAATAAATCAATTGTCAAATTTCTCTTTGTTTATTGTCTGGGCCCTTAATGGGTTAAATAGTATCTAAAGATAAGAGTTACCTACCGAAATGTTGATTTCAATGGCATAATAAAATCTAGTTCCAAATTTAATATTACTTATTGAACCTAAAAAGTAAATATATATATATATATATATATATATATATATATATATATATATATATATATATATATATTGTTATGATATGTAAAATCAAGAAGATATCGGTTTGTTTAAAAATATTTCAAAGTTCAAATAATTAAAATAATTCAGATAAGTCGAATTAATAAACGACAAACATTTCGAAGAATGAAAGTCCTTTTATCTTTGGAGTACCTATATTGAACAAAACGTAGGCTATGCATAAATTATTTTCTTTGTTAAAATATATTTGAGTGACGTGAGCGAACTTAAGACAATTGAACCGGGTTTTCCAAATACATAAGTGCAGTAATTAGGACAATAGAATAGATTTTAGAAAGATATGTTTTGTTAGTTCTTAAGAATTGGTAGGAAAAGATTATTTTGTAAGTTTTAGGAAATTTTATAATTGTAGGTAAAAATTTGTGTGTTATCGAAATGAAGAAATGGGAGATGTATGACGCGTTTTGATTGGAGGAGAGTGAAAAAGGGGGGATGGTTGGTTTGAGAATGAGACTTTAGTTAGTTTTTGAAGAACAAAAGATAGTCAGTTGGTTTTCAAGGGTACAAGGCGAAGGGCCGTGGTTCTCGGGTAGTTTCCCAGAGGTAGGAAGCAGTAGCAGTGAGAGTTTGTGAGTTTTCGTGTAGTTAGTGTATCTGACAGAAGCTGATCCAGTAAAAGATTGTAAGTCATATTTTTCTACTTATATTCCAAGAGTCACTGTTCAGGCCAACGAGAGATTTAGTTTATCTTAAAGAGAAGATATTCCAAGAGTCATTTTTCACTCAGGCCAACGAGAGATTCAGTTTATCGAGAAGAGAAAAGGCTAGCATAATTTGAACGATTCGTGCATTTGAAGGACGTTATTAGGACGAAGGATCATTAAGGACGATAAACCTGCAACAATTTGTTGTAAGATTGCTGATTACCTAGGGGGCTGCTAAGAGTAGATAGTAAGGAACAAGGATTTGGACCACTCATCATCAGAGAGAGAGATAGTTTAGTTTTCTGCAGTTTTTTCTTTCATTGATAACACAATTTTTACAATTACTTTGGAAAATATACAAATATTATGATTAGGACATTTAGAATAATAATTGGGATTTTGAGAGTTTAACTAATATTGTTTGTACCATTAATTTTGAAGGTTCACGTACGTAGAACAAAATTTTGAGAATCATTATATGAGATATTGTTTATTGAAAACATTTGAGTGTGATTTTTAGTTCATCATTTTTATTTCAATATATACTGTTAGATCCTATATGTTTTTTATTATTTCGGTATTCTTTGGACCTTACCTTTCACATGTAATAGCATAGATATTGAAGCACGAATAGAACCCTGAGATAAGAGAATTAAAAAGTGTGATAGAATCATAGTCATATCATTTAAATAATTTTAATTAATTAATTAATTAATTAGCTAATTAATTGCTTGGCGCACTAAGACTTTAAATATCCCAATAATATATATTCAAAACCCTTTTAAAAATTTTTTAAGTACGTTGATGCAGCCATTATGCACCCCACTTGTTCTTCACATGTTATCGAGTAATTTACATCAGAAAAGATCATTTATATCAATTAAGGCCCCAATCTAAACGCCATCGGATTTTTTGAAAACAATGAGGATTTTATGAAATATAAACCACACCCTAGGAAGTCGCTATATGGAGGTGCTAAATTACTTACTAAGTGGTTCCTTTAAATTAATAGTCTTATAGAAAAATTTAAGGTGTTAGATGGAAAATTATATTAGTCTAGAACTTAGTTGATAGAACTTTTAGAAAATTACGGGCTTATTAAATGATCTAAACAATGTTTAAATTTACTAGCCATACACACAAATATATATATATATATATATATATATATATATATATATATATATATATATATATATATATATATAAATTAAGGATCAATCAAAGAGTTGTGGGTTTTTCGGTCAAAAGGTGGAGAAAAAAGACAAAAAAAGTGGCTACTTCATCTATTGATTGAAGACGTCCTCAATCTCTCCCATCCTAGTTAATTATGTACTAGATGATTTAGTATCTGACCGTTTGGGTCTTTTAGATTTCCAAATCCCTTTTATTAAGCGGTATGTTGATAACTTATTACTAGCCTTACCCCCAGACAAGATTCAGGCCACCTTGTCTTTGTTTAATGAGTTTGATCCTCATTTAAAGTTCACTGTTGAACTTGAGGACTCCAGCACAAATAGTATTCCCTTCTTAGACATGCGTGTCATCAGAATGAGAGATAACAATTTAACCACAAGTTGGTATAGGAAACCAATGGTCTCTAATAGGTTTCTCAACTACCATTCTTGTCATCCTTTTAAATACAAATTAAACCTAATTAAAGCTTTAAGTTGCAGGCTAAATAGACTAACGCATTCGGTTAATCGAAGGGAATCCTTTCAATTACTTAAAAATATTCTGATTGAGAATTCCTATCCATCCTCCCTCATTAATAAATACCTTCACTTACAAAGCTATGGTTCCTATTTAAATGACATACCCAATGGTGACCAACTTAGAATAATATCAAATAATTTCATTAATAACACTGTTCTGCGTAATACTGTACTTGGGACTCCAACTACCCATTACTCATTTCTACCTTATTTTTCTCAAGTTACTGAAAAACTTGTTAAACTGTACAAACAGAATAATATAGCTGTTAAAATTGCAGTTAAGAATGCTAAGACTGTCAGAAATTTGTTTTCTAAAACAAAAACATCCTTGTCCCTTCTGGAACAAGTAAATGTCATCTATTGTATACCTTGTGCTGAGTATGACTCATGTTACATCGGTCAGACAGGGACATCACTGAGAGGGCGTCTTACGACACACCGCAGTGATATCAACTTATCTAGACATACTTGTGCCCTTGCCCATTATGCTATTAACACTAAGCACAAAGTGGACTTTAATGAAGTTAAGATTCTTGACAATGAACGCATTCTCGTTAAAAGAGAGTTTTTGGAAATTTGTTCAATTCTTAAACTCCCTAATGCTCTTAATAAGAGATTTGACATTAGTAACTTGAGCCACATCTATCGTGCATTAATTTTGCAGAATTAGGCTTAATATGTTGTTTACTTTAAAATTGTCCCCTAAGGTGTATGTTTTATCATATTTTCATATTAAATATTGTCAAATAAAAATAAAATAAAATAATATTTACTTTCTTTATTTAATTTATATTCATTATCTTACATTTTATTGATTATTTTGTGAATATTATATTTACATATATTTAAATAATTGTTTTTTCATCAAATTGTTTAATAAAATTTTTTAATTAAAACTGATTCATATAATCTTTTTTAATCTCAGTTCCAAATGCTATAAACCGTGGACTGTGGAAGTTGAATCAATCTTCACCTGTAACTGGCTAATCAGTCACAACGTAGACTATATTAATATATGATATTTTGGATTGAACTCGCTTTTTTGTTCATTGTTTCTCTCAACCAATCAGTGGAGGTAAAATGGTGATCTTAACCACATTTTCTTTTCATTTTTTGGTTTTCACTGACAAGTTGTCACCCAAATTTATCAGATTCTTTACATGTACCGCTCTATTGCACTAGAGGTTGGTAATTGCCTTGTTGTTTTGTCATATTTTGACCTCAAGGCCATTGTCTTTCCACGTTGTTGGCGTGGGTGTTATACCGGTTGCTTTCATTTACCTGTAGCACCTAATAAGCTAAAGACTGGTAACTTTATTTTACTTTTAAATATTATATTTCAATCTTATTCTATTCAATAATGTTACCTAAAGTCAAAATTAAATTTAACTAATAATATACTGTCGGAAGTGCATCTTATGATCTATTTAGTTCTCTGCATATTAATATTAATGTTTTTACTTAACTTTTTTACATAAAATTTTTATATATATGTACAATTACCACATGTTCTTTTGCTATACTAAATTTGTTAATTTGTAAACTGTGTCTAATTTCAATTAATTGTCTATACACATCTATACAAATCTAAATTTTTCAATTTACAGAATAGAGATGGAGCGATATTTATATTTGGTTTGTTTTATGTGTGTGTTGTAGCGACCAGCTAATTACGAATAATTATAACTTTTTTATTTAAAAATTAAATAACAGATCTCATATTAAAATTTACATTTTCGCAGTTAGTCATACTTATACAAAAATATTTTACTTCTTCTTTAACCTTGAAGACGTTGCATTTTTCATGTATGGGAAATGAAATATTATATTGTAAGCAATGACATTACAAGAGACCAGACCAATAATATTTGAGTTTATCGTCTGGCTTTTAAAACAAAGAATATGTGTTTAGTTTAGTAATCAATCAGTCACAATTTGCATCGGTCCGCGATACATACAAAAATACTTTCCCTTCGAGAATTAATTACGTTTTACGAAAATAAATATTATTATCAGTTTATTCTACGTTTTTCTCTATTTTATTTTTATTTTTACTTTCCGTGATAGATAAGTTTATCACGCCCACGCACATCCACACAACCACAGAACATTGGTAACCCCGTAAACGTTTAAAAAGAATAGTGTTGGTAATATACTTTTGCCGGTTGAAACAGTGAATCTGAATCAGTGAAAATGCCAGAGAGTGCCAATAATAGTGCCACGGGAGTGGATCGTATAACAATGAAAATCCCACCGTTCTAAGCCAGCGATCCCGAAATATGGTTCCTGCAAGTAGGAAACCAATTTGCACTAGCAAACATTACAAGTGGCGCAACAAAATGCAATTATGTAGTTGATAATCTAGAAATGGCATACATATCCGAAGTGAGAGACATCATTGTATCACCACAAACTACAGACAGGTATGTAAAGTTAAAAACAGAATTAATTAAGAGAGAAGTGAGCATGAAGAATTGGGCAATCGAATACCTTCTCAATTCTTAGGACATTTACAGTCTTTAGCAGGCATAACGGTACCAGATAATATTAGGTAGACTGCCATCCTGTACTCAGGTTATTTTAGGTACCCAATTAAAGCTGATTTAGATACAGTTGCCGAGCTAGCTGATACAGTTTTCGAAGCCGTAGCTACTAAAACACAAATTTCGAAAACGGCTACTATTCTTGAAAGCATTATTGGAAAAATATCAGCCGAATGTCAGCTAGCTAACATCACAACTGCTCAACCACAAACTAATACATACCGTTGTAATCGTAGCAACTCAAGAGAAAGACTATACCATAGAAACAGAAGCCACAGCAGGGAATATAATAGTGACATATGTTGGTATCACTACCGTTTTTGTGATAGTGCTCAAAAGTGCACGCCTTCGTGCAAGCACCAGGAAAACAACACGGGCCTTCGGTAAGTGCGGCATCCAATCGAAGCCCAAAGTCTCGCCGCCTTTTTGTAACAGAATTTGAAACTAAAAAACCATTTTTAATCGACACCGGGGCAGATTTATGCGTGTTTGCCCTGAAAATATATACGGGGCGCGTGCGAAAGGACTACATATGAACTATACGCAGCCAATGACACTGTGAGCGCGACATACGGTTATGTTAACTTGACATTAAATATCGGATTGAGGCGTGATTTTTCGTGGCGTTTCGAAGTGGTGGACATTGCAAAGCCTATTATAGGAGCTGATTATTTATCACATTTCGCTCTCCTAGTAGATATTGCTAACCAGTGCTTAATAGACAGTACTACAACTCTTCGGACGAAGGGACTCGTTAGAGATTGTTTCAATAGCAGCGCAAAGACAATCGCTAAAGTGTCGCGTTACCATATGATGTTGGCTCAGTTTCCAGAAATCACTCGACCCGCCGGTATTCTGAAAGACATTCAACGTGAAACTAAGCACCACATCGATACAACACCAGGTCCATCCGTTTTCTCTAAGCCTCGACGATTAGCACCTGACAAATTGCAATGGTAGCTGATAACTGGTCTACACCACTACATAAGGTCCCAAAGAAAGGTAAAGAATAGAGACCCTGCGGAGATTGTCGACGTCTAAAGCAAAGGACTATTCCCGATCGATATGCAATTCCACACATCGAAAACTTCAGTCAGTCGCTAGCTGGTAAGATCATTTTCTCTACAATAGATTTAGTTAGAGCATATATCCAGATACCAGTAGCCACCGAAGATATGTAATTAATCCAGCAGTGTCAGTTCGGCCAAAACGAGTAAACATTTTGGGACATACAGTATCAGTAGCAAGAAAAAGTGGCAGCTGTACAAAATTTCATTCATTCTAAAACAGTAAAAGACATGCGTAGATTTCTAGTTATGTTGAACTTCTACCTAAGGTATTACTCAATGCAGCTGAGCTTCAAGCTACATGATGCCATAAAAGGAAATGTCAAAGGAAAAGTACCAATTAAATGGACACCACAGCAGATCCAAGCCTTTGAGGATTGCAAAAGTAGTTTAGCTAACGCTGGTTAACTTAGCCACTCTGTAAACGATGTTGATATCTCCATCACTTGTGATGCTTCTGATTTTTGTGTTGGAGCTATACTACAACAAAAAACGGATAAAGGTATGAAACCTTTAGCTTTCTTTTCCAAAAAATTCTCACCTATGAAAAGAAATATAGTGCGTACGACAGAGAATTATTGGCTATATATGGAGCTATAAGACATTTTAGACATATGATCGAAGGCAAAGACATAACCATATAAACCTAATCACAAATAATCATCATCGCCTTTACACAGAAGCTAGACAAATGAAGTCCTAGACAATTTCGATATTTAGCATTTATAGGACAGTTTTACACCAACATTCGGCACATCTCTGAATTAACAAATATTGTAGCAGATGCATTATCTCGAGTCGATAGCATCAAGAAAGATATCGACATCATAGACTTAGCTCTCGCACAAGAAACAAATCCAGAACTAAAA
The DNA here is from genome assembly GCA_918026665.1 of Diabrotica balteata. Lineage (NCBI taxonomy): Eukaryota > Metazoa > Arthropoda > Insecta > Coleoptera > Chrysomelidae > Diabrotica > Diabrotica balteata. The sequence continues at coordinate 66,674,922 of OU898276.1, read as the reverse complement.
ACGTACTTAAGAGAAAAAAAGTCGTTGCAATTAAAGAAAAAAAAACGTTAGTTCGTACTGTGACGTAGTAATATCTGCAGCCAGACCATTTGTACCAAAATTACTCCGAATGGCAATTTTTAGTATCATGCATAATCTAGCATATCCTGGAATCAACAGTTCTGTGAAGATGATCACACAGCCATATGTTTGGCCTTTAATCAAAGCAAATGTGAGAAAATGGATTCGAGCGTGTCTATAGTGCCAAAAATCAAAACTATCGCGCCACATTGTTTCATCGACTGGAAATTTCCTACCACCTTCCAGCCGATTTGAACATGTTTACATAGACAATTTAGTGATGTCGATTTCTGAAGGAAACACATACTGTTGCAAGCAGATACAGTAGCCAGAACATTTCTGCAAATTAACTGGAACTATCCATTTAAGAACAACCGCCTATCACCCTCAAGCAAATAGCATGGTGGAAAACTACCTTCAGTATTACTGGGCATACGAGCAGCGTGGAAAAAGAAGATTTAGGTACTTCAGCCTCCGAACTATTTTACGGAGAACCATTGTGTTTGCCCAGTGAATTATTGTTTTCGTCGCAAAGAAACACCGACAAAAGTGCTCACATTTATTTAAAGACACTTCGAAACCATTTCGAAAATCTCCGTCTTAAGCAAACGTCGCAATATAGGTCCAAAAGCACTTTTATTTTCAAAGAGATGAAATACACCACTCACGTGTTTGTCCGCCGTGATACAATCAAAAACGGTTTAGATAACCCATATCACGGACCTTTTCCAGTAGTTAACCGACGAGACAAAACATTTGTCATCCATGTAAACGGAAAAGAAGTAACAATTACCATCGATAGATTGAAACCTGCGTATGAGGTCAGCGTAAATCAAGAACCAGAGAAAATATCAATGTCCAGAGAAACAAACACCTACAACAATTTTGATAACAGTAGACCCAATTGGATTTTGATGACCGGTGGACAAAAAGAATTTTGGAATGGAGACCCCGAATACAAGCTTAGAGGAATAGAGGTCGATCCCCAACGAGATAGACAGATGACATAAAAAAGCGACTACAAATTGGATTCAGATGGCGCAAAATCAGACTAAGTGGAAAAGCATGCGAGAGGCCTATGTTTAGCAGTGGACGTTAGAGGCTAGTTGATGATGATGATGAGACCCAAGTGACAAACGAGATTTACGGAAAGTTATCAAGCAAGTGTCAGTTAAATCTTTTTTTTTTTTTAATTAAAATATTTTTTTTATTTTTTATTCCTTTTTATTTTTTTTTACCATTCTTTTTATTTTGTTTCCGTGGAAAATAAGTTTATCACACACGTATCCACACAACCACAAAACATGTATTATAAAAAATTTTCAATCTATTTTATCAATATAATATTTTAATTGTATCGAACATTTTGGAATTTCTTTTATTTACTTCTATTTCTGTTACATGTATTTAACATTCTTTTTCTGCTTTATGTACCATGTCCTTTCAGAACGTTGGTTACCATCATAGCTATCTTAATGTTATTCACTGCCACCCTAAATAGAATGTATCAACACCATACCAATCTCGCAAGTTCTTCAACCATGAGGTTCTTCTTTGTCCTGGACTGCGTTTGCCTGCTATTTTTCCTTACATGATATTTTGTAGCAACCTATATTTGGGACCTCTCATTACATGTCCAAAATATTCCAGCTTTCTCTGCTTGATACTTTTTATGATCTCAGTAGTCTTGCTGAGACGTTCTAGTATTGTGGAGTTTTGAATCTTCTCCACCCAGGAAACTTTTAAAATTCTTCTATAGCACCACATTTCGAAAGCCTCAAGGCGATTTAGATCGATTTTATTCACACTCCAGGACTCGACACTATAAAGTAAGACGGAGAATCCGTAGCAGCGAAGTAGGCGCATTGAGGATTAATGATCCTCAATGCCAATTTTAGATCTCTGTTACATAACACCTTGGACATCCTTCTAAAAGCAGCTCTAGCCTGCTCTATCCTAGAACTAATTTTGCCGTGACTTTCTGCGTTACAATTTAATTGCTGTCCAAGATAAACGATTTTATCAATTTGCTCAAGTTTGGTAGTATTTACATATATAGACGGGTTTATTTATTGTTTACTTATTACGAGTATTTTGGTTTTCCGTATGTTAAGATCTAGACCTGCCTCCCTACAACTCTCAACGCCACTATCAAGTAGTGTTTGCAGATCTTCTTGACTAGAAGCTAGGAGTACTGTATCGTCCGCATATCGCAAATTATTGATGACTTCGCTGTTCACAAGTATCGAGTACTGTTTGTATCGTCCGCATATCGCAAATTATTGAACATTATTAAAAGGCAAAGGTATTTCAGTATTTTCAAGGACTCTGAAATCAAATTTAAATATCCGATTTGCAGTTTGGCGTTTGTAATTAAGATCATTGAGATATTTATTGAATTAAACAAAATTAATTTAGTTTTATTGTATGTTTTGTCAATCTTATTGAATTTTATAAAATCAGCAACTGTATTTAAATCTAGAATAAATTTCAATATTATAATAAATAATATTTCAATATCATATTATTTTTGGTTAACACCCTTTTACCATTTTTGTAATATGTACCATCTAATTATTAGAACAAATAGACGACATTAAAGGCATCACAACAAAAATACGCCATATCTCAACTGGGCCAACCAAAGCTCATACTTCATAGTTGTAAATAAGTTGCTAATTATAAATCTCACGTTATTCCTACTAACTTGGTATATAATTGATAAAACAACATTTACGGACCAAGTTATAATTGACATAGAACAAGATCATCTAGTTAACTATATACTGTAAACTGTACTTTACCAGTAGCGTAGACAGGAAAACAAAATAGAAAAATGCTAATGCGGTATGCACTGCGGTATACATGTACAGATTTTTATAAACAGGATTTTGGACTGGCCCTGAGCTCTTCGTTATTTTAAAGTGGGTAGCGGGTTAAAGTAAAGTGGGTAGCGGGTAGGAACTCCTTTGGATAGTTCTATCAGGGAAAATAAATCAATCCCTGTCCTCCACAGATTCCAGGTGTTTCCTGGCCCGGGAAACTAGTACCTGCTTAGGGTCCCTTGTCCAGAGTCACATATGAAGTCCACAACGGCAGCCACGACGGAGAAGAATATCTTCGGTACGGTGTGAATGGCGGAAGTGGCAATCCCTTGATTTTAGGAATTATATAAAATTACTTCTCAACCTCTCTAGCAAGCGTGGTATTTTAAGGCTAAAAAACCTCCTAATAGGAATATGGCGATATCTAAAACAAAATGAATGGGTTTCCCAGGTGATTAGACCATACAGTAATGGCAAATCCCACTCCTTTGAAAAAAAGACAGCCTCATAGAATCTGGGGGAAGCAAGAAATCGCTAAAAATCACACGATTGACCATCGCCACTCTAAATATAAGGTCCTTAAGCAAAGATGAAAAAGTCTACGAACTCGAAGAAGACATCAAAGACTTAAAATGGGACATAATTGGTCTAGCAAAGGTAAAAAGAAAGGGGGAATGATTAGGTTAAATGTAAACGAAACATCTCCCTGAAAATTATTCAAGTATACGCTCCAACCGTAGCACATCCCGATGAAGAGATAGACGAACTTTTGGAAAAAATTGCAGTAACTAGCAGGACAATAACTAGCATATAGGACAATTCGGCTGTGGAGTTAGAAACGAGAGAGGAGAAACCTTGGTTAACTTCCTACAAGCCCACAAATATTATACAATGAACACATTCTATAATAAAAAACCTCCAAAAAGTGGACTTGACTATCCTCAGACGGAAAAACTCGGAACGAAATAGATTACATACTTTGTAACAAAACAGATATAAATTAATAAAACAGTAATAAATACGGCGTCAGTAAGTAGAGATCACCGAATAGTTAGAGCTAAATTAGAGATAAAACATAATAAAAATAGAAATAAATTTAGAAAAACTAGGAATATAGACACAGATAAACTAAAATCTAATACAGAACAATATAATAGTAAGTTAAATCCCGCGAAAGTATCAAATATAGATAAAATTAGCTTAAATAAAATCAATGAAGTCATAACAAAAGAACTATCAAATGCAAGACATTAAAAAACATCAAGAAGGCCGTATAGAACAAATCATAGAGAAAAACCGAAGTCTCAAATGCACCAAACCGAAACTAGAAAAGAAAAACATAATAACGATTAAAAATGAACAAGGACAACTAGAAAAAAGTAAATCTGATATTGAAAACTCAATTGAAAAGTTCTATGCCGATCTGTACTGTTCCAGAAATGATCCCCCTAACTCTTCATAGCAGACCTTGAAAAAGCCGATAACAAATGTCAACTCAGAAGTGATGCCCGAAATAAGCCACGAAGAAATAGAAAGACCAGTAAAAGAAATAAAAAGGAATATAGCTCATGTTAGCGATGGAATTCTAGCAGAAATGCTGAAGGAAGGCGGAGAAGAAGCCACATATCTAAAAAAAAAATAAAAAAATAAAAATATTTAATAAATGTCTATTCAAAGGCAACATACCCGAACAATGAAATACTGCTAAAACAATACTAATACACAAAAAGGGAGACACCGCAGACCTGAAAAATTATCGACCAATTTCATTTCTTTCACAATTTTACAAAACCTTTACAAAGATTATAACAAACAGGTTAACAATTAAATTTAACGGATATCAACCAGAAGACCAGGCCGGATTTAGAAAAGTGTACAGCACCTGTAACCATCTATATACTTTAAAAATCCTAAACTAACGAATACAATGTCCCATTATGTCTGGCTTTTATAGATTATGAAAAAGCTTTTGATAGCGTGGGTGATAGAACTGTGGCCAATAGAAGAAGCATTAGTCAACAACCGGATCGACACCAAATACAGAATACTAATACATAATATTTACGAACAAGCTGAAATAATAGTGACATTGGGTAATGGAATCGAAACAAGACCAGTAAAAATCAACCGAGGAGTAAGACAAGAAGACACAATATCTCCAAAATTATTTACAGCTACGCTAGAAAATATTTTTAAGTCAATAGACTGGGAAAATAAGGGAATCCCTATTAACGGAAGATACTTGAACCATCTTAGATACGCAGATGATGTAGTACTAATAGCCGATACGTGGAATGCACTGAATACGATAATTGAGAAGCTACACACAGAATCCCTAAAAAAAGGACTGAAAATTAATTTCAGCAAGACTAAACTCATGTCAAACAAAGATGACAAACCTATGATAAACATCGAAGGGATAGAACACGTAGATGAATATCGATGATAAATATACATATCTGGGTCAAAATGTCAAGGCAAGCAAAGAAAATCAGACTATCGAAATAAGCAGACGTGTAAAAATGGGATGGGCAGCATTCAGAAGACTCTCATACGTACTTAAAAATCAAAATATACCTCAAAGACTGCGAACCAAAGTGTTCAATGCCTGTATCCTACCTGTGCTTACATATGGAGCTCAAACCTGGACATTCACTAAAATAAACATGGAGAAGATCAGAAAAACTCAGAGAGTTATGGAACGACAGATGCTGGGTATCTCACTCAAAGACCATAAAAAAATGAAGACATTCGTAATAGAACAAAAGTGAAAGATGCTGTCGAACGGGCAGCTAAACTAAAATGGAAATGGGCTGGACATAACAAACGTCTTACGGATGGCCGATGGAATAAAGAAATCGGGAACTGGCGGCCATATGAAGCCAAAAGACTATGAGGAAGACCGCAAATGTAATGGAGCGACGATATTAAAAGAACTGCAGAAGTAGGAGAGGCCTATATTCGACAATCCGAAAAAAGAAAAGGGCTTTAAAAAAAATACATGTAAAACAGTATGGTGGAGATATGTAGACGACGTGTTCTCTATTTGTCCTCATAGACCACAAATACTGAAGGAATTTTTGCTGTAAATAATAATTAATAAAATTCACCACATAAAAGGAACTCACTACAATTTCTGAATGTGTTAGTCACAAAAAAGAATATAAATATGTAACTACAGTCTACAGAGAACCAACCCACACCAAGAGATAGTTAAATGACCACTCAAACCACAAAATAAATATCCAAAAGCGAACCATCAAATCACTATATGATAGCTAACAAAAGTTTTAACAAAAAAATATTGTAAATATTTATAAAAAAAATCCATAATATTGAAGAAAACAAACAGCAAAAAACCAAAATATGATCCAGAAATGCTCACAAGAAAGGATTTGAAGATAAGAACAATACCATATGTGAAAAGCTTATCAGAAAAATTTAAAAGGATAAGAAATAAACACAAGATTATAAAAAATTTAAAATAACCGAAACACTGAGATTTATTCTTTCCAAAACCAAACCCAACAACACTGAGTACTGAGTACTGAGTACAAACATTTTTGTTCTGGTAGAAAGTTCAAAACCACTAACTGTTGAGATAAATTATCAACTCTCTCTCTCTCTCTCTCTCTCTCTCTCTCTCTCTCTCTCTCTATCTTTCTCTCTCTTCTGTCCTAACCCTGCATAGAGTGTAAGGTGGTTATCGTGATGTCTGTATTGTCCGTCTCTAAAGATCTCTGTGTCTGGCAATTTCTTGCATAGGTGTTTTGCATATTCCTGTAATTTAGTCGATCCATCTTGTTGGGGATCTTCCTCATGATCTTCGGGCTTCTTTATTTCCTTGGATCCATTTGGATCCAAACATGAAAGTCTTTCCATGTTTTCTGTGTCTGCTCTCATAACATGTCCAAAGTATTTTAGTTGTTGGAGATGGACTTTGCTGGAGAACTATTTGCTGACCTTCAGCTTGAAAATTGAATTAATTTCGCGGTGGTCAGTTCACGGAACTCGTAATATTGTTCTCCAATAGAACATTTTAGTGGCGTCGTCATCTTTCTTGTTTCCGCTTGTCGTAGGGTTCAAGATTAACATCCGTTGCTAGATCATATCTACGTTTTGTTTCTCCCTGTAGTGACCTTGTGTTTGTGATGGATGATCCCAGATATAGGTATGAGCGCACAACCGCATGCAGGTCAATAGTGGATTGTTATGTAGTCTATCCACTATCATAATCTTTGTCTTTGATATGTTTAACTGTTGACCATTTGTTTTCAATCAGTCGTATGAGATCAATTAACTTTTTGTGACTATTTGCAAGAAACGCTGTATATATTTTTCGGCCATTTATGCTTTTTGCCATTTATCGGAAATATTATAATGAAAAACGGCATCCTTAAAAGCGCTTTTCTCGTAATATGCTTCTCATATAAATATTTAATAATTGCGGAGAGACACAACATCCTTGTCTGATACCTTCTAGGAGTGTATCAAACATTTCAACTGTTCCAGTAGTATGTTCGTATAGTTCAGTTATAACAAACTTAAGTATTACGCCTACTTCTTTTAGTATCTACCATAAGTGATACCATTTGACTCTGTCGAATACTTTTGGAGACTCTATAAAACAAATGTATAGTGGAATATTTAATTTACTGGATTTGGTAAGTCCAGTTTACTTCAAAATTATTTCTCTTTGTAGGAAAGTTTTCAGTATCTCATTGATTATGTCTAGGATTATCTTGGTGGCATGTGAGATAAGGGAAATGGTTCTATAATCATCCAACATTTCTAAGCTGCCTTTTTTATGTATTGTCGTTATTGTAGATTTTGTCTAGTCATCAGGCCCTCGCGTGGAATGCCATATTTTGTTACAGAGCAAGTAAAGCAATTTTATTCCGGTTTTTTCTGTGGCTTTAAGCATTTCTGCTGTTATCATATCTGAATCTGGTACTTTGTTATACTTGAGTTTACTGATCGCCAGTCTTATTTGAGACTATTAAATTCTTCTTCGATTTCTTTGGGAGTTTGTTGAACAAGTTCCTGGTGTTAATCATCTAATTAGCCCAAGTTCTGTCTTTGAAATCTCTTATTATTAAGCGCATTTTTCTAAATATACCTCTGTTGTTGTTTATCAGCCTTGCATCTTCCTTTTATTTCTTTGTTGACGTTACTCAAACTAGATTTTCTCTTTCACTATCTACACCACTTCAAATATTTCTTCTACTCTTAATTATTTTAAGGCTTTAATCTGCTATCCAGTGTTTCCGATGATCATAAATTATCATAAGCCATGCATTAAAAACAGAGACTTTGGCGGATCCCAGATATGCAAACGTATCAAATGAGCACAGAGAGCAATGGAAATATACTACAATAGTCATGAAAGAAATGAAGAGCAAAAAAGGAAAATCAAAGCAGCAGTCCTCATCTTAATAAATGAAGAAAAATGTGTAGTGCACATAAATGGAGTATAGCAGGCTCTGGTTACCAATTCAGAAAGAAGCAGACTGGAGCGAATATTCCTGATGGCGGGATTTAGATTGGTAAGTGAAGCTGACGATATTTTCTTTAAGAGAGGTATCTGTGTCGAAGGTAACCGAGTGATATCATCTCTCCTATTGAGACAATTTGGGTCTTTTTTCAATCTATATGGCTATTCAGATATTCTTGGTTTTTAGAAATGGATGGAGGCTATGGATAAAAGAAACATTTTATTTTTGTTTTTTTTTTTTTATTTTAAATTGATTTTGAAAAATTAAGAAATATCTAGATCCAGTCTATTAATTCTGAAAAAACGTTGTTCTCCTTTACCACAGCTATCTGATTATGGTAAAGAGCTCTGATGATCCTAATGTCTTTCATATCGAAGTATTTCTTTGCAAGTAATTTGATAAAACAATTATGTCTGACCTTATCGATCACTTTGTTTTAATAAAAAAAACACGTACACTGTCTAATTAATATCAATGCTCCTTTGCACAAATACATTGAAGGAGAATACGGCTTCCTTTGTTCTCAGTATATTTCTAAATGTTAAATTATGTGTTCTTAACGTCTTGCTTCAAGTTTTTTGTGTATTCTCCAGTGTACATATTTTTAAAATATTTTTCAAGCATGATTCATTAAACTTTTGGTCTTGGCATTCTTTTGTATTTGGTTTCTTTGGCAATGTTATGAAAGTAGACATCAACCAATCTCTGAGAATGAATCCTTTTCTTCGGCTTTTTCCCAATACGAGTTCGCCGTTTTCGTCCTCAACAGCACTTCATTTTCCCAGACACCTTCTTAGGAGTCTCTATATATCATAGCATTACCTATGTATGTTTTCCATCTTGTCTTCTTATCCGTCTTCTTCCCGGTGGGTCCCAGTCCAATATTCGTTTCGGCCACCTGTACTTTGGCGTTCTTTCTACATTCCGGTACCACTGCAAGGCTCTGTTTTCCGATTTTTTGTAATTGAGCATTCCACTTTATTTCTGTTCCACTTAGTGCGAAGTCCACTACAGTGCGTACAAGAGCATCTTTTAACATATTTATTTCATGTTTGCATCCTCAGCAATGGCGGCCGGCCAGTTAAAGTAGGTGAATGTGAGGTTCACCAAAACAATATAATTAAATTGAGACAAATGAATAAAAAATTAAAGCAACATTATTATATCTAAATTCTGAAATCAATTATTTATTTTCCTTTAATTAATCTAAAAACTAAAAAAGACAACTAGCTTTATTAGCGGTAGGTACTTGACGGTCAAGTCCTGACCTGTGTTACTAGCCGTGTAGGATTCAGGAATAGGTGAATATCATTTTTGAAATGCGAAATCCATCTGCATTAAGCGTTGCCATGGCAACGTGACGTCAGCCTTATCCTTAGTGATAGCTGAGAAAACTGGCGAATGCAGTTCCGTCTAAAATCTAAAAATTCATTACCCGTCTTCACTACGACTGTTGGATGTGTATTTGGTGTTCCTATTTTTCTGAAATTTCTCTCAGCGACAATATTTTAAAATTTAGTCTATTATATAGAGATTTTTAAATAATATAGTGTATAGTATAGTATGTATTAGTTTAGTTTAGTCACAGTATTAATTTTATTTGTTTGGTGCACTTTATTAATACATTTCTCTGTGGTTTGTTTCGGATTTCGGATATAAAATATTCTCGTGGATTTCGTTTGGACAAAAATAATTTTAGACAGACATGAATCCAATTAATGACTTGGTGTGTAATATATTAGAGACTTCATTTAGGCATTGGAAAAATAAAGATAAAAGGGATGTTCTTTTACATGGTCGACCAACCAGTATTTTAAACATCTGCGTCTGATCCAGAGTGGTCGGCTACAATCAGCATCTAACCCAGAGTGGGCTGCTGAATCGAAACTCATCAACCCGTTTTAGCAGGCGTGGTGTTTTAATCGCCAAAAAACACTCAATGAAATGTCAAGGTTCAGAAGTAAAATACCCCAGACAAGCAGAACGAATCGTATCTAGTATAAGTGCCCTAAAAAACTGTTTTCAAGTTATTAGGGCCCTAAACTCTATACATTTTTTTAACGAATTTTTAATGATTTTTGGGCAAGAAGTAGGTACCAAAACTCCTTTTGGTTCAGGCAAGCTTTCCTCATCTTCATCACTTTTTTAGGCCACGAGCCGCCGCTGATCCTCAGTAAAAATAATTTCTATTTTGGTGAACTCTTCTTTAATTTTCTGTGGTCGTACCCTTTTGGTGTTAAACTGTTAAGTCTCTGAAACGAGATACTTATATTCTGTGTAATTTATTTTTACCTACATACTTCTTTAGTTTAATCCTAAACGTTCCTAGTGGTAGTGTACTGCAAAGAAGTGTACTTGGAATACTGTAAATTATTTTTATTTTAAAATATTTGCACGTATTTTTTAAAGTAATTGAGAAATTTTAGGTGATACCACTGGATGTCTGCGTCTATTCAAAAGGGAACATAATTAGTTTCGTGAGGGGTAAACATGTATCCATTACCTTATTTGGATTTTGGATAGAGTTTTGAAGGTTGATTTTCGTAAATACGTTACGCTAATGGCAGGCTGAAAGCAAGATTAAAGTTTCTTCTAGTTTGTCAAATATTAACAGAGGCAGCTAATTTCGTATATGGCTTTAGTCCGCATATTTATGATTAATTATTAGGTTACGAGTTTATAAGAAAGTTATTATGATAATACAAAGTGTTTATAATGCAAGATCAAATAAAAAAACAACAATTAGTAAATAGTTAGATAATAAAGTAGGTATATAAAATTCTTTATATAATTTGGGATAATCATTCCATAGATAATGGAATAACGGTTATTGTTCAATCACAAATTATTCCCTTTAATTTGTAATCTCACATTAATCTTAACTTCTGAATTTCACCGTAAATAACAATTGTAATAAATATCTATATATTTATTAATGATGCTATTTACCTTCCGGTAAAATCTAAACCATTTGCTAAAAAGTGTGGCAATAATTTCATAGTGCGAATATTAGATGTTATAAGCAAAATTCCGAAAGTACAAAGGTTTACAAAGTAAAAGGCAACAGCCTTTTTGATGAATTGATGCTTTTCTTGTAAGCTTATAAATTGGGGTTGAAGTTTCTCTTCTGAGTTTGTAGGCTAATTAGAATATTTACTATATGGTACTTAAGTCAGTTGAAGTTTAGCTACCAATAAAACATTTACTGCACGACTTCGAGAATTATTTCACATTCACATTGTTCTAGGATTTTCCACTATTCTGTTCTGTTCTTTGCTTTGTTTTTCCAGTTGGTAATCTTAAGTGTTTTCAGATCTTGTTCCATTTGTTCCATGTATCTAAGTTTGGATCTTCCCTTTGACCTTCTCCCTACTGGTGTTTGCCTCATTATATGGTTTGGCGTTTCAGTCTGCAACATCCGTTCAACATGGCCCATTCAGCGCAGACTTTCGATCTTTATGGATGTTATGATCTCGGGTTCATTGTATGCTGTGTATAGTTCAAAGTTATTTCTTCTGCGCCATATGTCATTTTCCTTTATTTCCTTTATTTCACATCGTCATATTCAAATATATTTATATAAAAGGCTATGATGACAAGTGACACCGTTTGTCCAGTAAACTAACTATGCCATGTTGGAAAAAAAATCTGAACTACCAAAATTTGACATTTTAGTCATATTCTGTTCTTGAAACGATACGTTTAAATAATAATACTGTATTAATTACATATTAATATGATTAATAAATTTTAATAATATTTTTAAGATAAAATTTAATACAAACTAATTTAAAGCTTTATGTTACTGCAGATATAAAATCGTAACGCCATCCTAGAAGCAAGATTGATGGAGAAATGTACGGAAGTTGAAACACTATAACGCAAACATAACGATTTCCATATGTAAAAGAAAATTAAAAAGGTACAGAATACTAGAAAACAACGGAATACAGGCATAGTTGTACCGGGTGGTCCAATAAGCCGATCTCTCGGCTATATATCAGAAACTATTCATGTTATAACTTTAGGAAAAAAAATTCCAGTAAAAGTGGCCAAGAGAAATCGCTGGAAATAACTTTCAAGATTCTGGATTAACCGCTAGGGGACGTAACCTGCGAAGAAAATTTTGAAAACCAGTTTTTTAAGAAATATGTCCAATTATATCAAGTATTAAATAAGTAAACTAGAAAGGGCCATAAATTCTGCACAAAGTTGTTTAAGTACTTTTTTTTATTTTTTTAAATAAAGGGTGGGGGAGAGTGGGAAAGTATTTGTGGATAAATACCTATAACTTTGGTTTGGTCCAACCGATTTTAATGAAATTAGTGTCATTAGAAAGAGTGTAGATGAGTTAATTCACATCTACTATAAAATACTTGCATTTAGTTTTCATAGTCGTAGGTAGAGGAGATTTTCAAATAAAAAAAATTAAAATTTGTTTTTCTTCAAAATTTTTAATGGAAACACCTATTTATTGTAAATTATAATGGAACTGGATTAAATTCGTAACAAAATGGAGCAAACCGCATGTTAATAGCTTTTGTTGAACTCGAGATATGAATAAAAACTCATAAACATAAGTAAGTATAGTATTGACACGCCCTGTATTATAAATTACATTAAAAAATGAGTCAGTAGGTATTTTCAATTTTTTTTATAGCAGAATAATCTTAATGTTGATACCTATTTTGTGAAAAATAGTTTTTTCGAAACTAAGTAGGCTACGACAATGAATTTGACGGGGAGTTCATATTGTTTATTTATTGACAGCAGTCAAAACATTGTTAAGAAGTGTTATATTATAATTCGAATTGAAGATTGCACTTTTTTCAATAGATATTAATATTGGTAATATTAGTAATTAATTATCAGTACAAATAATTGTTTATTTCGAATGTCACCAAAATGCCGCTATTGCCTCACGTATATATTTTGTAAGATATCGTGACAGGATACATTATGGCAAAGAAGTATTTGAAAGAAAGGCAAAAAGATTAAGAGAAACTGGTAGTTTTTTTCGTCCTTGTTTTCAACGACGTAGTAGAGTTATGACCGAAGATAATTCAATCAATGTTCTTGCTTTAATTCAACAGAATCCACATATAAGTGGTCCGAAATATCTACTTCTTTGCCACAATATCTCCTGCAAGGATATCTTACAGAATATATACGTGAGGCAATAGCGCCATTTTGGTGATATTCGATATAAACTCCAATCATATCATACAATTTGATATACTCATCACGAATTATTAGTACTGATAATTAATTACTAATATTACCAATATTAATATCTATTGAAAAAAATGCAATTTTCAATTCGAATTATAATACATATAACACTTCTTAACAATATTTTGACTGCTGTCAATAAATAAACAATATAAACTCCCTGTCAAACTAATTGTCGTAGCCTACTTAGTTTCGAAAAAACAATTTTTAATCATATGAAATAACAATGGTCAAAATAGGTAACAACATTAAGAGTTTTCTGCTATAAAAAATTTTGAAAGTACTGACTTATTTTTTAATTTATTTTATAATACAGGGTGTGCCAATACTATACTTACTTATGTTTATGCGTTTTTATTCATATCTCGAGTTCGATAAAAGGTATTAACATGCGGTTTCCGCCATTTTGTTACGAATTTAATCCAGTTCCATTATAATTTACAATAAATAGATGTTTCCATTAAAAATTTTAAAGAAAAAAAAAATTTAATTTTTTCTATTTTTTCTATCAAAGTTATAGGTATTTATCCACAAATACTTTCCCCCTCTCCCCCAACCCTTTATTTAAAAAAAATTAAAAAAAGTACTTGAACAACTTTGTGCAGAATTTATGCCTCTTTTTAGTTTATTTATTTAACACTTGGTATAATTGGACATATTTCCCAAAAAACTGGTTTTCAAAATTTTCTTCGCAGGTTACGCTCCCTAGCGGTTAATCCAGAATCTTGAAAGTTATTTCCAGCGATTTCTCTTGGCCACTTTTACTAAGGAATTTTTTCTCCTAAAGTTACAACATGAATAGTTTCTGATATATAGCCGAGAGATCGGCTTATTGGACCACCCGGTACATATTGATCGCCAGATTTTAACTACCATTGAAGATAAATTACGAAGATGGAAAGAATATATGCAAGAATTATTCGAAGATGCAGCACGAAGTCCGACTGAAATAACCAATCCCTACGGCCCAGAAATAACAAACGAAGAAGTATCTATGGCCATTAAACAGACTAAAGATGGAAAATCACCAGGATCTTATGAGGTGCATGGGTAAATTTTAAAGCTATTAGAGGCACACCAAATCACAGCCCTTACGAAGCTATTCAACAACATCTACGAGACTGGTTACTTACTAAAAGACTGGTTACTATAAAAATTCATTCCACTTCCTAAAAAGACAAACGCTAGAAAATGTGAAGAACATAGATTAATTATTTTGATGAGCCATGTACATAAAATACTCCTTACTATCATTCACTCGCGCATATACACCAAATTAGAAGAACACCTGAGTGAAGTTCAATTTGGATTCAGAGCAGGACTCGAAACGAGGGAAGCACTTTTTAGTTTGAAAGTTCTAATACAGAGAGCCAGAGATGTCAACTGCGATGTGTATGCGTGCTTCATTGATTTCGAGAAGGCATTTGCCAAAGTCCCACATGGGAAACTAATGGATATCATAAAAAATCAGGACTCGATGGTAAGGATATAAGACTGATCTAAAACTTATCTCTCCAACAAACAGCAACAGTACGATTAGAAAATGAACTCTCCGAGATCTTCACAGTCGAAAAATGAGTTAGACAGGGTGCATATTGCCTCTCAGGAGAGGCAGCTGGTTAAATGTAAATTGTGACTCTGATGAAGAGATAATAACCAGGATCGAAATATCGCGTAAGGCTTTTATGACCTGGAAACCAGTTTTATGCAACAGAAACCTGTCGATGAATATTCGTAAGAAGGTCCTGAAATATTATGTGTGGTCCAGCCTATTGTATGGTTGTGAGACATGGACGTTAAAAACCACAATGCTAAACAAGTTAGAAGCATTCGAATTGTGGTGCTATAGACGAATCCTAAAGATATCGTGGGTTTCGCACACATCCAGTGAAGATGTTCTTCAAATGATCAATTCAGAATGTCTGCTTATAAACACCATAAAGAGGAGAAAAACAGAATACTTTGGCCATATAATTAGAGGACCTAAATACCATCTACTTCGCCTTATAATACAAGGAAAAGTGGAAGGAAAGAGATGGATTGGTCGAAAGAAACTTTCATGGCTGCGTAATATTAGACAATGGTGTGGTTCCACAGTAGAAGAATTATTTCGCGCAGCAGCCGACTGAAAAAGGTTTCAGGAAATTGTAAGCATGATGACGGCCAACGTCTGAATACGGACACGGTACCCAAAGAAGAAGAAGGAGAGGCCTTGGACGAATCATAAGATGGCATTGCTGTAAATGGCCAACTTATAAACAATATTAGATACGCAGATGATACAGTGTTGCTGGCAGATAGTGGGCAGGGGCTTCAAAGGCTGATTGATAACGTTGTAGAAGCATGTAACAAATACGGCCTAAAACTAAATTGCAAGAACACAAAAATAATTATCATTAATAAGAACACCAATATAAACGCCCAAATTACAATAGGCGATACACCATTAGAAAGAGTGGAAAAATATGGTATTTAGGCTGAAATATTAAGGATACTTGAGATCACAGCCACAAAATAAAATGTCGTATTGAAAAAGCCAGAAGCTCTTTCAATAGCCTTAGGAACATTCTCTGCAACTTATCTTTAAGTATAATATACGCATAAGAATTCTTAGATATTACGTCTTTAGTGTCCTCCTCTGTGGAGTAGAAATCTGGAGCCTTACAGAAGATGCCATAAAACGATTAGAGGTATTTGAAATGTGGTACTATTGACGTATGTTAAGGGTCTCATATATACACCACACAAGTAACATAACTATTATCCAAAGACAAAGAAATTATTAACACCATAAAAAACAGAAAATTGCCTTACTTCGGCCACATCATGCATAATGATAAATACCGACTTTTACAGTTGATTCTACAGTGCAAGATTAAAGGTAAGAGAGTCCCTGGATGTAGAGGTATATCCTGGCTGGCCAATCTTAGGAAATGGACTGGTCTAACGTCAACTGATTTATTTCGAGCTGCTATGAATAGCATAAGATGGGTCAATGTGGTCGCCAGCATCTCAAGAAGATAGGCGCATTTAGAAGAAGAACGCCATCTGAATGAAGAAATCTGAATTAATTAATTTTTTCGAAAATTGCTATATATTAGATGTCACTGGGTAAGGTAAACATACACTTACTATAAAAATAAAATGACGTTTAATAGTCGTCAACGCTTTACCAAAATAAAATAAAATAAAACTAAATAAGATTAAATAAAATTAAATAAAGGTAAATAGAATTAAATAAAATTCAATCAAGTTAAATAGAATTATGTAGAACTAAAAATTTGTTTGAGCGTTTTGTGGTGTTTGTTTAACTACAATCGTTCGTTGGATCATGATGTATATACATCATTTTAAAGGAGAGGCAGAAGCGAATATGTTGCAAAAAAAAACACACATTGCGGCGTTACTAAGAGGGCATTACATCATACCTCCTTTTTATTTGGTACGATTGGAGCGTGTGATCCGTTAAATAAAAGGAAGGATATCACGAATATATTAAGATACAAAAAAACAAAAAAAGCGACTAAAAAAACGGTACTGCACAGTCTCTTCATTATTAATGATCGGATAGTTACGTACGAGATGTCATACGGCACTATCCATAGAAATAGTTTAACGAAAAGACAAATTTTGATTTATTGACTTAAAGTAGGCCTCTGGCTGAGTACAAAATAAACAACTGAATGAATCCTAATATGCGACATATCAAATAAAAGAAGAGAATGTGACAAATATATTCAGATACAAAAAAACAAACAAAGCGACTACCAAAAAGGCACTACACAGTATCTTCATTAATAAAGAACGTATAGTAACATACGAGATATCATATGATAATATAGATAAAAATAGATTTACTCTCTGTCAATTATCGCTCAATAAAAATTGAGCTCTCTGTCAATACCCGATGCACTTTTTATTTAGCCCTTGTATACCTAAATAGTGTTGT
The DNA here is from genome assembly GCA_918026665.1 of Diabrotica balteata. Classification (NCBI taxonomy): domain Eukaryota; kingdom Metazoa; phylum Arthropoda; class Insecta; order Coleoptera; family Chrysomelidae; genus Diabrotica; species Diabrotica balteata. The sequence continues at coordinate 66,657,361 of OU898276.1, read as the reverse complement.
GTGCAGAGGATCGGCTAAAATATAAACCAGAACGGGCAACATGAAACAACTCTGCTAAATATTCCCCAAAAAAACTACAAGGAGAACGAAAACAGAAACAGCCCTAGTCCGCGGTAGATCTTGGATCGTCAAGGGGCGCGAAGAATCCCCTTGAGGAATGGTTTAAATATTTTAAATTCAAACTTTAAGATTGCAATATGGAACGTTAGAAGTCTTTTTGAAACGGGAAAACTCACAAACGCATGCCACGATAAAAAACATCTAGGAATACAGATATTGGGTTTGATTTGAGTGAAGTCAGAAGACCAGGTTCAAGTAGAGTTAAAACCACGAACAAAACTTTTTATGTCTCTGGTAATAATGATCCGGTTCAACGTAACGGAGTTAATTTTAGAGGACAAATATAATAATGCTGTTACAAACTTTGTGCATGTTTCTAAACGATGTCTACTTATTCAACCAATCGGAAAACTAGTAAATATTAACATCATTCAGATTTATACCGCCGATAAATCCATGGAAGAGCTAGAAGCGTGATACGTTGCGGAAGATAGTGATATTTTGTTATATATATATATATATATATATATATATATATATATATATATATATATATACATATAATATATATATATACATATATATATATATATATATATATATACATATACAATACAATACAATATTGTGTAAACAATCAATTAACTAACAACATTTAGCAACAAAATTTAGCAAAAATTAGCACAGCAACTGACTATTTGGTCTAAAGTATAAGTAATATTAGATTTACTTTCAACTATTTGATAATTATTTAGCTTTGATTTTAACTTTAGGTAGCATTATTAAAGTGACTTTAATAAAAAATTATTTTAAAAAGTAGTGTAAATGAAGTTACCGATCAAAGCCTTACAGCTGCCGCTAAGAAAATGGCGTTAATTGAAACAGACCGAACTAAACCGTGAAAAGACAGCCAACCTTGAGGTCAAAAATTTGACAGAACAGCAAGGTAGATGTACCTTGTACGATGTATTCAACCTCATATATATTTAATAAACGTTAAGCATTATGGCTGGATAATCCGCCACAGGTGATCAACGAAAAGATAATTTCCACAGTCCAAGGTTCAATCGCTGGGAACTGTAATTTGTAAAGGATTCTATGAATCCATTACATTATTTGTATTATATTATTTAAACAAAAGTAGTTCACACTAATCTAAGTATGGGAATTAGTGTACGTATATGCAATGTAAGTTGCATATGTTACAATGAGTTAAGTAAAAGTATTTGATTATTTTATTTAATTATTGATTTATTTCTATGTTATATATATTTTAGTTATTTACTAAACAAATGTGTTCAAATTGTGTACCTTACATGACACTTATATAGCGAAAAGATCATAAAGCCTAATTCTGCAAAATTAAAGCATGATATATTAGACTCAAGTTACTTATGTCAGTTCTCTTATTTAGAGCATAAGGGTGTTTAAGAATTGAACACATTTCCAAAAACTGTCTTTTAACGAGATTGCGTTCAGTGCCAAGAATCTTACCTTCATTAAAATCCACTTTATGTTTAGTATTGATCGCGTGTTGCGCCAGAGCAAACAGCTTCATCAGTTCTCTAGGTTCTCTAACTTAGAGAACTGATGAAGCTTTAGAAGTATAAAGCGAAACGTCTTCTATAAACTTATGAAGTAGCTGACTTCTGTTTTTTATTTTGCCAACCTGACTGACCGAATAAACCTCTGAATTCACTAGTTGAATACTTTATTAATATATATATATATATATATATATATATATATATATATATATATATATAGGTATATATTAAGTTAGTGTATCTATTCGGCTTTCTGTCAATGCTTTTAACATTTTTTGATAGCTTATGGTATTGATATCAAATACTTTCTCGCAGTCCACGAATATCAATACCAATGTTTTGGTGTATTCTGCAGACTTCTATATCAGGTTTTTTATCACTAGTATGTGGTTGCTAGTGCTGTATATATATATATATATATATATATATATATATATATATATATATATATATATATATAAGGTTCTTGAACTCCTAAGTGGAGCATAGAGCATCAGTGAAAATGCGCCATCGAGTTCTATTTTGCGCTAAGGCCTTCACGTCATTTCAAGACTTTCCTTGGCCTCTTATCTCGTCCATGATGGATCTTCTCCAAGTTTGTACTGGGCTACCTCTTTTTCTTTTCCCTTGAGGATTCCACTCTATGGCAGTCTTTGCGATACTGGAACTATTTTTTCGGAGTGTGTGACTGATCCAACCCCACTTTCTGGACTTAATTTCATTTTATACCCTCTTCTGTTGGGTCAGGTGTAGCAGATCTTTGTTTCTGATGGTGTTAGGCCAGAATATACGGACAATTCTTCGTAGACATTTGTTAACAAAGAGCTGTAGTTTGTCTGTGAGGGTGTTTATCACTTTCCAGGTTTCACATCCGTAGAGTAGAACAGACATGACATTTGATCGGAATGCTAGTGCTGTATCCCAATCTAAATTAAGCTTGTTCTCTAGGCTGATAGAAGTCTAACTTAACGTCGATAGAAGTCTTTTTTTGATATTTTTTGTTTATTTTTGTGTGAGAGCAAACTGGTAGGATGGCAGTTTTTTAGATTTGTTCTATCTCCCTGCTTGTGTAATAAAACAATGACTGCATTGTTCCATTGAGAAGGAGTTTTTTCTTGATAAATGCATTCGGTGAAAAACTTGGCCAAAGCCTTGATAATTTTATTTCTATCTAGTTTGATCGCCTTAATAACTAATCCGTCATTGCCAAGGGATTTGTTATTTTTTATTTCTAAAAGTGCCGTTTTGATTTCGTATTAGTTATTTCTGACATTAAATCTAATCCCTGGTTTGTGATTTTGGACAGGGGCTGATCTTGCCTTTCGTCGGTGCTCTCATACATTTTGCGATAAAAGAATTCGACAACCCCAAGGATTTTGGTTCTATCCGTAGGAATGTTTCTATCTTTGTTTCTTATTTTGTATATATTTTTGTTGCATTTTTTTTTGTGTACCGGTGGTTATTCTATATGTTTAGTTATTCTACATATGAGGCCGCGTTGACATGGAAAGAATATTCTCTTCATGACTCGAAATAATCACGATCGTGAGAAGATTAAACATGTTTTTGGATCGTGTAATAGTCACTTGTGAGGAGTGCAAGGTCGAGGTGAATATCCACTTCAAATTATGTCGTATGATGTGTGCTTATAATAGGTAAGTATTGAGTTTCCTTTCCTATCTTTATTTCGTTTATTATTAGGTATTTAGGCACAGTGTGAATATTGTTTTGTAGTTAATAAAATTTTTTTAAAATAAACCAAACGCAATTTTTGATTGCATTTTAATAAACTTGTTAAAGAGATATTGATTAAATCTTTGCTCAAAAGTTTTAAAAACATCAGAAAATACCTTCAACTTACCTTCAAAATACCTTCAATAAAAACATGGTGTAGTTTTTAATCAAGTAAATAAAAGAAAAGACGGCGACAATACGAACAAGAGTGAAGTACATGCATAGAAAAACAATGCAGTGGCTGATAAAGATAAAACTGAGAATGTAGATGTATGTAATATGGCAATGCCGCGTTTGGGTAAATAATGTTTGTATTTACCTGGTTAAACTCTTTTAGTGCTTCGCAAACTGCATCCAAAACTTTCTCCCATAAATTTACTTATGTATGATTTATAATGATAAACTTTTAAAAGAGCTAAATATAGAAGTGTTTGCCGATAGAGTTTCTCTTATATTAGTAAATTTTTTAATTTTGGGGCTAACAAGTTCCGATAAATATTTAAACTGGTATTCCGACATTCTAAGCTAATTTTTAAAATCTTCAGGGTACTTGAATCTACTTTCTTGTAAACCCCTATGTCAAATTTTGTGAAATCCTATCTGCTATCACTCTACACATAATTTTACATGCTTTTACTACTAAGGTCTGCATTTTCGCCACTAAAGCAAATATTTGCCGTGTAAACTCTATTCACCAACGACTCATGACCACGATCGTGAAGTTATTAAGATTCGTGTACAACCAATGTTGCTCGTGCTCGTGATTCACTACCCATACGAACACAGCTTTATGTTCAGTAACTTGAACATAATCCTGGATCCCATCTATGCACTGGTAATATCAAGTTTCAGCTTATAATAAATATGGTTATATATTAAATAGGTAAAGAAATAATAAATAAGACTTACTCACAATCAATTTAATTTAACTATCAGACGACCGGTTTCGCTTTCTACAATATGCAAAGCATCTTCAGGTCTCGATACAAAGTTAAACAAATGCTGAAATGATAAAAACCCATATTAGGGTGTTGTCTAATAAAGATAAACAAATTAGATGTTATAAATTACAATAATTATGCCAATATTACATGTCTGTGGTTTTATTTAAATGATTAAGTTGAATAAAAGGTATAAAAATTTTTTAAAAAGGTTAAACAGACAAGGTAAGGCCCACAAATTGTTATAAAATAGTCTCTTCGATTGTAATAAATTAATAAATGAGCAAATAAATAAATAAAATAAACATTACTTACATGCCGGTACTCTATTAATAGATGGATGGTAGAACATGTTTGAAACTACTTTACATTGTTGAATGGAGAACTCAATACTATTATTGCAGTTGTTTGACAGTAAACGGGAAGTTCTTGAGGAGATAGATTTGATCCAATGAAGAAGAGATATGGTGTGAGATTGTTTGTTAAATGTAAGTGATGTAATATACTATTGTGTTATTAAAGGTTATTTATACTTATTCCAGAGATATATTTTTGAAATGTGTGTTATTTATTGAGTAATTGTTTTATGAAGGTGACAGTTTTATGACAATGAATAAGTGTAGATGTAAAAATTGTGTGGGTGTGCAATTATTTTCAACTTGTAGTTATCAAATTACTTTGATAAAGTTCTATTGGCAATGAGTTAATTATTGGAATAGTCAAGTAAATAAAATGGTAAAATACAAACAATTAAGGATAATTTAAACACACTAAAACAGAAAACACTTAGAAGGGACGAAACAAACATTGAATTTAAAAGGGGGAAGGACTTTAATGCACTACATCATAGTCTTGGGCACAATGAGTTTTTTTATTGTTGTATCTATTAGATTTTAGTGGTAAATTTTGACAGATGTAGGTTAGCATGTGACAGTTCTTCTTCTGTTTCTCAATACTGTAAGTTAAGTTATCTAGTTTCATAAAATATGCTGTTATTAATGAATGTCTATAAAACTGGTTCAATTTAGATATCAAAAGTAAATTGATGTGTTTAATATTGGCTTTACTTTGGTTTACTTTAACAATCTTTAATTAATCAAATTTAATGTAAAAATATGGTTAATTGAAATACATCCTACAATATAACTAACTCAGTCTAATGTCTAAATTACTGAACCAATTAAAGTAAATTCTTTGGCAACTGAACATGTACATTTAATAATCAAATGTATAATAAGTTTACAAAGTTTTTTATTTTTTATTTGAAATTGATGTAGGTATGAGTTATCTGTCCGGGTATTTTTTAATTATTAGAGATATTTTTTCAAAATCTGATATATTAATATCTAATATACTAATATGTAACCAAAGCAACAAATGGATAATTATTGATGGTAATTAATTTGTGGGCTCAAGAAATTGACTGAATTATAAAGCCTTCAATAATTAGTTGGTAGTTCTAATATCCGACAGTTGGAACCGGAAATTGTTATACGAACAGATAGAATGATCGTCTATTTAAACCGGTATAAGGTAAATTTATTCTTATTTCAATTTTCGGTGTCATATGAACAGATATTCCTCACACCTACATGGACAACGGTGAGTTTGAACAATTGTTTTAAGTAACACTTTAAAAAATTTTTTTTCAATTAATAGCTGTTTGTGAAAATTAATATTTCTATTTGAAATGTAAATTTGTGTATAATTGTAATTAGTAAAGATGTATTCAATTAATACAGCTAGTCTGAACAATTAACATGTTATTTTTGATGATAATCAAAACACGTGTTGAGTTTGAAATCAAATTTTTTTGTAAGATGAGTATATTTCGGAACCAGATGGAATGTAATAATAATTGTGGGTTAAATAAGTTGAGGTACCATACCAGTTCAATACTGATATTTAATGTAGTTTTAGGAAAAAATGTTTCCGGTAGTATGTTAAAATGTTAAAGAAATTCTATGAACAAAGAACTAGATCCAAAAAAAAAATTTTTATACCTTTTATTCAACTTAATCATTTAAATAAAACCACAGACATGTAATATTGGCATAATTATTGTAATTTATAACATCTAATTTGTTTATCTTTATTAGACAACACCCTAATATGGGTTTTTATCATTTCAGCATTTGTTTAACTTTGTATCGAGACCTGAAGATGCTTTGCATATTGTAGAAAGCGAAACCGGTCGTCTGATAGTTAAATTAAATTGATTGTGAGTAAGTCTTATTTATTATTTCTTTACCTATTTGAAATGGACTCACACAAGCAACACATTTATGATTTGGTTATATATTAATTTGTCACCGAATGATTGCCGGTATAAGCAATCCCCCACTTATGACCAACAGCTGCGGGCGGATGAGTTAATAAGTGGAAGGGCACTCTTTTGTCCAAGGGTTGGGAAACTGGTCCTAAAGGCGGATGAATCGAAAAATATGTCAACGGCGTAAGGATGCAGAAGGCAACGGGGAACCACTGCATTAAAGACTCTTAGAGTACCCCTAGTAAAGTCATGAATGGCAAATGGCAAGTAGAGTAAACAAACTTACTGATTATGGAGCACAGAATCCATGATCCGGCAGGGGAGGAATAACTGTAGATCACAGGGCCTCCCAGGTCGTAAACCAGAGAAATCCCTGTGTACTTAAGACATTGAAAATAGCAACCTGGAATGTCAGAAGTTTATATGCAAGTGGTAAATTAGCGAACGTACTGCTTGAAATGGAAAATCTCCAGATTGATGTTTTAGGTATAAGTGACATACAGTGGCCACGTTCAGGCAAACAAATTACAACTAATGGAACCAATTAATTTTCAGGTAACGAAGTCAATCATCGCTATGGTGTTGCTATCTTAGTTTCAAAAAAATTACAACTAATGGAACCAATTAATTTTCAGGTAACGAAGTCAATCATCGCTATGGTGTTGCTATCTTAGTTTCAAAAAAGGTCAATTACTCTATGGTTAGTTTTACTCCTTATTCTGATAAGATCTTATCAATACAACTACTGTCTAAAAAAGGTATAGTAAATTTTATTCAAGTTTATGCTCCTACGGCAGATAAAGATGACGACGATATCGAACTGTTTTACCATGATTTGGAACAAGTCTTAAAATCAATAAAGAAACATCACACTACAATAGTAATGGGCGACTACCATGCCAAAGTTGGCCAGGGAGGAGTAGATAGATATGTGGGGGAATATGGTCTAGGAAATAGAAATGAACGTGGTGACCGTTTGATACAATTTTGCCAGACGGAAGAATTTGTAATAGCTAATACACTTTTTAAGCTACCAAAAAGAAGATTATATACATGGAAATCTCCCGGTGATACAACGAATAGAATAATCCGAAATCAAATTGACTTTGTCCTTATTAGACAAAGATTTCGTAATTCTATACTGTCTGTCAAAACTTACCCTGGAGCAGACATCGGTTCAGACCATAACCCCATAGTAGTCACATTACGAACCAAATTAAAACTGGTTAAAAAACCTACACAAAGTAGAATTGATATTAAGAGATTAAGGAAACCACAAACAAAGGAACAAACTGTAAAAACTCTTACTGAAAATCTACGTAATGCCCAAGAACTGAATAAAAGTACCTATAACATTGATCAGAAATGGGAAAATATAAAATTAGCAATAATTAAAACAGCAAATGAAAACTTAAAACCAAAGAATAGAAAACATAAAGATTGGATGACTGAAGAAATACTACTATTAATGAATGAAAGAAAATCATTCAAAACAAAAAATCCAATTAAATATAATGAAACTGATCGATTAATAAAAAAGAGAATAAAAGAACCTAAGGAGAGAATGTTACATGAGCAGTGCCAAGAACTAAAAGAAATTGAGAAAAAATATGACTTTTTTAACATGTATAAAAGAATTAGAGAATTAACAGGAATGAGAAAAACACTTCAAACTAGGCAACTAAGAGATGAAAGGGGTGCACTTATAACAGATATAAACCAAAAAAGGCAGAGATGGACACAATATATAGCACAACTTTTCGAAGACAAAGAGAGAACAGAAGCACCAAAGGAATTTAAGGATGATACTGGGCCTGACATTGTACGAGAAGAAATTGAATATACAATGAAACAAGCTAAAGGTGGTAAATCTCCTGGGCCTGATGAAGTTCCTATCGAATTACTTAAAATTGTGAAAACTGAATCTATTGATCTTCTTTTTAATATATTCAATACCATGTATAGAATAGGTATAATACCTAAAGAATGGCTCCAATCAACATTCATACTGCTTCCCAAAAAAGCCAATGCAAAGGAGTGCAATGAACATCGCACCATAGTCTTAATGAGTCATGTCTTGAAATTGTTTTTAAAAGTAATTCACAATAGAATACATAATAAATTAGATGAAGGCATAAGTAATAGACAAATGGGATTTAGGAAAGGACTGGGAACACGATATGCACTGTTTGCAGTAAGTGTTCTTTCGCAGAGATGCTTAGATATTAATCAGGAAGTATATGCCTGTTTCATTGATTTTGAGAAGGCATTTGACAGAGTGCAGCATAATCGACTTAAAGAAATTTTATTAAATAAAAACATAGACAGTAGGGACATTAGAATCATCTGTAACCTCTATTGGAATCAAACAGCAAAAGTGAAAGTTGAAAACGAACTGACCAAGGATATCCAGATTCGCAGTGGAGGCATGTTGTCGAGTCGGCTAAAACCCACGAAGGGTTGTAACGCCACGGAGTAAGTAAGTAAGTAAGTGGGGTCCGCCAAGGGTGTATTTTATCACCCTTGTTATTCAATTTATACAGTGAAGCCATCTCAGAATTAGCGCTTGCCGATCGGTAAGGGCCTTATAATAAACGGTAAGCCACTTAATAACATAAGATATGCTGACGACACTATCAACTTTTAATAGAACGTCAACTTTTAATAGAATGAGAAAACTTTTTTGTAATCGCGATATCAATATATCGCTCCGGATAAGAATGCTTCAATGTTATGTTTTCTCTACCCTTTTGTATGGAGTATTGAAGCTTGGACACTTAAATCCAACATTAAAAACCTAGATGCATTCGAAATGTGGTGTTACCGACGTATTTTGAAAATATCATGGATGGATCGCAAAACAAACGAACAAGTTCTCGAACAACTAGGAAAACAATGCGAAATTTTAAATTCCATAAAAATAAGGAAATTGGAATACTTGGGGCACATCATGAGAGGTGAAAAGTACGAACTACTAAGGAATATAATGCAGGGTAAAATCAAAGGTAGAAGAAGCGTAGGAAGACGTAAAATCTCGTGGCTACTCAATCTCCGTGAATGGTTTGGATGCAGTTCAATTGAACTATTCAGGCGAGTAACCAATAAAATTATAATTGCCAGAATGATTTCCAATCTCCGATAGGAGTGGAACTTGAAGAAGAAGAATATTAATTTGAGAAATAATTTTAGCAACTGGCTAACTAACGAGATTGTTCGGTGATTGGCACATTCTAACATTCGGTTTATTAGGTTTCGTGTTAAATGTGGACAGCTATTCTTAAAGGCCGCGCACCTATAGCGCGTTGGCGAATTATCTTAGGCTAGATGTCTATCTTTGGTGGCATGCAAAAGATCGCCAATGTTATTTAGGTCTGCCTAGTTAGTTATATTCGTAGCCACATTTGTTACTACGTACTCCCCTCTTGCTCTCAATCTTTCCTTGGATAATTTTTCGTACCTTGATCAAACTGAGTAATTTTCTCTCAGTATTTTCCTTTCTTAAGACGTCCTCGTTCCTCACTTTATTTGCTATGGTATGTGAAACATTCTTAGCAAGGTCCATATTTCGAAGACGAGGTAGATGCGGTACAACAGCATGGACCATACATAACATTTAAGCATTTTGTAGCGGAGATTGAAGCATAGATTTCGGTTATAGAGTAGCGGTTTAAATTTAGTATAAGCTTGTCTTGATTGTTCGGTACGGCAATTTATTTTTTGTTGAGGATTGCATTGGTCAAACACCATCATTCTTAAGTAATTGAATGTTTTAACTTGCTCGATTGAAACATTATCAACTTACAGTTTAACTCTTAAAATTGCGTTTTTTATTATTGTCATGCATGTTTTCAACATTTGTCTTCATATGTTTTTCCTACGGTAATTATTTTATTTAGCGAATAGCGTTATTTATCGGGTACCTGTTGACCTTTATACCTCATTTAATGCTGTCCACTGTCTCAGCAAAAACATTCTAATCATAGAGGTTGAACAGTACAGGAGACAAAATACCAGTGGCGGCTGGTGTGGTAAAATTTTGGGTATTCCAAGCCAGCAAATTACATCGTAAAAGCGCTATATTCTGTAAATCTTTTATTATCACCCAATTCCAGTTATTGAAACTTTTTGTAATCCGAGAAACGTTGCTCTAATTGAGTGATAATATTGTCCAAAATCTTAAAAAAGATCCTTCTAAATTTAGTAGCTTTCTCCAAAAAACTTTATTAAATGAACTACCAGATAAAATATCAAGTTCACTACTTTCGACTTAAGATGGGTTTAGAATTGGTTTCGCTAAGAGCAATGTTGAAATGGTTAGAAAATGTAAGGTCATTTCTCCAGCTCTTTAACATTGCAATACTTCTGTACACTGAATTGGCACACAATTGAACATCATTATTTTTCTTCTGCAAGATGCTGTATAAGAGCTCAGTTTGTTGAAATATATCACTAAAAACATTTAATAAAAATACAAATTTCAAATCCTCCAACTTACGTTTAAAACCATCTGCCTGCCTAACTAATTTTGCTTTTGATTCTGCGCAATTCATTATGTCCTGAAAGACTTGTAACAATTTTCTTTCTTGTGACACAGCATATACTACTTTTGCATTTGAATTCCATCTTACTGCACTATTTGTGGTAATTCGTTTTCCAAGTATTTTATTTAATTAATCGTTTGGACGATTGGTGAAAATAAGCTGAAATACCTTGAAGTGTTGAGAATAATATTTTGACTGTTGTAATGTTGGAGCAACTTTGCTGTAAAAGTTAAGGCGGTGAGCGGAACAATGGGTAAATATTACTAATGGTGCAGAATCTCTCACTAATTTTTGAAGTCCATTAAGTTTTCCAGACATAACACTAGCTCCATCGACAATAAAAATCGTTGTCCGGCAAGCTGCTTAACTTCAAACGGTTTTTGTACGGGGATCTTATGTGAGCTGGGTCGGCCAGTTCCGATCGGGCCGATTAATGATATTTAAAATGCCTGAATACGATTCGATGCTTTCTGTGGTAATATAATAACATAGTTATTTTAAAGGACGTTAATGTGATTTAGTATATTTAAAAGTTATTTACATGCATTAACATAATTTTTGAATATATGTTTTTCAATGTTAAAGCTCTTAAAATTATTGGGTAGGCCCGGCCTATCTTGCCTACCCCCAAAAGCCGCCACTGCAAAATACACCCCTATCGCACCCCTCTTAAATTTCAAATTCCTATGTGTTCATTGATTTGTTTAGCCTCACTCATGTTTTTTGATTCCAATATAGATTCTGGAAAACTCTTATATCTTTCTCGTCAATGTTAGCGTTGGGTAGCATTTTTATCATTGCAGTGTGTTTTAAACGCTTTTTTGTAATAGAAGAATGTGATGAATATATTCTTTCGTTGGTCCATGCAGTTTTGTACAAGCGTATTCAAGCAGAAAGCTACTTCACGTGTACCCAATCCGCTCTTAAACCCAAATTGTGTCTTGAGGCTTAAAAATTTTCCAGCTTTCTGAACTTTCCTATGTGGAGGATGCGGAGAAATGTTTTAAGCAAATGGCTTATTAAACTATAAGTCGGTGGTATTTGCATTTTTCGCTCTTTGTGGATCATTATAAAGGTTGAATAAAGCTAATGCGTTGGAATGTGGCCGGAGTTATATATAGCATTGAAAATTGTTACCAGCAGTTTTATGGCTTCCGTAGTAATACCATCCGATCCAGGGGCCTTGTCCAGTTTAGCTAATTTTATAGATTACTCCACTTCGGCACGAATAATAGGAGGGCCGGATAAATTTTCCATGGGTAAGTTTAGTTTTCAGATTCGGTCTATATCCCTAAAGAGGAACGAAGCATAGTCTGTCCAGAGTTTAGCTAGTTCTTCCTAGGTATGTACGTAGTCTCTTTGATCATTGTTCAGGTGAGTCTATGGTATTTCTTGTAACTTGAAATTTCTTTAATCTTTTTATGACTAAAGCTGCCCCTCTTTTCTCGTAGTCACTCCAATTCTTCACAACGTTCTTTCATTTAGCTTTCGATTGCGGGCTTAATTCTTGCTCTTATCGTACGTTGGGTTTTTTTGTATTTCTGTTGGTTCTAATGTATTTTGTACTATCTGCAGTGCTCCATTAAATTAAGTATATCTTCCGTTATCCACTCTGTAACGTTCGTCACTTTCTAATTATAATTTAAACATCAATAGTTTATAAGAACTAATAGTTACATAATCCATATTACCTGCATAGGAATTTCAACTTAATAACTATGATAGAGTGTGGCATGCGTAGAATGAAAGATTCATTGCTGCCTTGGAGACTTATCAGACCCCACTTTTTTTGTAAAAAATTTATTTTAATTTAAGATGCATTAAGTTTGGCGAATATTGTTTATATACAATACAATTTTTGTTACAACTCGTTTTTGTGATTTCATCTTATTTTACTTGCGATCGCTTAGTCAGAATGATTGGCTGCGGCCATTTTTATTTTCTCACAGAGTTTCTCTGTGCAATTTACTGGTATATTTCTCAAGTTCTTGTTGATGTGCTTACTGTATGTAGTTCTAAGCTCTTCATCTCTCATTAATTCTCTCGTGTCGTGTTTTTGTTAGATGGTTTTACAACCTTTGCCAGTCAAAGCCTTACATTCGCGATTAGGGGTTGTGCCACTCTAGCCACTCTTTTTATATAGTTGAGTTTTTATATAGTTGCAAAATATTTTCTTTATCAAGGTGTAATCAATTTGATTTCGTATCCTGGACGGTCCACCGGTGCTCGTCAGGTATACCATCTTTTTGGTGGGAGCAGCTAATACTACGTGGGTATTGGATAGGACGAAATCAGGTTTCAAAACTTTGACAAAAATGATTTGCAAGCTTGGAATATACATAAATAAAATAAATACATGTATCAGTAAAATAAATATATTAAATCAGTTTTAAAAAATTTTTTGGAAGGTCACTAGGATGTCGTTTAGCTGTCGCATTATTCTTTGCTAAGCTGTTAGAATGATTTTCCAGTCGTGTGATATATTTTTGTAAGTAAATTACAATATCTTCTTTAACGGTTTTGATTTGAAGATCACGAGTAATTACTGAATTAGGTACTTACCAAAGTGCATTTGTGTAATGATGTGAAAGATTTTGATTGTAATCTTTTGATATCTATATTGGATCCCGACACTGATCCCAATAGTTGGATTCCAAATTGCACACTGGCAGTATAAGTGATTTATAAATTAAGATTTTGATTTGAATAATTAGTTGTAATATTTTACCTATTACATAGTAGATTCTACTGATCTTGACACCCAATTATTCAGTTTCATGAGTATGTTTCTTCAACGTTAACTTACGACAGAGATACATACCTAGGTATTTGGTATGATCATTTAATATCACTGGCAGGCGTGTAATTTTTTCGCTTGGTGAACGGTACATGTGTGATTCAAATTGATCTTCTTCTTCTTCTTCAAGTGCCCTGTCTGTTGCGAACGTTGGCTATTATCATGGCAATTCTGATCTTGTTTGCGGCGCTTCTGAATAGTTCGACCGATGTGAGCCTGAACCACTTCCGCAGATTTTGGAGCCACGAGTGTCTTCTCCTGCCTGGCCCTCGCTTACTGTCTATTTTTCCCTGGACAATCAATTACAGCAAACAGTACTTATCGTGTCTCAATATGTGGCCTAGATATTCAAGCTTTCTTTGTTTAATTGTATTCACGATTTCTTTCTCCTTCCGATTCTTTGGAGTACCTCTATGTTGGTGACATGTTCGGTCCAGGATATACGAAGAATGCGTCGGTACACCCATATTTCGAATACTTCTAGTTTTCTCGTGAGCGTCTCCGTCAGAGTCCAGGTCTCCACACCATACAGTAAGATCGGAAAAATGTAGCATTTAACTAAATGTAGTTTTAGGGGAAGAGACAAATCCTTGCTTATGAGGAACTTTTTCATATTGCTAAACGCTGCTCTAGCTCGTTCTATTCTCGCCTTAATTTCTGTGGCCTGATCCCATTTTGCATTTACGTTGGTGCCAAGATACACATAAGATTTTAAATGGTCAATTAGTATGTTACTTATCCGTGATTGTCGAGCAGGTTGTTGCTTTTGATTGCAAATTGATCTAAAAAACTAAATTCATAACTATATTATTATATAGCTTTTCTGTACATATTGCATATACAAAGGATCGGCCTAGGCGCAATTTACTATGGCGCCACAACAAGAATAATGATAAATAGAATAGAATAAAAGAATATAAAATATAGAGAAAAAGATGGGGTGAAGATAGGACAGCGTAAAAAGTGGAAAAGTAAAAATGGAGATAAACATGATTAAATGAGAAAAAAAGGAGAAAAATCCACTAAAACAAGAATACAAATCAGAAATTTTAAAACAAACTAATAATGTATTTAGAAACCGCGAATACACATAAGACATATTCGATAATAAGTATGGTATGTTATGGGATAATTGGTAAAAATGAAGCATATTTCCAAAGAAAAAGAAAAATACTTTTCCCACATTCAGAATACTAATGTTGACTGAAAAAACTTACAAATATGTAAATTAACATTAATGACTTCGCAAAATCATTCGCATTCTGTAGTTTAATATGGGAGCATAAAAAATAAATAAACACATTTTCATATATTTTATTGCCAAAATGCAAATTCAACAAGACATAAAAATCACTAATTACGCACATAATATAAAAATAAACATACACAAAGAATTATTACTTATGTCACAGATTAATGTTGTCTGTGTGCTTAATGCTAAAAAGTGTGTAAAAATTATTAGATCAGGAATCAAAGTCCGTGTTCATAATTTATTATAATATATGTACTATTTAGATTTTAATAAGTACATGATAAATAGGAACTTGCAATATAAAATGATATCGTCACATTTGTTTTGCACGTTATCTGCTGAAGTATCTAGGTTTTAAAATCAATAAAAAACACTAACAAGAAAAGAATCAATCATAAAGGAAATCTATATATCCAACAAGTTAAATGGATGTTATTGGCTACAATAAAACGACAAAAAATGTAAACGGTCAGAATTTGAAGTACCTACCTCACAAAAAATAAAGAAAACGAATATGCATCATTTAATATTCTGACAAAAAAAAATATTTCCCAAATATTCTACTAGAATTTCCACAATATTCTCTTCCTTGCAGATTTCTTCATTCCATTGCCTCGTCTACTTTTTCTCTGCATACTGTTAAAGGCACTGATCATAGATATTTATTTTAAATTGTTTAAACAAATTACTCGGTTAAATAAACAAGTCATAAACAAACTTAATGCATTTTTTAGATCTAGCTCATGAGTTATTCCAAATTAAAAAAAATTATCAATTTTTGGTTGATTACAACCGGAGATATTGCCACTTTTATAAATTTGAAGTTATAAAAATTCAGTTTTTAAAATAGTAAAATCGAGAAATGAAAAGGCTAACTCGGGTTCTTAAAAAATAAACTTCCTACATGTGTGTCTGAATTATTCTAAATGTTTATAAGCTTAAAATCATAGTACTTTTGTAAACCTATTTTACAATATTTAACATAAATTTTTTAGTCGTTAAATTATTAAATTTGATAAAATTAGCCTTTCACTTCAATTGATTTCAGAATTCATATAGACGTAATAGTTTACGTAGAATAACGTTTAAAATAAAAGCTTTCTGGGATAAAGAATTTTAATTTTGCAATAACTGTTAGTGTAGTATTAAAGTAAAGATTACAACTGTTCTTGAAATCTTTATAGCTGAATTAACAAAACAAATTAACAAAAATAACTTTACAAACTCCTATTTCAAATATATCTATGCTGTTTCAGTAAAATTGTGTTACTTTTCAATATAATATCAATAATCATTCATAATCGCTGAACTGGAAATCTTTCATTCTATTTGGAGGTAGAGATCTAAGCTTTAAGTCTAACAGGTGATGTGCCCCCTGTTCTACTCCATCAGACTGTTAGTTGAGTTTGTTATCATTTTGGATGTGTAGCTCCAAGTAAAACTTTAATGTAAAATGCTGCGTATTACGTTATTATAAATTACAGTATTTTTAAGAAGAGTTCGTTTTGTTTCTTCGCGGAATACGGAGCCAGTGATAGATGATTTACCTACTAATGCGTTTCCACTACCAAAGCAGACTGACAAGAAAAGGATTCATAAGCCAGATAAGTGGAAAAAACAGCGCTAAAATAGCAAGAAATTCAGGTGAAGCTTACATGGACAAAAAACACAATTCTCATGAAGCTAAAAAGTTGAAAATCTTTGTTTATACCATTGTGTAATATGAGTACATTTATACCATTGTTGGTATAAATGTACTCATATTATTTCATCAGGGCAAAGAATTTAAGTTTTTATAGAGTATTAAGCATTGGGCACTGGAATCTCCCAAACAGCTTTAGTAAATCGATCCATACAGACTAAGTCTAAAACAAACAAAACTTAATGCCGTTAGCAACAAAGAGGTATCATATGTTTATAATCTGGAAATTTTTAGAGTATGTAACATTTTATAATCAAATCTCTTGATGTCTTCAACAAACGTTTACAAAATGTGGGTGAAAGCAAAAAAGTCTCCTCAGACTAGTCCTCCACAGAATAATTTTCCTAGGTACACAAGCCACTACACTAGAAATAAGACTCCGAAAAACAGGTATCTTCCTCAGGAATGTAATTTGAAAATAATGTACAAACTTTATTATGATTTCTGTAAGGAGGAAAAACAGAAAGAAACTGTAAATAAAATATTTTACAGGAATATTTTTAATGCTTATTTCAACCTTAGTTTCAAAAGGCCGAGTACAGACATCTGTGATAAATGTGAAAATTTTCAAATAAAAATAAATCATGATTCGGCAGAAGAAAACGCTTTAACTCAGACAGAAACAATGTTTTACTTGCGTAAGGCGGAAGATGTAAGAACAGCAAAAGATGAGTCCTAAAGGATGCTAGCAAAGTTGCGATCATCAGCAGTAATATGCATAAAGCATATTACTTAGGCAACTATGGACGTATAACTTAGAGGTCCATAACCTACAGACTGAAACGACATATTTCTCTATGTGACGCGTCATGTGGATGTCAGGAAATATCATCTTGTCTCCTAAAATATATCAGAAGCCTTTCCACATATGTGAAACACGTAACTGCATTTAGTGACAACAGTAGAGGCCAAAATAAGAGTCATCTGACAGTCAAATTTTGGCTTTACATTGTCAGAAACACTAATATTCAAACAGTAGATCATCGCCTTTTTATAAGTGGTTATTGTCATAATGAGTGTGACCAATACTGTGGTACGATAGAGTTAAAAAAAGAACCAAAAAGAACCTTTATGTACCTCAACATTGGATGGAACTGATAACTTCTACAAGTAAAAAGTTCTTTAGAGTACACATGGAAAATAACGATTTTTTAGACTTTCAAACACTTACGCCATACTTCAAGAAGAGCAAAAGGGAATACAGAGCATGCAATAGTAACATTTTCAACAGGACAAACCTTTAACCCTGTTTTACAATAAGACAGCTGGAGGTACCACAGAAGAGTTTAGAGAGCTATCTATGAAACTCATTCGAGCTGGCAAAAACTCTGCCCTTCTGCCAGATCTCCTCCCAATACCAATTGACAAAAGGCCTCTCATTAAGCAAGCTAAATATTCAAATCAGTTACTCAACTACGTACCTCCAATTTACCATGAGTTTTTGATAAATCTGCGACATGATGGTCAACAACGACACTGATGTCGATGAATCATAAGTTACCTAATTATGTATTAGTATTATGGTGAAGAATAAATTAGTACAAAAACTTTGTTTTTTTTTATATTCTGTACCTTTATGTTGCATTTTTTAAAAGTAAAAGGGTATAAGCGCTACTTAGAAACATAAAAAGAGCTCCAAAATTAATAAAGTCAATAAAATTCTGATTTTTTGTTACCAACAATAATAATAATGCGTACAGTTACTAAACCGGAGAAGAAAAACTAATAAAAATTCATGACAATTACAATGATTGCTCAACATTGAACGCCATTTACTGAAAATTTAATTTTTGTCACTTATACCCCTTACTTCTAGGCTCCTCATGTATTGTTTATAAGTAAAAATCAGTAAAAATGACATTAATTATGTTACATGTTTTGTTTACTTCATATTGCTATAACTAAATTTATCAAAAGCAGTTGTTACATACCTGTATCAAAAAGTGTCACGAAAAATGATTTTTTTTTTTGCTAATATCTCTGGTCTATTATTGTATTCGAGGTTTGTCGTGCTGGTTATATTATTTTTAGAAATTCTTGTGCAAAACATAGACAAGAAGATATAGATATTCATATTTTTTCTGTTTTGAAAAGTCCTGTATAAAAACCGCTGTTTCAACCATAAAACTGTGCTATCATGCATTTCCAAATCGAGTATAATCTTTTTGTCAAACATTAGTTCATATGTTCCAACTTATTTCGTTTTACACACAAGGAGTATAATCCGGTTAATATAGTGATAAAAATAGTGGTCAAATAACAAAAATTCCCGGAAAGCCATATCTTGGTGAAGAGCTGGAGCTTACCAGTACAAATATAGCTTTAAAAATCCCCATCGATCGCATGTGTGCTACAAAAGTTATTTGCGGTCAGAGGTCAAAATTTGAGGTTTTTTTGATTTCTCTCGAAAACGATATAGTTAGAGTGCTCGCCGGCAAATAATTTATACTCTCTAGAAACTTCTTGTACGGCTTTCTTAGACCAAGTCTGCCACAGTTTTCCTCTGTGACTTTTTTTTTGTTCGGAGGCGTTTCCCCCCACTATTTTCCGAAACATGACCGTTTCACGACATGTGCAAAAATGATACATACTCTTGCCATATTTATTGAATGTTGATTTAGTGAATAATAAAAAGAAATAAAATTCTCTGACCCCATAGATGCGACGGTAAGGTGTACAACCCCCCCACCGTTCGGAAATCGTTCTCAAAATGCAAACAATAGTTTGTATTTCGAGAACGATTTCCAAGTGGAAAATGAAACGTCAATTAACTTACTTTAACCTTTAATTGTGGCTTATTCCCATTTAAATAGTAATTAATGCACGTGAATTGCAGAAAAGAAACATACTATTACTTATAAGGCCACCTGGTACTAGAACGCGAATAAGTGAACCAAATTTTTGTTTTAAAAAACGTATGAGTATGATTTAGTCGCTGCTGATGCAAAATACCATGACAGCTGTTACAAAATTTTCTTAAAACCTAATACTGGTGGTAAAATTGGCCATCCACAAGATGAAACTGTAAACTCTGCGATGCAGAAAATTTTTTAATTCATAGAAGCGAGTGATAATTGCCAGTTTTTGTTGGAGGAATTAAAGAATGTTTGTCAAGATGTAGCTTTAAATGACAGAACTATAAAAATACGATTAAAATTGAAGTATGGCAATAGAAGTATTATTACAGAGAAGCCTGGAAAATGAACATTTATTTGTTTTATTGACAATTACCAGGATATTTTAAGTCAAGTCTGGTCTGAAAAGACTTGGATGAAAAAGACAAGCGATTAAAAACTTTAAAAGTTGCGGCAGCAATTGTTTGTTTTTTTTTTTTGAAAAAAGTTGATATGACATAGTTCTACATGTGACAAGTAATATTATAGACGTTTCTAAGTCAAAAATTACATTTTTGCCATTTGTTCATTAACGAGCAAGTAATTATAGTACAATATACAAAACTTTACTTCGTGCTACTAAACGTTAAAACCACAAAATATGTATATATTATACTATAATATATACTATAATTAGTTTTGATCAACCTCTGTGTACGAAAGCTCGCCAGATTTTATCTGCTGCCCCTAAATAATCTGAAATATCGAAGACTATAATCAGATTTTAATAGAATTTCATTTGCTTGTGTCATTTTTTGGAACAATCGGTTATATTATGCAAGGAAGTGGTTTAAAAAAAGTACTTACTGAAGTCGATGCACCTAAATCTTTAGAGAAAATGCTTAATGGCCATGCTTACGCGAGAGTAGTTCGAGCTCATACAATGCTCCAACTCACCTTACATTAAAATTATTAAAAGAACTCGCTCTTGATGATAATATAATGAATGTAAAACTTATTATTACCGTTGAAAATATCCTAAATAACATTCTTTCTTACTATGTCATTAATTAAAGATGATAAATATATGGAAAATTACTTGATCAGTTTAATAACAAATTAATCGAATATCAGAAACGAGGACCAACCGCAAAATTATGAGTAAAAAACGCGCCGAGTACACTACCTCACAGGTGGCATGGAAATGTGTAGGTATCATGGATAATGCGAATTTTAGGGTACTTTCATAATGGAGACCATCGCATCGTATCCTCGCCTAGATCATAGCACTAACAGTGAAGTGAACGTTGGCATTTAAAATAATGCATTTATTTTACCTGGCAATCGATTCAATGGTCGGAGCGAGGGTCGGTGGTCGGCGCCTCGCAGTATCGATCGTAGAGTACTAGAGTCAAGGGTCGAAAAAATACTAAGCTCGGATACTATGGTCCGATACCTGGTTTGAGGCTGGGCGCTGCGCTTTGAAGTGAACGCTAGCATTTTTAAAATAATGCATTTATTTTACCTGGCGATGATAATATACCATCCTATGGTTCGAGCAAGGTTCGGTGCTTCGTTATAAGCGCACACTTAGAATCACGATATCTCAAGAATGGTAACTGCAACTACTAGGGAAAAAATCATATATACTCGTTTTCATCGTTCTTGGCGTGTGCCTGAAATAAGCCACTACGGAATTTTTAATATTCGTCTCTCTCTGATACACAGAAGCGTAATTCAATTATGCGAGTCACGTTCGTCATGGTAAAGTGCGATGAGAAGGGAATGAAGAGACCACTCACATCTCCCAGTATTGTAGCCATAACATCGATGCGTTTGGCCGATACGGTGTCGGTGATGTTCGGCCTCTTTACGAATGCAGATAGCTGGCAGTGACGTGTTTTTTTCAACATGTTACCCTGATCTGTGCAGGTTTGAAGTAACTGATGAAATAGTTTTTATAAGTAAACAGTTTTTAATTAATTAATAGTTTGAGCTCTTCCTGTGTGGAATTCCATTACATAAAACAATACTCTCGACACCTTAAAAATTCCAGTTTATTATAAATTAACTCTCTCTCTCTCTCTTCCGATACCCATTGCAATAATGACTTGTGGCATTGTTCTTGAATGAGCTGGCTAATAGGTTTATAATTGTAGCAATTACCATTGATATTTTATGTTGTTTTAGTCGATTTTAGTCAGTCATTGTTGGAATTTGTTCCGAACAGTTTTACTTATTATTTTTTGTTGTGAATAACTAATTGTTCTATTTAATAAAAAAAAATGCCGGGAAAAACGATAGGAGAAATGCGACAATGTGTAGTTCATTTATTGGAGTATTTTAAGAAAGAAAAAGAAAACAACGGACCTTTGCTTTCGTTATCATCGGTACATGAACGAGTAGCGCAAGCTTTGAAAATCAGTCTTGGCACAGTGACAAGAATAAAGAGTGAATACAAGACAGGGGCAGCTCTTACTACACCAGGAGAGTCACGTAATGTACAAAAAAAAGACTAATGATGTCAGCGATATTATAAAAGGAGAGATTAGAAATGTATTGTATGGCATGAAAGCAAAAGGAGAGCACGTTACAATTAAAGTTCTAAATACACAATTAAGAAACACGCATCTCTATGACGGTTCTGATATTCCTAAAAGGAGCATATAAACGTACTTGGCAAGATGACTGTGTGAAAAGCATCAGAAAAGGACACGAAAATACAGGTAAACACTTTATTGTTTTACATGCCGGAAGTAGGCAAGGATTTGTTAAAGATGCTGGATTACTGTTTTCTACGAAATCGAAGAGTGCAGACTATCATGATTCTATGGATAACGAGTCTTTTAAAAAGTGGGTCTCCGAAAAGCTGATACCAATGTTGGAGGAACCATCTCTAATTATTATGGATAATGCCTCATACGATAGCTCTTTAATAGAAAAGTTACCGAATGCCAGTTGGAAAAAATCGCACTTACAAGAATGGTTACGAGCGAAAAAAATAATTTTTGGCGACGATTCGGGCAAGACAGAGCTATTGAGTCTTTGTCGCCAGAATAAACCACAAAATACCAGGTACGTTATAGACAAGCTACTCCAAGAACATGGACATCAGGTTTTGAGATTGCCTCCATATCACTGTCAATATAATCAGATTGAGTTGGTTTGGAACATTTCTAAACAATACTATGATCGTCATATTGGAGAACATGGACGTGGAGATGAAACAGTGAAAAAAGTTTGGGGCGATGCATTAGCTGAGGCAACACCTGCAGTGTGGGCGAGTTGTGTTAACCATATTGAAAAATTAATTCAGGACGATTGGGTAAAAATGGTCACATATGATGAAAATGAAAGTAGGATTATAATCGATTTGGCGGAAGATTCCAATGATGAAGACAGTTCCAGTGAAGACGCTGACTGATTAGCTAATTAATCAAGGTCAGTACGTTGTAACAGTTCAGAATTCGCTACAGTACTTAAAACTTAAAAAATCTGTATCATTTTTAAATTAAAGTGGGTTAAATAATTAACACTTTTTTGGGTATATTTCAAAATCCTTTTAAAATGTACTATTCGTTATATCCTGTTCTATTGTACTGCAAGCTAGAAAAATACTTCTTCGCAATTTATACGTATATTCCGTTATTAGAAATTTAATGAAAAATAATTTATAATTTTCTTTTATAACTATTATTTTGTTTGACATGCTACATTTTGCTCCGCCACTGGAGGAGGTAAACTAATCGAGCTTAGACAAGGAAAGACAGATGAAACAACTTATTGCAAGTGTTTTTACACGCACACGCCAATAACGATGAAAACGATTATAGACTATTTTTGTAGAGAATTTTAAGATCTACAACTTTGGTTTAAGGTTTTTTTTGATAAAACTTCAAAAAACTTCTGAGAAAAATCCAAAAAACCTCAAATTTTGACTTTTGACCTCGAACTTTTGTAGCACACATACGATCGATGGGGATTTTTAAAACTATATTTGTAATGGTAAACCCCAGCTCTCCACCAATATTTAATGTCTATATTGACCGGAGTATAGTAGTTAAATTATGAAATTAATATTATTACCAATAACATAGCTCGAGTATACGAAAATGCTTGTTTTTAGCCTATACTTTACCTATAACCTTTTACCCTTTACTTTACAAAAGATATTTTAATTACCATTAATAATTCACCTCAAAAGTCCCAACTACAGATAAATCGTGAAACAAAGATACCTTAATTATTTTAAATATTATACAGTGTATAAAAAGTATTTATTAGTGTAAAAATACTGGAATAATTAATAGGATATGTAATGAAATGCTAACAGATAATTCAGAAAAAATCAAGAAAATTCATCACAGCCCAGCGACCCAATTTAGACCCCTAAATTAATTATATAATCTAAGGGTACATAGCGTAGTATAAATGTTAAAATCATTATACTAGAATATAATCTTGGAAAAAAAAAGAAGCAGGAAAAGAGCAACACTTAGATTGTCAAAAAATTATGATACTGAAATTTTAGACTAGACTAGCCATTCGTCGCATGGAAAAATTAGAAGTAATCAAAATAGCAAAATGAACAAAAGTATGATATAAAAATACTAGATAATACGCGACAACCACCATAAAAAATAGGGGATGACAGAGTAAAGAATAATATAGGTGTAAGAAAAACATGAAGATATCTGAACGTACTCTAAACCTAACGGCGCTGCTGAGTAATATACAGGTGGATATTAATATAAGTATAGAATATATATTAATAATACAAAATATTGTGGCGAGAGGAAAGATGTATATGTATGGAGAAATGTATTTGCCGTAATAACCAGACTGAAAGACTTAATCTTTCAGTCTGGTTATTACGGCAGAAAAAAGGTGTTTTATTCAAGCTTCTTGTTTAACAGGTTAATCACGCTATGATGTAGCGCTATTTACTTCAGACAACAAAAATAGAATCCATTGTGTGTGCGTTAACTACACAGTAAACTCTAAAATATTTGAAAAATATATAATTATTTCTGTAATTAGTTTAGAGGACTTTGCTGTAAGTAGGAAACTTCAGTAAGAATTTCCGCCTTTCTCTCTCCAAGTCTGTCTTCGATACAAGCTGACCGATCACGTCCAACTAGATCGAAACGTCGTTGTGAGTACAAAGGTAGGCTTACGCCGCACTCCATAAGACGAATTACAGAAATTTGCTTTTGGATGATACACTTTTTTCGAATATTTTTTTCTTACTATTTATTCCCTTAATTTTATCTTCACATTTTCTTATTGGTCTTCACTACTCTTACATGGCACGTTTGAACTTAAAACAGGATAATCCACAGCATTATACTGTATACCATAGTTTAACTTACTAAAATAATGAAAATATCTAAAAGTATTTTCAAAACATTTTCGGTCCTATCAGGTCATCATCAGTGACACCTGAAAGTAACTAATTCCACTTTAATATAATGAACAAAAAGGGGTAAAACTTTGATTGTTAATCTAAAAGCATGTGGATTACTTACTTGAGCATTTCTAAAAAAAGCACTTACAAAACGGTATAAAAACATTCAAATTCCATTTTAAAACTTGTAAAAAATTTGGCTTTGGCAGGTAACTTTTGTCGGATTAATAGGCCAGTAAATGAACGTGATTTACGGCAATACCGTGTAATTTTCCTAGTCACTACCGATTGCATGAAAATTTGGGATTATGATTCTACTTGCCGTCTACTTCACTTCTAAACTTGTGCCGTTGGTCGCTTTTTATTTTTTTTGGGTGAAAAAAAACGTTTAATTGTAAATTAAAACGGGTAGTTGATTCAAATCATCTTTTCATGAACTGAATGAATATCAATTAACATTAAACAACAAAATTTTAAATTTTATCACAGTTTAACACCTAAATCTCACCCCTCAGGAATAGTTATAATTAAAACAATTTTATTGAATATTTTGTTTCCACTAATATGCATGGCAGTTTGGATTTAGGTTATGCTCACACTCCGCTTCAGAATTGGACTTATGCCGTTGTTAGCTTTTTATTTTTTAGGAGTGAAAACTACCCCTTTTAGATCAAATTATATAATTGTAAATTCAAGTGTAATTATACGTGACACTAAATTCAGATTTCTTTACTATTTAAATTTTTTTCAGATAATTTGTACCCTTATGAAAATCACCACTTGCGAAGAAATTCGAATAGTTGTAGTATTTTTTTTACTATTGAAACTAGAAATACTTTTTTTAATCAAAACTTTTTTTAATCAAAATTTTCTAAATTTATGTTATTTCGACATAAAAACCAACCCTTAGTAGTTTGGAAGGATAGGTGAAAGTATGTATGCGCCATAATAGCCCATTATGTTAGTATTATTAATAGCAACTAGGTTAGCTTTTAATCTATGAAGTGCTCAAAAAAACCATTTTGTAGTTTTTTAAGATCATTTAAATTATTTCTTTTAAAGCACTTTTTTTCTTTTAAAACCGTCACTAATCACGAGTGTATTATTAGATCTTTAATACAAAATTTGAACAGCCATATTTTAACCAATTTTTGTCTAACCGAAAAAAAAACCAAAATGTTCATAAAAGCAAAACCTATAGGTATAGTGGTATAGTTTCATCATCATAAGTGGCTCGACAATCCGTTGTGGATCTTGGCCTGCTCACAAAGAAGTCGCAACTCCTGTCAATTCCTGACAACTTCCCTCCATCTTCTAACCCTTAGAATATGTAGGTCTTCGTCCACATCATCAATGCATCTCATTCGTGGTCGTCCTCTACTTCTTGTGCCCTCTGGTTTTGAAAATATCTTCGTGTATTCGTGATCTGACATCCTAACAATATGTCCAGCCCATTTAAGTCTCAGCACTTTAACGAATTCCACAATATCTGGATCAGTGTATAACTGATATAGTTCAAAATTGTATCTTCGATGCCATAGCTCATTTCCATTTACGTCCCCAAAAATCTTTCTAAAAATTTTTCTCTCAAAAATACCAAGAAGTCTTACCATTTTGAAATAAGGTCCACGTTTCAGTCCCATATATCAAAACCGGTTTTATTAAGGTCTTGTATATATTAAGCTTTACTGCACGTTTTATATTTTTATTTTTTAAATGTTTCTGGAAACAGTGAACAGTTCTGTTTGCTATTGCTACGCGTCTTTTTATTTCGTCACTTGTCGTGTTTGTTGCGTTTACTAGCGATCCAAGATATGTAAATTCTTTTACTTGCTTTGACGACGAGGTATGGTTGTTGATTTGAATTCTCTGTTGGATATTTCGAGGGTTTTTAGAAACCAACATATATTTGGTTTTTTCCTCGTTTACCACAAGTCCTAATTGCTCACTGCACCATGCCTCTCATACTTCTGCCTACTATAACTATATCCTCAGCGAATGCGAGAATTTTCGCCACACGCCAGCACGTCCCCCTGTCTTAGTTCATTATTAATGTCAAAGAACATAGAGTTTTCTTCTTCAATTCTAACGCATGAGCTTACGTTTTGCATTGTTAGTTGGGTCAACTTAACTAACTTAGGTAGGATCCCAAAGTCTATCATTGCATTATATAATGCAGTTCTTTTCACACTGTCATAGACTCATTTGAAGTCAATGAAGAGATGGTGTCTATCTATGTTATATTCTAGTTCCTCTTCTAGAATCTACCTATGTGCTTGAATTTGATGTGTAGTTGACTTTCCAGCAGTAAATCCGCATTGATATTGACCAACAATATCCTTTGTAAAAGTCTTTCAAATAATACATTGCCGAAGATTTTATACGCAGATGCTAACAGAGTAATGCCTCTATAGTTCTTACACTCCAGTTGATTACCCTTTTTTAGGGATGGTTGAAACAGGGATTTTTCAATAACTGTTACAACCTGTTTCTGTTCCAAAAATTATCTGTTTCAAAAAAACTGCTTCAGTTCAAACTGTTCCAAGTCTAACACTGTGTTATGGGTTGTTTCAATACCGGTTCGGTTTGTTCCAGAAAGGTTGTTGCATTAACAATAGACCATTGTATTTGTGGTTGTATATTTTAAAAGTTTGAAGTTTTGTCGCGAGTGAACAATTCACAGTTTACAATCATGGTTTATGCGCATGCACATACTTTCCACTCCACTGGAACTGCAACAACCATATAAAAGCACAGCAATGCAACACCGGTCTCTGAAGTAATTGTAAATACACTGGTCTGTTGTGTGATAAAAAACTGTTATATTGGGGCAGGAAAACTTATTGATCAATATCTGTTCCAACCTGTTCCAAATAAAAACCTGTTTCGAAAAGAACAGATCATGTTCCAAAGTGGCACCTCTACCCTTTTTATGCAACAGACATATTATTCCCTTCAACCGCTCTTCTGGTACCCATTCATTCTGCCATATAAGCACTATTAGTACTCCTCTTACATGTATAGTTTACTCCTCGAAATTTTTCGGATTACTATTACTTTTTAGTAATTTTGAATAGGGATTTTTTTTTCAAAATTTCTATTTTTTTTTTAATTTAAAACCAAATTTTTTCAAAAATAAGCACTTTAAACCGGTCAATTTTACAGATCATATAAATATTACATAAATAAAGTAAATTGTAAAGCGATAATAATTCATTTCATTTGGGGTACTAATTATGGGGTGATTTTTTCGATTTTTTTACCAAAAAAAGGGATTAACTTTATTTTCAGCGTAACCCGTTGAGCTTTGATGTTTGATTAAACTTTTTAAAAAACAAAATAAAGCTTTTTTTAACACATTAAATAAGTTTTTATGTGCTATTCAATTTGGAATTTGAAACATAAGCATCTACTTTTCATAAGATACAACTCTGCTTCTACTGGGTCTACAGACTTCATTTAGCTACACAAGATACATTTTTGTTAAGAAATTTTTTTTGAAAAAACACTTTTTGAGCTAGTTGTGAAAAACTATCGGAAAACGTTTTTTTTTTTTTTTAAATAAACATTTTCACTCGCAAACAACTCAGAAAGTATTGACAGTGAAAAAGCTCCCTAGAACAAAAGTTGCTTAGAATTAGCCAATTTATCCGGATTTATTTGGAACTGTTAAATGAATAAGTCCAAAAGTGAAGTAGGGGATAAGAGAAACCTAAATCCACATTTTCGAGTACATCCGTCGTAATGAGGAAAATTACATTCCAAAACGGTCATTTACTGGCCAATTAGTCGTGCCCTTTCATTTTCCTATTATTTCCCTTTCGGCTAAATCTTAAACCATCGAAATTATGTCGTTTTAATTTTAATTTTTACAACTTTTAAAATGGAATTTAAAACTTGTATACTGTGTTATAATTGCAAATGATCAAGTGTTCAGTTATTTTGCCAAAATAATCAAGTATCGGTCAGGTCAATATCTTACCCTATACTACTTACTTTCAGGTTTCACCGATAATGGTCTGAGAGGAACGAAAACATTTTAAAAATTGCAATTCTTTTGAATATTTCCATGATTTTAGTAACTTGATAAATACACTAGAAGTTTCTGCTGTACGTATAATATAATACACTGTACATATTATTTTGTTTAATTTCTCTATTACCTTTTTATTATAATAATGAGTTAGCATCTTTTTTGACCAAAAGAATGGTTTTAAAATATTTTAATAACGAACTGAAGTTATGTACTAAAATACCTGGTTTTTAACTTAGAGATATGGGATGAGTTTCATTAAAACATAAATTACAAAAAATATATATCAAATTTTTCCGTCATACAAATCCACCCGTCCAACTAATCATTCAATGACCCCCGTAGAAGTTCATAATTGTCTTAAACCTTGGAATTTGTTGAACATATGGCCCTTAAAAATTTTCGGTATCGCGTCACGTCGTTTGCATGGATTGCAATAAATCAGTGTTTTGTTTGTCTTCATTGGAGAACCATCTCTAAATGAAGCCAAATGTTCGTTTAAAATTTTTTTAAATCTTCGTATCTACGAATATGAATATTATTTTTTGCAAAGTTTGTGTGTTCTTTGTTTGTGTTTTTTGTTAGTTAGTTCTAAATAATGAGTAAACTTCAGTACATATATAATAACATCTTTAATATACTACATATTGAGTTGTAAGTTATAAATATATATATATATATATATATATATATATTGAAATGATTTCAATATGTCAAAGAGGATATAACTTAAAGGGATTTTTATATGAGTTTGTTGTTCATGAATTTCATGAAGCCATCACAATGTGGGGTCGACTCTGAAATAAAAGGGAGAAAAGATTAGTAAATTGCTAAATAAATTAATTTTGACTTACCTGGTATAGTGTTAATAATTTCTGAATAGTATAGTTGCCTAGTGTATAGGTGAATCGTCTAAACCTTAAAAGGAATAAAAAAGAAGAATTCTTAAAAAATTATTTAAACATAGAAATTTCAAAAATAAACGTCAGAAAAATAAACTGTCAAAAGTCTGTGGGAACTAAATTAATAGGGGTTTTGTTAAATAAATTACAATGATGTGGAGATGAAAAGAATAAATTATATTAGTATTGTTAAGTTTTATATCTGAATTTTTTTTTATAAATTCCCAAATTAGATGTGATTAAAGTGCTTATGAGAAATTAATGTGGTTTGACAAATATGTCAAAACAGGACAGTTTTATGGTTGAATAAAATAGAAGACGGAATGAAAAAAGAAAGGGGGTTGCTGTTAGCAACGAATAATTAGGGTGGTTGGTGCTAGCTATGGCGGTTAACAAGGAAGAATAGGTTGTTGGAGGCGACGAAAATTTTGGAGGAAGAGCCCTAAAAAGGTGGAATAGTCCGGGAGTGCTTTAAAATCGTTTAATTATAATTTAGTTTTTCCACATTTTCAAATAGAGATATCCAGAATTTGTTCCAGAGAGTAAGAGAAATTTTGACTTATAAATTATAATTGGAGTGCAGAAATGTCATTTAGATTGAAAAAGTAAAAATTCATGAATTAACTAATTGCGATAGGCCTTAAAAATTGAAATATTAATGATCATTAAAATAAAAATATAATAGTACGTACCTTTAACTTCCGAAGAGAGGATAGATATTCCAGTATCACCGATTATTTTGCGAGTAGTTAGTTTTCTTTAAAAAAAAAATCAGAACTGTTTGAAAGTGAGTTTGGATAATAATTTTGGGGATCATTTGAAATTTTGATTATATTTTAATGCTAGTTATAAGTCAGCGGCATAAAGTGTTC
The DNA here is from genome assembly GCA_918026665.1 of Diabrotica balteata. Classification (NCBI taxonomy): domain Eukaryota; kingdom Metazoa; phylum Arthropoda; class Insecta; order Coleoptera; family Chrysomelidae; genus Diabrotica; species Diabrotica balteata. The sequence continues at coordinate 66,626,467 of OU898276.1, read as the reverse complement.
AGTTTTCTTTTCTTTATATTTCATTTAAACACTTTATAAAGTTGCAATAGTCATTTAGATTTAAGGTAATTGTAGAGAGTTTCCACATTTTGTAATCAAATTCTATTTTCACGACACATTAAGGTTTACACGATTCCTATTTTTGTAAATTTTTAAAGGCAACCCAAGTTGCAGACGAATTTTATTGTTTATATTAAATTTGTTCAATATTAATAAATAACGTGCTTCATTTGGGTTAATTTATCAAAAATATAAAGTAAATTTTGGTTTAATTTCTTTTTGAACTCTACCAGGAGACTACAGAGTTGACGTCACACAGTGACAGATTGCTTAGAACAAATAATTGAGCTAGCCGAGGTATAGTATATTAACAACGAACTACATACTTTTAAAATTCACTTCAATTCAATTAAAATTATATTTATTAACAATAAAACATAAAAATAATAAAAACAAAACTATTACAATTGGCGCTAACAACGTGGAGCCTCTGGGAAAACAGAAATAAGGGTGTTTTTTTTAAGCAGATTTATTAATAATACACAGATTAAAATAAAAACAAATTGGTGTGATTAGAGTTGTAGAGATTCTGGGGTAGTTAAAGTTAAATTTGAGAATAAATAGAGATTAGCATAAAATGGCAGACCGAATGACTTTAAGAAATGGAAAAGAAATCGTACCGAAAGAGAGTGAAGGAGAACAGGTGTTAGAACAGGAACAGGGTATACAGGTAGATGAAGAAAGCAGAGGAGGATCAGGAGAATTTGTAGTACAATATTTAGAGCAAGGCAGACAAGAAGCAGGACAAGGTGATAGAGAGGGAAGTCTAACAGATAGTTTGAGAGAGGAGTTGGATGAGACAGTGAGAGATAGACGTGATGAAAGTGTGGATGAATGTAGAGTGCAGGAGGAGAGACGTAGGGAAGGAGATGTTGGAGAGTCAGGGATGACACAGATGGATATGAGGCAAATAATGCGGATGTTACAACAGATGGATCATAATATTAGGGGAGATATGCACAAAATGGATAGTAATATTAACAATATTAGGGGGGATATGAACAAAATGGAAAATAATATTAAAGGAGAACTTAGGGAAGAGTTAATTAAAATGAGGGAAGAAATCAAAGAAGAAGTGAAGATAGTCAGGGAAGAGATGCTACAAATTACCCAAGGTTTAGAAGAGAAAGTAGAACAGGTCAGAGGAGAAAGTGAGAATTTTAAGAGGAATGTACAGGAGGAGATATCCAGAGAAAAGGCCATAATTAGAGCGGAAATAGGACAGGAAATTGGGAGCAGATTTGTAGAGTTGGGAACAGCCATTAAAGAGAATTTACCAATGGAAATAAACAAAGAAGTTAATAAGCAGAATAAAGAGATTGTTAGGGAGGTAGAAAGTGTTAAAAGGCAAACTCAGGATTATGAGGAAAAAATTACCATTATAAAAAATAATATAAAGAAGGGATTGCAGAATTTGGAACTGGAAATGGGTATGCATGCAAATCAGGCGGAAAAGGGAGATAGAGTATTACAGGGACAAGTTGAGGAATTGAGAGAGAAATTTAAAAATGCAAGTGAGGAGATTCAGCGTTTGGAATCAAATCTAGGACAAACAAGAGTAGTGAGTACTGTGGTGCCGAGTTATAATGATGGGGGAATAAAGTTTGATGGAAACCTGAATCACTTACATCCTAGAATATTTGTAGATATCATCAAAAATAAGGTAAAGAATGTAAGGGATCCAATAGAAATGAAATTGAATATTCGAAACATGTTAGTGGGCATGCCATTATTATGGTTTTGCAATAATGAAAATTCCATAAATAATGTGCAGGAATTTGAGGCCAAGTTTATTAACTATTTTTGGGGAGAAAACCAACAGGCTAGTTTCAGGGAGCGGTTGTATTTTGGGAAATTCAATTATGAAAAAAGTACCAACTACAATCTGTACGCAATGCAGTTATTCCAGACAGCACAATATTTAGAACCGGCTATGCGAGAAGAGGAGATTGTCCTATACATTGCCAGGCAATATAACCATAACATGGCAGAAACAATAGCTCTCCACAATATAAAGACGATGGAAAGTTTGACAGGATATCTTCAGAGGATTGAGAGGAGTGTAGGGACGCAGAATCGAAATGGACAAGAGCAAGTGACATATAGGAATAACACAGCAAATAGACAGGGATATGTGAATCGAGGGAATAATTATAGGGAAAGAGAATTTGAGAGACAAAATAGAAGCAGGGATTTTACAAATAGGGGAGAGAATTTGAACAATGTCAGGAGAGATATCGGACGATATAACTGGGAACGTAGACAAGGGAATCCAGACAATGATAGAGAGAATAACTGGAGACAAGGGAATGACAGAGGCAATAATTGGAGACAGAACCAGGGAAATTATCCACAGGAGACGAGAAATAGGGAAGTTTACAGAGAAGGGAATCCAAGATATAATAGGGGGAAAATGAGGAGAGAAGACAGGTGAATGTAGTTAGAACAGAGGAGAATAGGGGGGAAGCAAGTGTTGATGTAGAAGGGAGAAATTTTGTTTAGACCGCTCCTATGTGCATAATATTGTCTACTTATCAAAGTATGAACATCCAAGGGAGTTTATTAGAGATACTGGGGAATTAAATAAAAATAATAACACTAATACTTTAAAGTTTATTGAAGGGTACATACAAGATTCAGTATACAAGTTATTATTAGATACAGGTTCAGAAGTAACTCTAATCAACAAAAACATTGTAAATAATTTAAATAAGGACAATATTATGGTGATAAAAACAAATAAATTATCATTAGTAGGGGCGAATAATAAAAAATTATATGATACTAATAGTTCTATAATCTGTAATGTAAAATTGGGAAATAAAATGTATGAAATGCAAATGTTAGTGGTAGATCACTTAAATTTTGAGATAGTATTGGGAAATGATGAAATGGAAAAACATAAAATGATTATTAACTATGTCAATCAAACTTTACAAATTGATCAAGAATCTATTAAATTTTGTAAATTAAATAAAGAAGAGATTTTAAATAAAGAAGAATTTCAGATTTGTCAAGTAAACAGTTCAGAAGAAATTATTGTAGTGCCAAAGGAACATGAAATGGAGATAAGAATTTTGTTAAAGGAACATCAGAGGTTATTCAATCAAGAGGTGTGTGTGGCAAAGCAATATGTACATAAATTGGAAATGAACAAAGAAATCAAGAATTATAAAATGAAGACATATCCCATTCCGTATAAATTAAAGAATGAGGTGTACCGAGAGCTGGATAAAATGCTGAGGGATGGAATAATAGAAAGAAGTAATTCTCCTTATATTAGTGCCATCACATGTGTAAGAAAAAAATCAGGAGAAATCAGAATATGCCTGGATGCTCGTAATATCAACAGCTATACGAGAAAACAATATGAGAGTCCAATGAATGTTGAGGGTATTTTTGGAAGAATCACTAAAGCTAAAGTCTTTTCAAAGTTGGACCTTCGGCATAGCTTTTGGCTTATTCCATTAGCCAAAGAAAGCAGATGTTATACAGCATTCATGGTGGATGGTATTGTGTACCAATTCTGCGTGGTACCATTTGGACTCCAGAGTTCATGTGCAGCATTGGTCAGAACTTTGCATTCCATTCTGAACAAATATGAAAGGTTCATTCTCCACTACATAGATGACATCTTGGTATTTTCTGAAGATGAGTTGTCACATCAGAATCACCTAAAAACATTAATGAAGGAGTTAGAAACAGCAGGTTTAAAATTAAATTTGGAAAAATGCTCTTTTTACCAAAAAGAGGTCAAATATCTAGGATATGTGCTCAATACACAAGGAGTCAGTATGGATCCAGAAAGGATACAAACGATTCAAGAATTTGCGACACCACATAATCTCAAAACACTCAGAGGTTTCCTAGGAATATTGAATTATTTTAAACGATTAATTCCAGATCTAAGTAGGATGGAAGTGCCACTAATAGAACTGTTAAAGAAAAACCAGAAATGGGAATGGACTCCAGAAAGAAATACAGCTTTTTTACAATTAAAACAAATTTTTACAACTAATTTGCAAGTGTATCATCCGCAGTATGATAAGGAGTTTATACTAAGAACGGATGCATCATGTGAGAGATTAGCTGGAGTGTTGCTACAACAACAAGAAGAAAAGGAAGTTCCTATAAGTTTCGTATCTAGGGTAACCAAAGATTTTGAAAAAAGATATTCAGCAACGGAACTAGAAATGGCAAGTGTGGTCTACTGTGTTACCAAATTAAGATTTTTTCTGTTAGGAGCACATTTTGTATTGGAAACGGATCATTCTGCTCTGACAACTTTGTTTAAAAACAGGTTTGCCAACAACAGAATTCATAGATGGAGCCTTTTGTTACAAGAATATGACTTCGAAATTAGACATATTCCAGGCAAGTCAAACATTGTAGCAGATGTACTAAGCAGAGAAGCACAACAAAGAAGTGAAGGAAGAAAATATCAAATTGGAATCAACAGAATGAAGAATGAAGAAGGGCTGTATTCGTTAGAAAGAATCTTGGAAGATCAGAGAAGATTGGAAGAAGCAGAAAAGAAGAGAGCAATCAACATCAATGGAGTATGGTGTAAGAAGTTGGAAACCATAGAAGTTTATGTCGTAACCAAAGAATTAGCAGAAGAAATCATGAGAGATCTACATGCTGAATATGGTCATATAGGGAGCAGAAAATTATGGATGTTGTTTAGGGAAAATTATTTTACAAGAAAAGATATATCCATGGCGAAAAACATCACTAAAAGTTGTACCATTTGTCAGTTAGCAAAGGAGAAGAATTTCCACAATGATAATGTAGCAAAATCCATAGTTGCAGAGAGACCTTTAAAATTAGTTGCTATCGATTTTGTCAGTAATTTAGCCATAAGTGAACAGGGTTGCAAAAATATTTTTATAATGATTGACATACATACAAAATTTGTAAAGTTATATCCCAGCGAAAGGACAAATGTAAAAACCGTAAAATACTATCTAGAAAAATACATAGAGGAAGTAGGTACTCCAGAAACAATTATCTTAGATCATGCCACATATTTTGAAAGTCCAAGATTAAAAAGAGTTTGTGAAGAAAAAAAAATCCAATTAAATTTCATTAGTATCAGAAGACCCGCATCTAATCCTGCAGAAAGATATGTCAAAGAGGTGGTAAAATTCTTAAGAATTTTGTGTGCTAGACAACATTATTTATGGCAGGAAAATTTGCCACAAGTTGAAAGATTTTTAAATGAGACACCACATGGAATCACCAAACAATGCCCATATTTCCTAATGTCTGGAAAGTATCCAGAAAGACCTTGGGAAATCAGTAATACAGGGGACATTCAAGAAGTAATGAAGAAGGTGAACCAAAATTTAATAAGAAATGCAAGTCGTTATGTAAATAGAATCAATAAGAAGAGAAAGAAAAGAGTTATTTTTGAAAAAGGGGAGAAGGTACTTATCAGGTCACTACAGGTGCCTAAAAGGAATGAAAATCTGTGTGGAAAATTACTTTTGCCATTTGAAGGACCTTATGTCATTAGTACTGAACATGGGGTAAACAGTTATGAACTAAGACATCCAGAAACTAATAAAATTAGAGGGATATTTAATATAGAGGGAATTTATAAGTATTATGAATAAACATACAAGGGTAGGCAATATTATGACACGAATTTTATATTATTAGATATAAGTTTTGTAAATAGAAGGATAATTAATACATAAGCATATCTTGAGATAAATTTGATAATAACATGACTCAAATAATTTATTGGGAACAGATGTACAGAATAATGATGAATTTATATATAAAAAAAAAGAGGTTGATTTATTTTCAAGTAAATTTATAGGAGTTACAAGTATAAATAAATGAGCAAAGTACTATGGACAAATCGATATTTTGTAGAAATTGGGAAATAGGGAATATTATAATGATAAATAGTATATGTGAAAATATGTGGGAAATAAGATGAAAAATAGAATTATAGGAAATATTGAAATATGAAATATAGAGAGTTATATGTAGAGATGATGAAATGGATATTATATGCGGATACAAAAAGAATAAATAATAATGCGGCAATGAATAAAGATACTGAAATAGTATATGCGGAAATAAATGAATAAAGATATAAAATAAAGAGGGGAACAATTATAAGAATTTCTACGAAATTAGTACGAGAAATAAATAGTACAGGAAAAGAAGTAATGAAATTGGGAAAGTACTTGGAAATTTGATTCTGAAGTTGATATAATTAGTGAAAGATTTGTAGATTTTGTTTGGAGAAGTCTGTATTTTTCATAGAGTAAATTATTAAAAAAAAAAATATTCAAGAGATATGCTTATTAATAAAAGTCAGTTTATTGTTATGTTAATATTAATAAAATGTTTAAGTTTATCGGTAAGAATTTAGATTTAGTAAGTGCTGATAGTTAGCACTGAACAAAATCCAAATTGGGGGGAAGTTGAAATGATTTCAATATGTCAAAGAGGATATAACTTAAAGGGATTTTTATATGAGTTTGTTGTTCATGAATTTCATGAAGCCATCACAATGTGGGGTCGACTCTGAAATAAAAGGGAGAAAAGATTAGTAAATTGCTAAATAAATTAATTTTGACTTACCTGGTATAGTGTTAATAATTTCTGAATAGTATAGTTGCCTAGTGTATAGGTGAATCGTCTAAACCTTAAAAGGAATAAAAAAGAAGAATTCTTAAAAAATTATTTAAACATAGAAATTTCAAAAATAAACGTCAGAAAAATAAACTGTCAAAAGTCTGTGGGAACTAAATTAATAGGGGTTTTGTTAAATAAATTACAATGATGTGGAGATGAAAAGAATAAATTATATTAGTATTGTTAAGTTTTATATCTGAATTTTTTTTTATAAATTCCCAAATTAGATGTGATTAAAGTGCTTATGAGAAATTAATGTGGTTTGACAAATATGTCAAAACAGGACAGTTTTATGGTTGAATAAAATAGAAGACGGAATGAAAAAAGAAAGGGGGTTGCTGTTAGCAACGAATAATTAGGGTGGTTGGTGCTAGCTATGGCGGTTAACAAGGAAGAATAGGTTGTTGGAGGCGACGAAAATTTTGGAGGAAGAGCCCTAAAAAGGTGGAATAGTCCGGGAGTGCTTTAAAATCGTTTAATTATAATTTAGTTTTTCCACATTTTCAAATAGAGATATCCAGAATTTGTTCCAGAGAGTAAGAGAAATTTTGACTTATAAATTATAATTGGAGTGCAGAAATGTCATTTAGATTGAAAAAGTAAAAATTCATGAATTAACTAATTGCGATAGGCCTTAAAAATTGAAATATTAATGATCATTAAAATAAAAATATAATAGTACGTACCTTTAACTTCCGAAGAGAGGATAGATATTCCAGTATCACCGATTATTTTGCGAGTAGTTAGTTTTCTTTAAAAAAAAAATCAGAACTGTTTGAAAGTGAGTTTGGATAATAATTTTGGGGATCATTTGAAATTTTGATTATATTTTAATGCTAGTTATAAGTCAGCGGCATAAAGTGTTCAGTTTTCTTTTCTTTATATTTCATTTAAACACTTTATAAAGTTGCAATAGTCATTTAGATTTAAGGTAATTGTAGAGAGTTTCCACATTTTGTAATCAAATTCTATTTTCACGACACATTAAGGTTTACACGATTCCTATTTTTGTAAATTTTTAAAGGCAACCCAAGTTGCAGACGAATTTTATTGTTTATATTAAATTTGTTCAATATTAATAAATAACGTGCTTCATTTGGGTTAATTTATCAAAAATATAAAGTAAATTTTGGTTTAATTTCTTTTTGAACTCTACCAGGAGACTACAGAGTTGACGTCACACAGTGACAGATTGCTTAGAACAAATAATTGAGCTAGCCGAGGTATAGTATATTAACAACGAACTACATACTTTTAAAATTCACTTCAATTCAATTAAAATTATATTTATTAACAATAAAACATAAAAATAATAAAAACAAAACTATTACAATATATATATATATATATATATATATATATATATATATATATATATATATATATATATATATATATATATATATATATATATATATATATATATATATATATATTGTCATGTTTTACATGTAAGAAGTTTTACATGTAACAGAAAATAAAGTATTAAAATTTAAGTAAGGAATTAAATAATTTAGTAACATCGTGTAGAAAACCTTTCGTACTCGTTTTATTAAAAAACATAATTAACAAATATTCCATTGATTGTGACTCAAAACATTTCCCAGTAACTATACAATACTTTTACACTAATAATAATGAAGTAAATTCTCTATGTTCTACTGTTGATGCTGAGTTGGTGGCATCTGAATTTGTACTGGGGCAAGTTTTGTGGTGAAGTTGACAACTAACAGAAGGAATTGCTTAACAAACGAAGGCATGCTGGGCTTGGCTGCGGTTTTCTCAAAAAGAACGCGTAGTTCCCGGAACATGTTTCTCGTGTAGGGGTTTCTCCTCGAGGTGTATCTCTGCGTCAAGAAGTGGTAGTAGATGAATGGTGTCAACAAACTCGCTCTGCCCCTATACAAAAAAATAAAAATCTATTAGATCATATACGTTTTTCTAAATTAAAAAGTAACAATGTTAAAACAAAATTTTATGAGGTTATAATGGCTAATTATTGTGTTATTTATACGTACATAATTTAAATGATGAAAGGGTTGCTGGTGTGAGTACATATTCATGAATTTTGGGGAAATAAGTCTTCTACCCATAATCCATCAATCATCGACAACGAAAATATTCATAAATATGTGCTTACACCAGCAACTCTTTCATCATTTAAATTATGTACGTTTATAAGCTTAACTATTATTTTTTAAGTATTTTAAAGCGGTAACTGTCTGAATCTTTTCTTTTTCCAGCTTATTCATTCTTTTTTTTTCTACGTTACAGTTTATTTAATGTTTTAATTCTTACAGAAATTGTTCACTTAAACGAGGTTGCAGATTAACAGCCATGTTATTATATAGTAATAATACAGCAACAAGGATTTTTCAACGTGTTTATTTTAGAATCCAGTTCCTAATGAAGACTAAAGGGAAGTTCTTTACTAATTTCGAAATATTTGTTGAATTAAAGACGAGATAATCCTTCTGGTCCTCTCCTCATCGGATGTTGGCGACCATCAACTGGAATTCTATATCTCTATCTTGTGCTAATCGTATAATTGTGCCTGATGTTGAAACATTGGCGTAAATTTCGCAGCCAAGAGAACTTCTTTAGTCCGATGTGCCCTCTTTCTTCGATCTCTCCTTCAACAATCAACTACAGAAAACCATACTTATCGTTTCTTAAGATATGACTAAAATAAGTTGCTCTTCTTCGCTAAATTGTTCTCAATAATTCCTTATTTATATTCATCCTTTCCAACACTCGATCATTTGATACTCTCTCGATCCATGGAATTTTCAATAACCGCCGGTGCAGCAACATATCAAAATAATTAAGACATGACATGGTTCTTACTCTTAACGTCCGTCCTCAACTCCATACAACGGTATAGACAGTACGTAGCATTAACGGCACGCCATCGAGTATTCACTCAGGTCTCTATTGCAAAATAGTCTTTTCCTTTTGAACAACGTACTCCTGGCTACATGGATTCTAATTTTGGCTTCATCATCAGGATCCCATCTATCGTGTGGCCAGTTTACCAAGCACTTGAATATTGTAAACTTTGTTTTCTTTATATTTATTTACTACCGAAGTTTTGACTTATGTTACTGACATTTATTAGTAACTGTAACTCATTATCGACTATTTAGATGAAACATCAAGACCATTAAATGTCAAAACAAGTGATCATTACTTATACCAACATTAAAACAAGAAAAATAGAGCGAATCTTACTGTCATGATAGGGTGTGATTGGGGACTTTTTAAAGACAAATCACATGCTTATAATTTCTGGACAGGTGTTTTCAAGCTAATGTTATTTTCATGTAATCGAATGAGTTATTCTTTAATAAAGTCGTCCCAAGAAAACGCCTCAAAAATATTAACCAAATCATCTACTTTAAAATGTATAATTGTCATTAGTAATGAGGCAGACAAAATTAAATTATAAGAATTTTTGTATTATCAAGTAACAAAAACAAAATAATTTGTTTAATTTATATTTTGAAAATGATTTCCGAAGTAAAAAATCGAAACGTCAAAATTAACGTACTTTCAATTAAAATTGTGGTTATTTTCCATTAAAAATAGTAGAACATAAAAATGCCACATGAAAATATTTTCAGAACTATATTAAGGAACATTTTAAGTATTGTTTGTTGAAAAGTCTTATTTTAACTTGCAATTGTTTTCAACCCTTAAAATTTGTTTAATTCTAAAGAAAACAATTCAGTTGATATTTTAGATTGTAAATTGAATTATAATTTTTGTTGTATCATATTTTTATTTCTAATATTCTTTCAATAAAAAAATTATAAACATTGAACAAAGCTGACTTCGTTTAGATTTACACTTTTAATAATAAAACTTTCATATCTGCCCTTTTTGATCGTATACTGGATTATTCTTGTTGAATAATGGTTATTATAAACTATATTCATGAATAAATTTAGGATATATAAATTATTGAATCCTCAGTATAAGTTTTATTATACAGAGCTATACATAGGACACTGGTACTCAGCGTTATCAAAAGCTATACTGAAACAGCATTTCAGTATTCAGTCACAGAAAAATAAACAATCAGAATGCCCACTCTTCATGGAAAATTAAGTATGCGCAGCTCGTTCGCGCAGATGTTCCGCCATGTTTTAGAGGGAACCAGTGCTGTTCAGTTAAAATTTATGTGGTATGCATAGAAAAATTAACTCGGTTTAATTGACTTACGGCAATCATAGACATACTATGCAATTATTTTAATATTGTTAAATATAATAACATAAAGATAATATAATTAAATGTAATATAATTAAACATAAATATAAACAATTACATAACCTCACAAATCATTTGTCGATAAAGACCCATTACACCAACTGTGATTATCAATCCGAGTCTGTGTTCTGTGTTTCCTTCTAAAACATGGCGATCGCGTGCTGAAAATTTTCAAAGGCGGCATCTGAGAGTGGCCATTCTGATTGTTTATTATTCTGTGATTCAGTTGAATGTGATCTGTGCAGAAGTCATTGTATTTTTTTTAATTTTACATTTTTTACTGCGATTTGTACAAAACGTTTTATATTTTATCATATTTAGGAAAAATTATTCCGCAGTAGCTAATATTTTAACGAATATTATTTTGGATACTATATATCAAAATAAAGTAAATAAAATGATTGTGAAATAATATGGACTTGGGCATAACTCATTGAAGCCATTTTATACTTGGAAAACTTATCCGATTCGGCTACAAATTTTAGGATTGTTGTGGAAGTATCCAATACTGTCATAATTTTTCATTTTTATACTGGCAAAATAATCGCTAAAAATAATCGCGAATATATACCTTAGGAACAATAGTAGAACTTAATATGTTACATTGCATTTCTGAACCTGGAAGCCACTGTGTATTTCTTAATAATTTATTTACCAGCAGAGACTTATTACTTGATTGTCCTATACAAGATACAAAAACTCTTGGTAAAGAAGCTCGTAGATCATATGACTTTTGATTTGATATAAATGGAGAAATACTTTTTGTAAAATGGAACGATAATAAGTGTGTTATAGCATCCAATTTTGATAATATAGAATCTCTCGCACAAGCTAGAGAATATCAAAACTTCGTCATAAAATATTTGGATTTTTTAATACCCTCCCTCCCCTTCGTCGTAAAGCGACGTTTACAGTCGTGGCTCTCCCTCATGTCGACGTCGACTATAGAACTCATGACCTTCTGTTCTTGTTCAAATTCAAACTTTACGTTTTTATACCATTATTTGATACTTTGAATATTGTTCCCCTTTGGTAGAAGCTAGTAAAAAATTATATTTATAGAGACAATAGCGAAAATATGACTCTGTAAAAAAAAGAGCCCTTTTCTTTTATCCAGCAGAAAGTTCCCTCGAAGTGGCGTCCCATTTTAAATAGCTAGAAGTCCTTCTTGATGTTTTGTTGTCCATTTGACCAGGAGATTCATGTAAGTACTCTTGTGTTTTATTTTTGTAGTTGCCCCAATCCAACCACTTGCCATTCAACTTATGCACGACCCCAGCTCTCCAAATAAACCCTGAGTGCCGTTCGTATGTTTCGTTTCTTTTGCTTGTCCTATCTCCACCCCCAGTATCCAAATTTTCAACTCTCTATAATAATACCGTATGAGGTAAGCAAAATAATTCGTTATAAGAAGAAGAAGACAATAGCGAAATATTGAAAAAGTCAGACGTGCATTCACTCCCCCTCCCAAATCTGTCATATACCATCGTAATAACCAAAAACCCAATCCTCTTTTCTAGTATATAATACATTCATAGGAGGCATGGATCAACATAACTGGTTTGATGGAAAATATGCCACTAAAAGCAAAGCTAAGAAGTGATATTGGTCAATATTCACACAAATGATTAATATGGCATTAGCAAATTCATGGCTTCTCTAAAAATGAGTCAATAAGTCAAATATAACTTCATCAGATTCGTCGTCCTACTCAAAATTGATTCCTAGTACCAGTAATATAGTAGGAAGATCGACAACATAAACATCTAAAGTGACACAAAACACGGACACAAAATTTGGTGGGAAAGAACACTTCATGGAGAAACGTGAAGAACGGATATGAAGTCAAGGAGAAAAAATTGTTAACTGTCTTTAACTTATTCATACATACTTGCAGTTATGATAACACTAGCGCTCAGTAATCCATTTATAGGACGGGTCAACATTCAAAAATGCAAAGATATAAAAGAGTTTCACAAATATTTCCATATTAAGAACAATATTACTGATAATTATGTATAAGTAAAATTTTGAAATTTGAAAAAATAATAATTTGGGCTTAAGGCTGTTTTGACCACGAGGTCGAAATACGTGCTCGTATAGAATATGCTAGGTCCGCATTTCAGCGAATGAAAAAATTTCTAATAAACTCTACGTTATCGTTGGACATCCGATACCAATTTGTAAAAACGTTTATTTATTCCATATTGCTATACGGAGTGGAAACATGGACTCTCGGAATTACAAGTATGAGGCGTATAGAAGCCTTTGAGATGTGGGTTTTTCGAAGAATGCTGAAGATCTCTTGGACAGAGCACGTGACCAACAACGAGGTGCTAAGAAGAATGGGTACTGACAGAGAACTCCTAAATATTGTAAAAAACCGAAAAACGAGTTATTTAGGACATATCTACAGAGGAGAAAAATACAACTTCCTACGACTTATAATGGAAGGGAAAGTGGAAGGAAGAAGAGGTCCAGGAAGAAGAAAATGCTCCTGGTTGAAGAACATAAGAGACTGGACAGGCATGGACACACATGCGATACTAAGAACAGCTCAAGATAGAGAGCAATTTGCTGTAGTTATAGCCAACCTTCAGTAATGGAGAAGGCACCTTAAGAAGAAGGCTGTTTTAGCAGTCAAAACACACTGCGATTTGAAATGGGCGTATCACTTACTTTTCCTCACTGCTTACGCCAGCCGACGACGGGTACAGCTACTACAGCTGTTTTCGCAGTGGCGCCGGTAGGCGCGGCGTGTGGTTTAAGGCTGTTTTATCGGCACACCAAAACCTAGATACAGTGTTTTCTCTGTTATTTACCGACAAAATATCTCGAAATTTGGACACGTTATTCAAAATTTTGTTGCCTTTAAACTGATGGTTTTACTTTTTAAATTTTTTTGAAAGTTCTTTTGAAATATCGGATTATACAGTTTAACGTTCTATTATAACCAAACTTTTTACGCCCATCACTTGAAAGAGTATTTCTTTCTGTAATCGTTGGTTTTTTTTTCACCTTTTTATGTCCAGTAATAATCGAGAAAAGCGTGTTCAAACTTTGAAGAAAATTGCTAAAAAATACTGAAATCTAATAGTGAAACGTGTTACTCATCATTGGCATTTAGTTTCACCGTTATCGGCTGCGTGACGTCAAATCTCATGAACGTACGGTCAGATAGTTTGATTTGAAATCAATTTGAAGTTATAACTGCGAAATTGTTTATTTGTTTGTGACAACAAATTGTATTTTATTTTTGATAATAATATTTTGTTAATTACAATATTAGTTACAATAATATAAATGTTATTTTAAATTTATTATAAATAAACACCATGATGTTTTTTGCAGTCACGTTTCACAAATTTATATTCAATACTATATTTAGCTAAGACATATAAATTAAAATTGTGATAATTCTTTTTAAAACATCTACGATAATCAAACAAAAAAGGTATTCCCGACAAAAGTAATTTGAATGGAGAATAATGCATTTGTTGTCATTAAACCAACCGCCGCGCCGGTGCCACTGCGAAAACAGCTGTACCCGTCGGCGTCGTCGATGTAAGCAGTAAGGAAAAGTAAGTGATACGCCCAATTCAAATCGCAGTGTGTTTTGACTGCTAAAACAGCCTTAATGACAACAAATGCATTATTCTCCATTCAAATTACTTTTGTCGGGAATACCTTTTTGTTTGATTATCGTAGATGTTTTAAAAATAATTATCACATTTTTAATATATATGTCTTAGTTAAATAGAGTATTGAATATAAATTTGTGAAACGTGACTGCAAAAAACATCATGGTGTTTATTTATAATAAATTTAAAATAACATAAAATTATTATTATAAAAAAAAAATTTGTTGTCACAAACAAATAAACAATTTCGCAGTTATAGCTTGAAATTGATTTCAAATCAAACTAAGTTATCTAACCGTACGTTAATGAGATTTGACGTCTCGCAGCCGATAACGGTGAAACTAAATGCCAATGATGAGTAACACGTTTCACTATTAGATTTCAGTATTTTTTAGCAATTTTCTTAAAAGTTTGAACACGCTTTTCTCGATTATTACTGGACTCTCAAAGGTGAAAAAGAAAACCAACGATTACAGAAAAAAAAACTCTTTCAAGTGATGGGCGTAAAAAGTTTGGTTATAATAGACCGTTAAACTGTATAAACCGATATTTCAAAAGAACTTTCAAAAAAATTTAAAAAGTAAAACCATCAGTTTAAAGGCAACATAATTTTGAATAACGTGTCCAAATTTCGAGATATTTTGTCGGTAAATAACAGAGAACCTTGTAAGTATTATGTACCATTCCTAATATGACACCCTGTATACTATAACAAAATTTCACACTAGCAATTGCTAAATGGTGTTTTATGTTTGTTTATCAATTATCCACAATTTTTTAAAGATAAATTATAAAAAATATATTTAGAATATAATTTAAATTCCCTATTAATTAAATTTATGATTCCTCCATAAAATAATTTCAATCTATTGCTAGAATAACATCCAAAAATTGCACCTACAACGTCAACAAGACCATGTAAAAAATTAACATTTCCATATATATTTCTAGACGATGCAAATGTGTACAAAATCCAGTTGAACAAGAAAAAAAGGTGAAGGTCGTGAGTCCATGGTGACGTGTAGCTGAGTAAATAAACTTGATTGTATATAATTAACCAACATTGATAACAAATTTGATGTGAGTTACATGCGAAAAGCATATATTGTTACTTCTTATTGTGTAGATAAAAAAAATTACAGGTACTGGATTCAGTCGAAAATCTCTATGACACGTTTAAAACATAAGTAGAAAATATAAAATGAAAATCTGCTGAATACCAATAACAATACAAGCAAGAACAGGATCACGCAAGACATCATAGAACTGAATGATTTAAGAAGTTTGTATAAAAGTCGAAAGAAAACTACCTACAAAGAAGCCCAAAAAACAATTATAAGACGCATTGGAAAGACTAAAGAAGTTTTAACGAAATTAGATGTCAAAAGTTATCAAAAAGGTATGATTAATTCAAAGCGTATAAAAAATGAAAGAATCTATCTGTATAAAAGGATAGGATGACAGGTCATACTGTTTTTCCAGTAAGTTAAGTACGCCACATAGAAAAAAATCTGAACTACTACGTGAAAAGAATTACGTAAAATTAAAAAACAATTAAATAAAATTAGGCAAAATTAAATAAAATTAGGTAAAATTATATAAAATAAGGTAAAAGCTATACCTGTAAAAAGGTTGCTATACCATTTCTGCTGCATTTCCCATGTAAAATTCCGTAAGAAAATGCTAAGGTTCAGTATGCTCATTTATTGAGCGTTTTGTGGTGGGGGTAGAATAGTTCGTCGGATCGTGCCGTATGATACATGACTGGAAAGGAGAGTGGTAGCGAATATGTCGAGACAGAAAAAACGCATATTGCGGCATTGTCAAAAGAGCATTACATCAGATCGTTATTGGTCTGATTGAAGCGCCTGATGCGTTACATGGAAGAGAACGATATAACGAATATATTAAAATTAACAATGTATACAAACAAGGCCAATACCAAAAGGACACTACACAGTGTCTTCATTATTAATTAGCGTATAGTTACAGATGAGATGTCATAGGGCACTTCTTCTTCCTTCTTGAATGTGGGCTTTAAAGCCTGTTTCTTCTTCAATATTAGCCTCCTAAATTGTTTAAATTATTGCACAATATTTTTCTTGGTCTGTCAATACTTATTCGTTAATTTGGTGACTTTTTTTGTCGTCTATCCATTTATGTCTTTTATATTCCATGCTCTTCTTATGTATTCGCTTCTCTCCCTACCCAAAAGATTTTTCCCTGATATTCGTCGGAATCTTTGTTCCCCATTCTAGATATTTTCGATGGTTTGTATAATATTGATTGGTATGTTTCTTTTATACAGTAGGTGTAATACGTCTTCGAACTGGGTGCGATCGAAAGCCTTTGTCAGGTCTATAAAACCTAGATATGCTGGTTTATTGTACTGGATGGCCTTTTCTGTGATTTGTCTTAGTACAAATACGGCGTCTACGCAGGATCTTCCGGATCTGAATCCTTGTTGTTCATCTGATAACGTTGTTAGTTTATTTGTAGATTTTATTGGTTAGGACTTTTGTGGTAAGCTTAAGTGCGGGGTTCAGTAGATTTATACCTTAATTTTTGGGGTCTTCTTTATCTCCTTTCTTGAACATTGGTATCATTATGCTGTTTCTCCATACGTGTGGCATTTTGCAGTGCAATGTCAGTTTTTGTATAAGTTTAATCATCTCATCAAGAGTTATATTTTCTCCTCCGTGTGTTAGAAGCCCGTTGGTTATTCCGTCTGGTCCTGAAGACTTTCTATTTTTGAGTGAATTTATGGCTATCTTTAGTTCCTGAAAACTGATTTCTATTTCGTGTCTTAATTCAGGTACGTTATTGTGTTGATTATTATTTTCCTTTCCTTTAAACAGTTCCGTCAGATATCTTTCCCATTCGTTTGCTGGTATGTTATTGTATTCCTTCAATTCTGACATTTCTTTCCGTTGGTTTCTTATTAATATCCATATTTGCTTTTGTGTACCGTCGAAGTCGCTTTCCATCCTTTTGTAAACTGTTTCCTAAGTATATTCAAGTACTGCGGTAAACAGTTTAGGCGATAAGGTATCACCCTCTCGGACTCCTCTGCCGATTGGTATATAATCCGTGTTTTTATGTAGTTTCGCCGACATAGTTGCGTTCTTGTATGTATTGTAAATTAACCTTGTATATCGGTAGTCAATGCGGCATGCTTGTAGTGCTTCCAGGATTTTGTCAAATTCTACCGTGTCAAAGGTTTTATGGAAATCTACAAAAGCCAGAACGAGTGGTCGATTGTATTCGATATTTTTTTCTATTGCTGTTTCATTGCTCTGTATTTTTATTGTTCCAAATCCGGTACGAAATCCCGCTTGCTCTTTTGTCTGGTAGAAATCAAGTTTTTTCTGAAGACAATTCGTTATTATTCTTGTAAGGAGTTTTTATAGATGACTAAGAACACTTATAGGTCTATAGTTTTCTAATTCATGGGGATCTCCTTTCTTGTACAATAGAATTACCTCAGCATTGTGCCATTTGTCGGGTATATTACTGGCCAAGAGGCACATGCTAAAAAGATTTTTTATTTCCTTAAGTAGGCAAGTGCCTTCCAATTTTGACTGCATCAGTAACTACACAATCTTCGCCTGGAGATTTGATATTCTTAGCTTTTCTTAGGGCTAGTTTTATTTAGTGTATTGTGATTTCCAGTAGTAATTCTGATCCTTGGTTGACAATGCCCTTTTTCCTTGTTAATATTTCTGGTACTTGATCTTCTCTGTTATTTGCTTTGTGTTGGCTTGTGTGTAGAAGTCTTTAACTATTTCAAGGGTTTCCTCTCTATTGGTTGTAAAATGACCATTTGTATCTTTAATCTTTATTATCTGCCTTGTCCCCTTTCTTAGTCTTTTTCTCAATACTTTCCTACTTCTATTATTCTCCATCGTATGGTCGATTTGTTCTTGGTTGTATTTTCGAGTGTCTTGTCTAACAGCTTTGGATATTTCTTTATTTAATTTTTGTAGTTCGCCGGCTTTAGTTTCCGTCTCGATCTCATTTCTCTTGTTTTCTGCATTAGTTACCTGGTATTTTGGCTAATCTTCTCTTTTTTTTGAGTTCTAGGACAGAATTTGTTTTGACTTTCAGTAAGGCATTTAACCTAACCAGAGGAAAATATTTGCACCTATTACAGCAGGAAATTATTCCGGAAATTTTAAGAATAACGTATCGTAAACTTACGAACCTTGGACATTCATTGAGGGTAGACAGATACAACATACTTTGGTTGATCACTGAAGGAAAAATTCAGGGAAAAAGGTTAATAGGAAAAAGACAAAATTTTTGGCTCAACAACCTGTGACGTTCACTCGGCATATCATCGACCGAGACCTTCAGAGCCGCTGTCTAAAGAATGATGAATACTATTTTTTATATATAGTTTCAACAAAGACTAAAAAGTCATTTTCAAATCATTTTCTGCTTGCTTCTCATTAAAATGCGATTGTGTGAAACTGGCGAGGTTTCAATTCAAGAATCGAATTTCACAGTCGATTATTTTCTCTGTATGATAATGTAAGGCGTAAGTAATACCTGATAACTCCCTGAACTTGAATATTTATATAAAAAAACTATATATAAGTAAAAAAACAGTTAAACGATTAAATAAGCTTATCACGAAAAAGATACTTACATCAATATTAATAGGACTGTGTAAGGCATCAAAAATATTTCTGTAAATGCAACTGCTTTGAGGATGTTGAGGGACTGGAATTCTACTAGAGAAATCAGTAATCTTGCGCCCCACCATGAATTTTGACCTAATGTCTGTAAAGTAGACAGAAAAAAGTATTAAATACAAAGTAAATAAAATTATTCTTATAATTATCATGTGTTTTATATCAATATCTTCGATTTGCGATTCGGTTTTCCAATAAGTACTTCCAACATTGTCCCAACATTGTAAACAACTTTTTGAGGTCCTAAAAGGCGGAGGATTTATATTGCGTAAATTCTATTCAAATGATCCTGAAATATTAAGAGATATGCCGGATAATTCAACTACGGGTTCAGTTATTCAATTCGGTGAAAACGAGAAGGCGAAAACTTTGGGATTATTGTACTCACCTCAATCAGATACTGTGTTTTATAGCATAAATTCATCTCTAGGCCATATAATCACAAAGCGAAATTTATTGTCGGATATAGCTCAAATTTTTTATCCCTTGGGTCTATTAAGTGCGTGTACAATCATAGCGAAAATTATGTTGCAACAACTATGGCTAGATCGTCTTTCATGAGATGATCCACAGCCACCTTTACTTCCAAGCCATGAAGTAGAAATTTGGCAACAACGCGTGGTAGTGCGACCGTGGTTTGTTTTGTTTAACAATTCATATAGGAAGGCTTGTAAAGTTTGTTGAATTTAATGTTTTAATTAATCTAATGTTTTATTTGAAAATTGTGTTTAAATCAATTAGAAAATATTAATATAAGTGAAATTTCATTAACTTTAAAACTTTTAGAAGATTGTTAACGACAATTTAAAAGGCAACTATAAATATAACCTATAAAACAAACTGAAAATAATAATACTTTTGCTTCTTGTTGCAAAATATGTAAACTAAAAACAACAATAATAATACTTTTGCTTTTTGTTACAGATGCCCTGGCATTGTTGTGTACCTGGTTTCAAAACCAATCATGCCAGTACTTTAAAAACGAAACAGGCAGAAATTATGTTTTCGTTTCCCAAAAATCCCCAAAGAAGGTATACTGGGTTAGGCTCTATTCATAGAAAAGGCTATACAATTACCAAATCTTCCGTAGTTTGTGCCAAACATTTTCATGAACATGATATTCAGTAGGCCGAACAATGAGAAGATAAAGATGGAAATGTACACATTGAAAAGTTAATATTTCCCAAATTAAAAGACAATGCAGTTCTTAATATATTTCCTGAAGTACCATCATATGTAACTGTTCATCGTACTAAAGAAAGAAGAAATCCCGAATACAGAAGAAACTTTTTGCATAAGAAGAGGGAACAAGAGATAACAGAATTCTTAGACAATGATTTAATAGATTTATTTGCATCATTTTTAAGAGACTTAGACAATAATATCCCATTGAAAAGCTGGACAAGTAAAATTACAAGTGACTGTGTATATTTCTATGTATTAAACATTAATCAGTTGGGACACGAGTGTGATAATATTTGTGTAATAAGTAGTGTAATAGTTAGCAGTAGTTTTAGTGTAATCGTCAATGTAGGTAAGAATGGATTAAGTAGTAATGATTTGAAATGGATTTTACAATATAGTAAATTAACAAGATGGTCACAATTAGAAAACTTACTTTCTCG
The DNA here is from genome assembly GCA_918026665.1 of Diabrotica balteata. NCBI lineage: Eukaryota > Metazoa > Arthropoda > Insecta > Coleoptera > Chrysomelidae > Diabrotica > Diabrotica balteata. The sequence goes on along the minus strand of OU898276.1, from coordinate 66,605,515 downwards.
ATACAGATTTGCTTTTTAGATAAGTGATAACAAATTTGAGTATTACATTCAAAAATCTTTTGAGAATATAGGCTATTTTAAATCGATATACAAGTTATAAATGGTATGTTACATTCAACACATTTTTCATGTATACCTCTTTTAACTTGGTTTATATGACAAAAAACCTATTCATATATAAAATTGCTACTTTCACATAACTAAGTATGAAAATTCAACAAAAGTTGTAAGTACTTAAATAGTAAAATATTTAATTTTCAAATAGATTAATTTAGAACCATATTTATATTGTGTCTGATTTCTTAGGATGAATTTTTTAATCATAATAGTTACACTAAGTTTTTACTTAACAAATTTTATATCTTTTGTATTTTTAATAAACTTTTTAAATCTCGTGTTAATGCATTGTGTTATTTATATGCTTAAGTACTTAATATTTAAAATTACTAGAAATTCTTGACTGCATTTGATTGTAAGATTAACTGTTTGACACTGTATTTTAAGTGCAATAAATTTTACTCTAATGATTATTTTACTGATAATATAACCTTAATAATAATAATAAAACTTTCATTAATTTAATTTCCCTAAAAATATTTCTGTAATGAATTGAAGTTTTCAAAATATCAGTTTTCTAAAATTCAAATTAGTTTAATTTTCTGGTAGACCTTACAGCTGATTATCGGACTACCGACGTCATAGAATGCGGTGTTGCCTTTTTTACTTCATGGCTTGGAAGTAAAGGTGGCTGTGGATAATCCCATACCTGAACATTTAGCAAATAATTATCTACATTTTAGGAATAAATTAGAAAGCTTAAACAATTTAAAAATACCTCGGCATATCGTAAGTTAGGTTATCGTAAGGTCAAACTAGAACTTCATGGCTTTTGCGACTCTTCAAAAAAAGCGTACGGTGCTTGCATATTCATTAAATCTACCGATTCGTTAGTTAGATCGTATTCATTTTTAATATGGGCGAAAAGCAAGGTTGCGCCTTTAAAGCCAGTTACCTTGCCCCGTTTAGAGCTCTGTAGAGCAGTCATTTTATCGCGTTTGACCAATAAGGTCAAAAATTCATTAAATGTGCAATTTAATACGTGTTACCTCTGGACAGATTCATCAATAGTCTTAGTTGGTTGAAAACATCAGCCAATGTATTGAAGACGTTTGTTAGTAACCGCGTAGCAGCGACCCACGAAACCACTTCGTTTGCGCAGTGGCGTCATGTGCAGGCAAGGATAATCCTGCAGATCTAGTGTCCAGAGGCGTGGAACCAGATAAAATAATGGACTGCAACTTATGGTGGCATGGACCGGAGTGGCTCATGCAAGATTCAGATAAATGGCCAAATTTACAAGTTGTTCCTACAGAAACAAGCAAAACGAGGAAAAATATAAAGGTTTTTACGAATAAACTTGATGAAACACAGAATACGGAAGTATTTTCATTTGAGCGCTTTTCTAATATTTTACGCCTAAAAAAACCGCTGCATATGTGTTCAAATTCATCCGCATGTGTAAAAATAAGGAAAGAACTTCCGAACCCCTTTCTGTGGAAGAAATAAATTCTGCGTTTAACCGTATTCTAAAACTGTGTTAAGCGCAGTGATTTTCTAGTGAAATAAAGCGTTTGAACCAAAAGGGATCTCTAAATAAAAACAGCAAACTTATAAGTTTATCTCAGATGATCAGGGCATCATGAGAGTAGGCGGGCGTTTAAGGCATTCCGAGTTTGCGTATGACAAAAAACATCCCATTATTTTAGCGGCAGATCATGTAGTTACTACATTAATATTTGATCATTTTCACAAGGATCTTATGCATGCTCGTCCTCAGATTTTACTTGCAACGATAAGAGAAACTTTCTGGTCGTTATCAGGAAGAAATTTAGCGCGACGTACCGTACACAAATGTGTTAAATGTTTTAGATTAAAATCTAAATCCATTCAGCCAATAATGGGTGACCTACCTGCTCAGCGTCTCGCAGGTGGCCCACCGTTTATTGTAACAGGTGTAGATTATTCGAGCCCTTTCTTAATTTGCGATAGAAAGGGTCGAGGTTGTAAACTAATAAAGAGTTACATGTGTCTTTTTATTTGTTTTTGTACGAAGGCCATACATTTAGAATTAGTTACAGGACTGTCTAAGGAATCATTTCTGTTGGCCTTTAAACGATTTATTGCGCGAAGAGGAAAGCCTCAAAAGATGGTTTCCGACAATGGAACCAATTTTATAGCAGCTAGTTTGGAGTTAAAATCATTAAGAGAATTTTTAGAGCAGCACACTCCCGCGATAAGAGAAACCTTGCTAAAGGATAATATTTCTCCACATTTTGGCGGACTGTGGGAAAGCGGAGTAAGAGCAGTTAAACATCATTTACATAGAGTTTTGGGAAACGCGCACTTAACGTTCGAGGAATTTTATTCGTTGCTTATGCAGATTGAAGCTATAATAAATTCCCGACCGATTCATCCTTTATCCTGTGATCCAAATGATCTCTCCCCATTAACTCCTGCACATTTTCTCATCGGAAGACCACTTACTACCAATCCAGATTATGGTCATATTCCAGTTAATCGGCTCTCAAAATTCCAGCATATTCAGCAGTTTTATCAGCATATATGGGAACAATGGAACAAAGAATACATCTCCGAACAACAAAAACGTACGAAATGGACTACTACTAATGGTGAAGTTGCGGAAAACACGTTAGTGCTCATAAAAAAAGACAATTTACCTCCATTAAGGAGGAAGTTAGGTCGCGTGATCGAACTTATACGCGGCAGTGATGGTGTAGCCAGAGTTTTTAAGATAAAGACAGACAATGGTATCATAACTCGTTCTTTTTCCAAGGTGTGGCCGTTGCCCGGTTCGGACTAAGTGTAGTTTAAACATTTGAACATTTAGCATTAGCAGATGATTTTGTTGGCAGTGTTTTGCAAGGCGGGGGCCATGTTCACGCCTCTATCTAATTCAAGTTTATTTTATGCATTTTATATATAATCCGGTAACATGGTAGCATAGGAAGATATATTATGCCATACGTGAAGATAAGGCGAGCCCCTAAAAGCACCCCAAAGACGACAGCACTCAAATACGAGAAGTCGAGGCCGGTGGACAGCAGCGAGCGAAACAATACTTATTAGCGTTATATTTATGTGTTGTTAATTCAATAAAGTCAGTTTTTTTCACACGGAGTTTGATTATTTACCAGCGGCACACGCGAAGTGCATATCAAGTCAATCTAAACACAATAAATTGGTGTTCAACTTCTTCCACGAATCTTGGCAATAAATGAGTGTGAATTTTTTAATTTCCAACTTACGATCAGGAAAGACCATGTATAAAGACCGTTTCCCATTTAATTCTGATAACTTTATTACTAGTGGACCAAGTAAGCAAAGCTATTACAACATCTTTACGTATAACAATTTACTGTTATGTTGTGTCAATCAGCGCTGCTCAATAAGTTTTTTATTTTATTGATAGGACCTACGGAATATATTTTATCGTATTTTTACAGTGAATTTATTAACAATAGTACATTGTTTACCGGGTAGGAAAAGCTTAACATTCCTGGACGACTGTGAAGATTGCTAAGTCGAGGCGCAAGCCGAGACTTAGCAACACAGAGTCCAGGAATGTGGCTTTTCCTACGAGGTAAACATACTATTTTTCCGCAAATCGTTTAAAATTCGACAGATATTGATTGATTTAAAAAAAACGCGATAATTTTATTCCCAAATAAATGGTGCTTTGAAATTCCTAATAAAATTACTTGGGTTACTATGGAAACGTATTGAGGTTGAATTGTCAAACTTGACGCTTATAAATTTAATTGCTGGTGTTCTCGAAAGTAAAATGATAAGTGATTCCAATGAAATTTTCATTCCTGGGACTCCTCCAGAGCTGGTTGAGGCAGTGAATACTGCTTCATTAGAATTATTGCCAAAGAAATCAAGAGAAAAGTCCGAAAATGCATACAGACGTTTTATGGATTATCGCATGAGTAAAAATACGAGTTCTTTCTCAGAAAATGTTGTAATGGCATACTTCCTAGACCTTTGTTTAAAGATGAAATCTTCAACATTATGTGTTTTCTATCATTTATGTAGAACACTAACAACTGTACGGAAATATCATTTCCTTACAGTAAGGAAATGAGATTTCCTTACAGTAAGGAAGTCCTGACTTTTTCTTCAAGAAATTTTGACAGGAATGTCAAAATTTCCTGGCGATTTGCGGAAAACATGATTTAATGATTTTTGTTTAATTTTGTTCTGAAGTATAATGTAGGTTAATAAATAATCTAAGTTATGCTTTTGCAATACAGTTTAGCGGTATGATTCATGCTATATAACGAATATTATCGACAAAGAAATGTGTACAACGGCGGCGACATATGTGAATTTGCAAGAAAATAAAAGACAGTCGAAACGTAGTGTTATCTCCAGAAGAACGGCGTTTAGCCTAAAAGTGGAAAGTTAATTTAATTTGGAAAAAAATAACATGGGTCCATTGACATCTATTATGGAGTTCAAAAATGCACAGATGATGCTTGCGGTATCTCAGAGAGGACATTGCGGGGAATTAACAGCATAAGTGAGAATGAAATATGTAAAGTAAATAAGAAAAACCGTCGACATCCAAAAACTTTAGATTTGCCCTAGTCAATTAAGTTAGCAATTAAAAATATTATATATGATATGTATAAAGCTAAAGAACCTGTAACAAAGAGTCCGTGTTGCAAAAAATAAGGGACAAGGAACTGTGTGATATTAGTACCGAAACATTTGGGTTCTCGATTTAAAAAGAGAAATAATAGACAAGTATTGTGTGAACTCTCCAATGTTGTACCAAATAGGTGGTATTTTTTAAGAAAATCCATCAATAATAAAACCTGTGACAGTCAAAGGACAGGTTGTATTTTTAGACGAAAATTTTCGCTCAAAATCATCCTGGCAAGATGGCCCCACGAAATGCTATTCCTCTAGCCATTCCAGTAATTTTAAAAGATTAATCACACTTCATGACGGAAATGATGAGGGCTTTATTCCCGACGCAAGCTTAATTTTTTAAACAACAGGTGATGCAAGCGTTCTTAGTTTATGGAAAGAATCGCTAGAACAGATAAAGGCAGAACGATGGCAAAATTGTATTAGACACACGGAAGGTCTAATCATTCAGGCCTTTCAAAGTGAGCAAGTTGTGGATAAGGTACGACCTCTAATTATTCGCACTGATAATTCAATTAGTGACGACTCTGAAAGTGAACTATCAGATATTGAATAATAGTATTTTCATTGGGAGACGTTATACGCTCAATAATAGGTATTATTATGCAATTGACATTAATGTGCAACGGAAAAAATCACCAGAGATTTAATTAAATAAAATTGATTAAATTATGTGTAAGCTTATTTAGTATTTAATTTTTAGTTTATTTAGTGATCTTAATTAGTAATTAGTATATTGTATAATATATCAAAAGGGGGGGTTCAAAAGAGTAGTGATGAGCAATACAGGGTGTTACTTCCTGATAACACCTCTAGCCACTCCTACTCAATATCCTCACCTCCAAGAAGTGTAGCTTAATCACACAGGTGAACTACGGCAAACCTAAACAACCTTACCGAAGATTGGGTAACCAACCCAACCAAAGAGACGAATGGAGCGGTCTATGCTGGGAGTGACGTTGCGGAATTGAACAAGAAACGAAGATCTGCGAAGAAAGACAAGTATTCCCGATGTAGCGAGAATGCACGACTCACGATTGATGAGCAAAATTACAAAATTGGAGGCAAGAGCGGACAAACGTATTAGAAGAAAACCACCTACATGCTGCGATAACGACATCATGACGCGTATCAGAAAAAATTGGCAAAAAAGAGCACAAAATCGTAAAGAATGGAGGAGTTTAAGGGAGGCCTGTGTCCAGCAGTGGACGTGATAAATAAAGGCTGGATGAAAATGATAATGCTGAGTATAGTATAGTCAACTGAATGATTACTATATTTAAAATGTCGTTAATAAAATAAATTTTATTGTGTGTAATAAATTATATATAAATATTATATTCATTTTATTTCCTGTTACCAGAACAAAATCCAACATTCTTAGTGAATATAAAATATATGGAACTAAATAATTTACTTTTCAAGTGATTAAAGTGAATTAAATTTGAAATTTTAAAAATTGTTTCGAGGTTCATTGATCATCGACACTAATGTCATTTTATAGACAAGTCCGTATGCAAATGGTACATTAAAATTTAATTTAAAAATTCTTCTTTGTTCAAGGTTTTCTGCAAACCTGAATTTTTTTTGTTGTATACCTCCTCGATGGGTTTTTTCCAAAGTAGCTGTTGTTTTAGAACATATATGGTGCATGATAGTTTCACTAAAATATCCACCAATCCAATACCTGCTATATAAAAATTGATTACTTTAATTAACGTTTAAAATACTCTGCAAATAAAATCTGAACAGGAATATTTACTTGTCTTCTTTTGAAATCTGTATTAACTAACCATGTAATTTCCGTTAAAGTTAATTTTAGTCCTAGATCCTAATCTAACTTTTCTAAAAATGGTTATGCAAAAATCATCGATTTCACGGCAAAATTTTTCGCAGATATCGACATTGCGTTTTTTTTAAACAATAATTTATGGTCACAATTTGATTTATTGTCTTTTATTCCCTTATATTTCACAGAAACAATATTTATATAATTTTTTTTATATCAAGAATATCTTTATTTTCCCGTTTTTTTAATTAAAATTGACAAATAATTTACGGAGATATTTGCAACAAAGCAGTTTTTTTGACTAATTTATAAATTAATTAATATTAAACTGGGAATAAGCCACAAATAAAGATAAAATACGTTTATTGACGTTTCAATTTCCACTTCGGAAATCGTTCTCAAAATACAAACAGTAAATTAAACAAATTTTTTTTTTGTTACATAGTGAAAAATTCTTTTAATAATTTAATTTTATCTGACTCATTTATATTGACAATTCAGACATACATTATGCATTTTAAAGTAGACGACTTTAAAATGATATTGCCAATATTGTTGAGTTGCGCTCCTGGGACGACTTTACTTATAAGATAGTTCATTCGATTACATGAAATCAACTTTAACTTGAGAATATCCGTCAGAAAAAAATCATAGCATGTAATTCGTCTTTAAAAAGACATGACATGATGACAGTAAAATTCTCCTGTTAGTGATTCCATAGTAAATTATGAGGGAAAAACCAGGAAAAAACCTCATAATACTATCCCGACATGGTAAGTATTTGTTCGTGCATTTAGTTTACCTTCAATAAACACCAAAATTCTGATTTTATATGTTCCGTTAATTAAAAAACATAAATATAGAGGATACATCATTTATGATTTTTTAAAATAACGAAACATATAAAATCAGAATTTTGGTGTTTATTGAAGGTAAACTAAATGCACGAACAAATACTTACCATGCCGGGATAGTATTATGGGGTTTTTTTCCTGGTTTTTCCCTCATAATTTACTATGGAATCACTAACAGGAGAATTTTACTGTCATCATGTCATGTGTTTGTCTTTTTAAAGACGAGTTACCTGCTATGATTTTTTTCTGACGGATATTCTCACGTTAAAGTTGATTTCATGTAATCGAATGAACTATCTTATAAGTAAAGTCGTCCCAGGAGCGCAACTCAACAATATTGGCAATAACTTTAAATGCATAATGTATGTCTGAATTGTCAATATAAATGAGTCAGATAAAATTAAATTATTAGAAGAATTTTTCACTATGTAACAAAAAACAAAATTTGTTTAATTTACTGTTTGTATTTTGAGAACGATTTCCGAAGTGGAAATTGAAACGTCAATAAACGTATTTTATCTTTAATTGTGGCTTATTCCCAGTTAAATAGTAATTAATTTAAAATGCCACAAGAAAATAGCTTCAGAACAATATTAATTTATAAATGATATTAATTTTTTTATTAACCAAATAAAATGTTCAAAAGTTCAATAGTTTAATTTAGCCTCAGGGATAAATAAATTAAATAACTTTCCAATTATGTAACCGAGGGAGGGGGAGGGGGGGGATTTCGCACAAATTTAAAAGAAGGTAATTCCTCGACGTTCAAATGTTCAAATATTTTATTTTGTTAATAAAAAAATTAATAAAATTCATAAATTAGTTCAAAAAAACTGCTTTTTGCAAATATCTCCGTAAATTATTAGTCAATTTTAATTTAAAAAACGAGAAAATAAAGATATTCTTTATATAAAAAATGATATAAATATTGTTAATGTAAAATATAAGGGAAAAAAAACAAATTGTAACCATAAATTATTGTTTAAATTCTCGTTCGTCATCTAGTAACCCCCACCTGTCCTAAAAGCTTCAGATATCTGCGAAAAATTCGGCCTTTTTTAACCAGACTGGGCTAATACTGATGAAGACCAATATATCAGAAATAGCCCAGGGAAATAAGCATTTTTTCAAAATTTTTGCTTTTTTCGTCTATCAGCAAAAAATGAAGCAATTTAAACAAATTTTAAAAGAAAGGAAACTTATAAGTTATATAAAAACCTTCAAAATGGCGTTTTCAAAATGTTTCTATCCTTATTTGTCGCTTAGAAAGTTGCAAAATAAGTCAAAAATTTCGGTTTTTTATAAATGTTATAATTTTTTTGAGAATAAACATATAATATTTATATTTCACGGAATGATGTGTCTTGTAGTGCTTAAAATAGGGTTAAAATTTCAAAGTGATCGGTCCAATAGTTTAAAAGTTATTTTATTTGTTTATCCCAAATTAACATTTTTTGCAACAATATAAGTGAGAAATTTATACAGTTTTAGAAATTGTAAGGGTTGTTCCTGGTAGAAGAAGACTTGTTTTATTATTTATATTAAAAAAAATTAGGAAAATTAATTTTAAATATTGCAAAATAATTTTGCAAAAACAAAATCTTACAGGGTGTCTTTGTTACAATCTTACAGGGTGTTCTATAAGATGGTGGCAGACCAAACTTATGTTTTTTAAATGAAACACCCTGTATTTTATTTTAAATTTGAAATCTGCTTAACTTCCACATCACAACAATGTAAAGTTTTATTATGTTATACCGGGTATTTAAAAAGATATAACCAATATTACCTGAAAATCGTATCAAGTTTAACTCCCTGTATAATTTTTCCATCAAAGTAGAAATTTTGAAATTTTAACGTTTACCAATAATTATTGTGAGTTGACCATGATTGATTTGTCAGAAACTGGCAGTTTGACATTATTGTTTATCATTTCAGTATTGGGGTACATCGTAAATTAGCAACAATTATTATTTAGCAGTTCAATAATTTATTCAATTTAAATTAGCAATAATGAATTTTACTACTTAGAAATGATAGATAAATATGATCTGGATATTGGGGAAATGCAATAAAAATTCATTACTATCAGCTAGAATTTATCATGAACGGTTTCCAGATAGGCGGCAACCTAGACAAGATACATTTGAAAAATTGAAAGATCGATTTAACCGCACTGGTTCAGTGAATTATGAAAAATATGAACGAAAAAAAACTAGTGTGGCAGAGGAAAACGAAATGAGTGTGTTGATGGCAGTTACAGAAAACCCACTCACAAGTATAAGGAGTATTTCCAATAAGCAAGAACTTAGTTACTACTCTGTTCAAAACATTCTATCTAAAAACAAGATGCACCCATATCATAATCAAAAGCACCAAGAATGAAATGATGATGATTTTCAGAAACGAATAGTCTTTTGTGAATGGGCCTTAAAAAATTAATGAACAGAGATTTTTTGATTATATCATATTTGGTGATGAAGCTGCATTCCACTGAAACGGTTCTGTTAATACTCATAAATAACTTTCACTACTATTCAACAAGTAATCCATACTAAATAGTAACACATAGTCAAACAAGATAATCTTGAAATGTGTGGGGAAGTATCGTAGGTAACCATGTAGTAGGACCATATTTGTTTAAATATAACGTAAATGGTAAGATTTATTTAGATTTTATCGTACATCAGTTACCGATATTATTAGAAGAGGTTCCAATTAATATACGTGAACAAATGTGGTTTCTACATGAAAGTGCTTCTGCGTACCACGAATTAGTACGTGGTGAACTTAATGATCAGTATGGTGAAAGATGGATCTTAAGGGGTGGCCCAAGATTGTTTTCTTTTCTGTGTCGTTATCTCGTTACTGAATTAAAAAACAATAATGTCAAACTGTCAGTTTCTGAGAAATCAATCATGGCCAACTCCCAATAATTATTGGTAAAAGTTCAAATATCTACCAAATTAATACTTATCTAGAAAATTGATAACTTTAGGTATAGGGAGTATTCCATAAAATGTAAAGTACGATATTAGTACTTTTCGATAGTGACTTAAAATACAGGGTGTTCTATTTAAAATTATCAAGAAAATAATGTACTTGCATTTTGACTTATCCTGTATTTGATTTAACGAATATTATGAAAACGAATATGTTTTATAATTTTTAACAATTACTAAAAAACTATGGTTGCAATAGATCAATGGTCCAACTCCTTTTTAATGATACAGTGAGTTAAACTTAATACGATTTTCAGGTAATATTGGTTATAACTTTTTAAATATCCGGTATAACATAATAAAACTTTACATTATTGTGATGTGGAAGTGAAGCAGATTTTAAATTTAAAATAAAATACAGGGTGTTTCATTAAAAAAAACATAAGTTTGGTCTGCCACAATCTTATAGAACACCCTGTAAGATTGTAACTAATTTAAAAATGTGGAGTTTAAAGCTGTCTACAATTTTTGTCAATAATTTTTTTTTGTAATTTTTACTATAACAGATCTACTGAGTTTCCTCATACTAATCAATCACCCAAAAGAGTTACCAGAAAAATTTTCTACCAAGTAACCAAAAACAAAATTTGATTAATTTATTAATGTTCTGAATTCTGGGAAAGATTTCCGAAGTAGAAATCGAAACATCAAAAATAAACTTATTATAACCTTAAATTGTGGCTTAGTCCCCAAAATATAGGAAATGACAAGTACTTCCGTTTTACATTCAAACTTACCTTAAATACTACTAAAAAAATACAAATTAGGTGGTTTATTTGACAATTTATTTATTGAAATAATGCATATTCGTAATGTACGCAAAAAGTACATTCAAAAAGAAACGTTGAAATACATAAAAAAGGAACAGAGATACAGTTAACAGCGCCTTCCCCTCCCTTCAGCTCCCGAGAGTTTCAAAGCCGACCGATTTTACATACATTTTGAAGCTTTCTGGAGGATTCCATTAAAGGGCAATAATTTTAAAATTTAGTACTTTAAAACTATAATGTATATTCTTTTAAATAGCGCTAATTAGATTTCTTAATTGTTATAAACAAAGGTGCTATGAATTAAATAAAAAAAGAGGCTAACTTTGTACCAAATTATTTTAGAACAAATTTTTTTTATTTAAATCTGTGAAAAAATTCAAGCTTTTGAAATATGTAAAAATAATATTTTTACAGTCAATGGTTAAAAAGTTATTCTAATTGTTTATAAGCAAAAAATCGACATGTTTTTGCAAAATTATTTTGCAATATTTAAAATTAATTTTCCTAATTTTTTTTTTAATATAAATAATAAAACAAGTCTTCTTCTACCAGGAACAACCCTTACAATTTCTGAAACTGTATAAATTTCTCACTTATATTGTTGCAAAAAATGTTAATTTGGGATAAACAAATAAAATAACTTTTAAACTATTGGACCGATCACTTTGAAATTTTAACCCTATTTTAAGCACTACAAGACACATCATTCCATGAAATATAAATCTTATAAGTTTATTTTCAAAAAAGTTATTAACATTTATAAAAAACCGAAATTTTTGACTTATTTTGCAACTTTCTAAGCAACAAATAAGGATAGAAACATTTTGAAAACGCCAGTTTGATGGTTTTTATATAACTTATAAGTTTCCTTTCTTCTAAAATTTGTTTAAATTGCTTCACTTTTTGCTGATAGGCGAAAAAAGCAAAAATTTTCCGTTTTTTGAACTTACTTTGTTAATAACTAATTTAGTCCAAAAAATCGACTGCAGGAAACATATAGGTTTTTGTTACAGAGGTCCACACTACTTAAAACAACTGTCGTTTGCCTGGCCGGACGAGTGTCAAAAACACGGTACTTTTTTTGCTTATTTCCCTGGCCTAAAATGCTTATTTACGGTCGCCTTCTATAAGTACATATGAGTGGATTTTTTGTGATGATATCGTTCTCAGAAGGTATCTATATTTCCCATCATACGCACTGTTTATCTCTTTCAGTCGTCAACCAAAATGTTGAAATTTCTGGATTAACTATGTTTATACTTACATCTAACAACGTCAGTGAATAACTAGCAGAATGTAGTACGCAGAAGAGGATAATTGGTACGAGTACCACTGTTTTGCGATTAAGGAAAATAAAGATATAAAAACGCAAAATAGGCTACTTAAATGATAGATCGCTCTAGAGGTTAATTACAATCATTGCGCTGTTTCATGTTCAACAGGTCAACAAATCTAAACTTTTTGAAGTAAATTTGATGACAATTTTAACTAATTACCGTAAAATTCTGTTCTTTTTGTCATTGGAGAATAGAGGTGAAAAATGATTTAGTAAATTATGTGAATAAAATTGGTAGCGAGAATCTATACATGAGTTGTCATATTTGAAACGAAAATCATTAATCTTCGACTTGTCATTTAAAGCATCTTTTATTTATTTTTAGTTTTTTTTTTTTACTTACAAAAATCACCCAATACAAATGAAAATTATAAATTCAAACTTTAATGAATGGAAGAACACTAATATTCCCGGAAGGGATATCTCAGATAGGAAATTTTCGTGTAAGGCGCACCTCGTAAATGTCACCACTAAAGCAACAAAGGCTCTATGGACGTGCCACAGGCTTTATGGTAAAACAAGGGGTTTGAAATATAAAATAATTTCATGGTCATATACACTGGAAGGCAAAAAAAGTGGCAACCATATAAATTTCCGAAAATAAAAATTAATCGGAAGATTTATGCACTGTTTCATATTGCCTCTCAAGTTAAATATTTATTGCGATCATGAATGTTTAGTTTTGACAATTTTGATGTTTATGTTGTTGTCTGTAGTCGCTGTTTATCTTGTAAGTTGAAAACATTTAATTAATTAACAACTAAAGTGCCACAATAGAATGTAAAAATAGGACACGACTGGCCCACTTTTTTTTTCGGATTTTTGTTGTAATACTCGTTTTCTGAAATATAAATAATTATTTTGCATTCAAAAAAATATTTAGCTCAATAGAGCGAATATTAAAAGTGCGAGGCCACGTAGGTCCCGCAAGGCCAGAAATTCTAAATTTCACATTTTTGCCCAGCGAGACCAACGTGGCACCGCATTGCGTCAGCACTTTATAAAAGCGCAGACAGGTTTTATGACGTTGTCTGCGAACTGCCGAGTACCGATAGAAGTTTATTTATCTGTAGTTGCGTTTTGTTAGTCTTACGAATAACATCTACCGCGTTCTCGTTATGGATAGTTACGAAAAGGAACACAAAAGATTAGAAGAACTTTGGCAAGAAATTATGTCAGATGAAGAAGTTAATTTTTCTAGTGAATGTTCAGATAATTATATACCAGATTTATCTGATTCGAGTGATTCAGATTGTGACGTACGTGTAATTAAAAAAAGGAGAGAAACAACAGTTAATAATGCACCTTCTACTTCATCTTCAGTTAGTAATTGTTCTGTAGACAAAACAATAGAGGAAGTAATTAAATCGTTTAGTGTAGTGGAATCAAATGAAACAGAAAGTGAACAATCAAACTTACCTACGATTACTTGGAATCCAGTAACAGGGCAAAATTTAAGAGCTATTTCGTTTACTTTGCAAGAATATGGATTTCTGCCTGAATTATACGAGAACTATTATAACAAAGGACCATATGAGTTTTACTGCTTATTCTTGAACGACAATCTAGTAAATATGATGGTAATATTATAGAAGTAGGTTAATCTATTTTATAAAACGTATCTTTTCGATTTTAGGTTACAGAAATTAACAGACATGCTCAACAACAAGTTGAAACAAGTATTCATCCAAACTCGCGTATTACACGTTGGCATGATACTTCTCCGGAAGAAATTCGTAAATTTATTGGTGTTGTATTATGGATGGGTCTATGCCAGTATTCTAATATCCCAATGTACTGGTCCAACAATGATTTATTTCAGAATTATATTCGTAAAATTCTATCTCGCAATCGATTTCAAATATTGCAAAAGATGCTACACTTTAGCGATAATTCTGTAAATTCCGATGATAGACTCCAAAAAATAACACCAGTGATTACAAAATTACAGGAATCTTTTCAAAAATATGTCGTTCCTGGTGAATACCTATGTATTGAAGAAACACTAGTTCCGTTTAGGGGTCGCTTAAATTTTAAACAATATATAAGTAACAAAAGGCACAAATTTGGTATTAAAATTTTCAAGCTTTGCCTAGAAGGTGGATACACCTATGATTTTAGTGTTTATTGCGGAAAAGAGTTTGATAAAGAACAAAGTGTACCTTCCAAAATAGTTATGAAGTTAACAAACAATTTGCTGGACTGTGGTCGTACTCTTTGTACCGACAATTATTATACATCTGTCACGTTAGCTCAAAATTTGCTAGATCGGCATACCAATTTAATTGGTACTTTACGCTCCAACAGGAAATTAAATCCCAAGAACGTGACAGAAAAAAAAATTAAAAGGGGCGAAAGTGTAGCTGAAGAAAGTAACACAGGAATAATTGTTCAAAAGTGGAAAGATAAAAGAGATGTACTTTTACTAAGTACAAAATATACCGACGAAATGATTACAATAAACAAAAGGGGCCAGGAAATTCAAAAACCAAAAAATGTTATGGAGTATAATAAATATAAGTCATTCATCGATCTATCAGACCAAAGCAAAAGCTATAACAGTTTACTACGTAAAAGTTTTAAATGGTACCGCAAACTTTTTATTGAACTAATAACTGGTACAGCTCTTGTAAACGCTTATATAATGCATCAGAAAATTGCTAACGAAAAGATGACTATTACTGATTTCAGAATATCACTTATTACGAGTTTACTCGGCATCAAGGAGGAAAATGTAAACTTTTTAAAAGTGAAACTGGAACAAACCATGAAGTGGAGATATCAAAATGTAAACATAAACATTGAAGACATTGACCAGCCAGCCAGAGAACACAGGTTAGAAAAACTAGGTAGAACCGGAAGACGTAGATGTAATGTATGTTTTCATAAAATATATAACAAATCTGGAAGAAAAGAAGCAAACAACAGAACACCCCAATCAGACCTAAAGTGCTGAGCCTGCTCTAAACATTTTTGTTTAGATTGCTTTTTTGATAAACATAAGGTTACCAAATAATACTTTTTACCTTTTTATGTAAGTTGGTTATTTCCTTACAATTACCAAAATTAATTAAAATTTATTTTTTATAAAGTGCTATTTTTTATAAAGTAGTATGTATAACCATTATTATTAGTTACCTGTTATGTAAGAATTTTTTTATGTTAATTCTATTATACGATCGCATTCAAATACCATTAAAAGATGTAAAATTTTAGTTAATTTTTTATTCAAAACAAAAGAAGATTTTACAGCCATGCGAGACCGCATTGGTGCTGCTTCGACATGGACCCAATGCACTTTCGAACATTTCAGGCCCACTACTTTTCGTTTCCATAAGCACAGTAGATATATGAAGCACCAGTGTGGTCTCGTGAGGCAAAAACGAATAGTCGGCCTAGCGAGACCATGATGGTCTCGCGTAGCCGAAGTACAAGAAAGTGAGCGCGACCACGTTGGTCTCGCTTGGCACTTTACGTGTTAAACAATAATTTAACTTTTCAAACGTGGATTTCGAGTAAGTGATTAATTCAGATAAGGTGTTATCTACAGTAGATGTTCGAATTATTGCAGTGCTACAAGATGGAAGAAGTCAAGTTTATGTATCCGAAACTTTAGGTATTATAATGGTTCCTGTCATAGAAGAGTTTAACTGTGATGAAACTTTTAAGAAATCGTCATTCCATTGCAATTCCTGCAAAAAACCATCTGCAGAAGGTTCGAAATGTGAATGTAAGTGAGAGAACGGTTAGAAGACGCCTTAATGAAAGAGGAGTAATGACAAGAAGGCCGGCTATTGTTCTCGAATTACAACCCAGACACTGTAGGAATCGATTAATTTTTGCCCGACAACTTCAACACTGGGATATAGAAGATTGGAGCCAAATTCTCCTTACTGATGAATCGCAGTTTTGTTTGAAGTCTAGCGATGGCCGTAAGAGCGTTTGGAAACGATGAAATAAAATATATGCCCAAGCTTGTATATCCCAGAGAAGTTTGGCGGTGGTGGTGCCATGGTTGGGGCTGGAATCTCATTTGAAGCTTGAACTGAACTTATTTACATCAATAGCCCCCTGAATGCTTACTGGTATGTAGAGGATGTTTTGGTAGAAGAAATAATCTACTTGGTCTATTTATTGGAGATAATTTCGTCTTTATGCATGACAATGTACGGCTGCATACTGCAAGAATCGTGACAAATTACTTAAGAGGAGTTAGGAATTAATACTCTAGAATGGCCAGTCTGTAGCCCTGATCTGAATATCATTGAAAATCTTTGGGATGAACTGCATCGTAAAGTTAGAAGTCAACCAGGCCAGCCAGAAAGTCTTGCAGAACCACAAAACATGCTTCGTGAAGAATATGAACGTATTTCTCAAGTTTTTATTCAAAATTTGTTCCCTTTCAAATCGTATGCAAACGGTTATTATTATTTTAGAGCATAATAACCGAGATCAGACAATTTTGTTCAAGATTACTCGTAATTAATGTTTGTAATTCGTTTCGATATTACACTATTTTCTTTTTTAGCCTTCTAATTAAATAAATGATACTAGTAATATAGCAGTGATGGTCATTTTTTGTTTTAAAAATGAAAGATATTGGGAATACAATATGAAACGGTGCATAAAACTTCACTGATCATTAACCAATGGATTACTGCTACTAGGAACAGAAGATTCATTTATACCGTCGATGGTGACGTGGTTTGTGTGGTGGTTGGTGCGGAGATTGGAGCGGAGGTTGGCGCGTTGGCGGGTGAAGCAGGCGATATTTTCTTTATGAGAAGTCTTAATGTCAAAGGTAACCGTATGCCGTCATCTCTTTTATTGAGACAATTTGGCTTTTTTTCAATGTCTATAATTTCTCGTATAATTTTTGGTTTATAGAAGCGGGTGGGAGCTATGGTTCTGGAGTTATTAAAATAAATTTTGTTACCTGTACGAAGATGGTGTCAACCTAGAGCTGAAATTGAATCGTAATTGAGAACAGAAATGAAATGTTTATAAATCCTATTTTGGATTCTATGAATTTTTTGCCCTATATAAGAGTGGGGGCAGTCTGCACAAGTAATTTCATAAACTCAGTGTTGTTCATTTGCAATGTTGTCTTTGAATGATCGAACAAGAGATAGAAGTTTTTGTCAGGGATATATAATATCTTTATTCCTCTTGATTTACGAATTTTGTCGATGTTGAGAGTGACATATTTTGATGTATACAAGAAAAGCTTTTGTATGATGAGGGGTCTGAGTCTTTGGGTAGAGATTAAGTGGGAGATTAATGTCTGTGGATGCTCCTATTGATGTGATTTTCGCGGTAACCCGATTTGGATGAGGGCGCGTTTTAAACTAGAAGGCTCAACGGGTCTACTTGCACCAAGGCAAAGGCGTATTGATCTGGAGACAAGGGTATTAATGACTGAATTGATGGTGAAAATACATGATAAGAGTGGGCATGCAAGTAACTATTAGTAAGGGTGGATATACGATAAGCAGAGTGATGAAAACATTGGGATTGGTTTTTCTTTATGATAACGTCAAAAACAGTAGGGATGAATCAGTTTCCACCTCCATCGTGAACTGGATACTGGTAACATGGAGCCAAATGACGAATGTATCGTCAACATATCGTAGCCAACATATGGGTTTGAGCATTGATGTACATAGTGCTCGGATGTCGAAGTCTTCCATAAGTGTTGGGCATACAATGTTTAATAAAAAATACGTGGTCTTGCTGGATACTGTATTTAGTTTTCAGAATGTTTGCAGTTTCGTCTATAGGAATATTTGTAAAGAGTGAAACGATATCGAAACTTACTAGAATGTCTGACGGTGGAATAGGATATTGTTTAAGAAGGTCGATAAAATAAAAAGAATTTTTGACCAAAGATGAAGCATTGTCGGTGAGAGGTTGTACATTTTTGGCCAGTGGTTGGGTGGAGCAATGGTTAGGGCAGTTGTATGCACTGACAATGGGACCTAGACGAATATCGGGTTTGTGAATGATAAGCCATATATTCGAGGTGTTCTGAAAGACTTTTCACGAGGAATTAGAGATTGTTTTATGTCAAAAATGCAACGATGTGATAAGAGTAATTATTGTACGGTCTGAGTACTGGTCTACTGAGTAGTGGTCAAGAAAACCACGACGGAAATTCAGCAAGCATTCTAAAATGTCCAGCGAGCGAAAATGAGCGTCGCAGAGAGGAAAAATTATACCTGTTACATCAACACCTCAATCCAAAGGGTTTTTGAGTCCAGACGATCTTTTTATTTACAATTTACAACTACCTAAATAAAAAAAAGATGTTCCTCACTAGTGTTAAAAAATCATATCGACCTGTGTGACATATCGACCGCTTACCGCCAATATCTCCTATCTACATAAATAGAAATTGTGCAGGAGGAAGAAAAAACTAATTATTTTTTTTATTTTTTATATTACACAACCCTGCTTCTATAAGGTAAAATACTATAGCTTTTTTCATATTTTAATACAGTTACTATGTGATTGTAAGTAATATAAGTTTACATATTTGACTTAGGAGAAATTGGTAGTATAAAATTGAAACTGCAAGGAAGTTGGTAGTAAATGGAATTTTATTCAAAATGCATATTCACAACTAAAGATTTCATTCTAACGAAAATAAAAGATTAAAGTTTACTTATTTATGTGGCAAGGAATCATAGAAGCCATGACAGTCAGGTGGTATGACCGTTTTAAGTTCCTGCAGGTGTTTAAATTTGGTGGCCGTTATAGGTATTGGTGTGTTGTGCATAGGTTTATATTCCGTAATGACTGGTATTTGCCGTGGTCGTAATGGTAAGTCTGTCCAATCATCATCAAAGTTGAGTTTAACTTGGATGCTCCCAGTAGGTTTGTACATAATTGCTTTAATGTCTATTACTCTCGGGTCACCAACCTTACGGCCAGGTCGTATAGTTGTGTATCTCCAGGTTGACTCATCTGCGTAATTTTTGAAAAAATTGTGTGGAATCATCAGAGCTTCATATGGAAAGGGACGGGTTCTAGCTTCTTTTGTCACTGCCAGGTAATCGCTAGGTAAATGAATATTTCTGTTTTTCAACTTACGTTCTATAGCACTGTGCACCGCGTCCCCCTCCATTTGCGTATGTCCAACCTCGAGGAACTTTTGAGTTATGGTAACGCCATGATGCATACAAAAATTTAACAGTGCATTGGCAAGAATTGCATTTCGATTTTGGCTTGTGCATCCGTCTGTAAAAAGAATAATTGGTAAGCGCTTAGATAAACAGTGTCTTTCCAGGTAATCTATTAATAATGAGGCAAAAGTGGAAGCTGTAACATCACTGTCGATTTCGGAAAACCAGTAGCAGGTGGCGTGATGGGTAGTCGTGTCGTATACTGTGAAATTATGGCATGCCAATTTGGTTTTAAAATAGATCGCACTGGCAGTTATACAGGGACTAACTTTAACTGCTTGTACATCAGCGGTCAATAAAATGCATTCATTTCTTACTGCCCTTTCTTTGTCACACATTTTTTCATTTCTAGCTTTGTCCTTATTTTTTATGTGTTGCTGGTAAAGTTCTTCACTTAAATTACCAACGGAGTGTGCTACACAGGTGTCACACATGTCCTTTTTTAACTGGTGAATGGACAAATTCTTGCTATGAAATACTTCATTAAACTTTTTCATCGAGAATGCGGAGGTATTTTTTGATGAACAGTATTCTTTATAGATATTATATAGATTGGATTGCGATTTGTAAAGTGGTTCTAGGAAAAGTTTATTAGTATTTTTTCGATTATAGTGGGATGGCATTTTAGGTAATGCATCCAAAAAGTTATCGAGATGTCTAGTCTGCATCTCAACATCAACCCTACTAGTTTTTTTTCTATTCAAGTTGGCATTGTTTTGTGATGGATGCATACCGTAACGACCTTTTTTAACCCATGATTGAACCGTAAATGAACCCAAACAAAGGGTGTTGAGGAACATGATTCGACATACAGGCCGTCGAAGTGTGTTCCCATGCTCATCATTTCCTGGTAGTGAAAATTGGAGAGTATTACTGCGTCTAGACGTATTTTCTGTAGTATTTCGTTTTGTACTTGTTGTATGGACGTTAGTAGATACAAAAATTTTTCTCTGGTCCCATGTTAGGTCGGACCAAAAATGGTGAAATAGATTTTTTCTGTCTTCGTCACTTACATACTAAGGGTTCACATACCCTTTTCTTGCTTCTTTTGCAGAAGTTTGATTCACACCTTACTCCCAATATTCTTTCCGGTCGCATTTTATTTTGTTTCATTCTTTCATGTTTTGGATTTGTGTAACCCAAGTATTTTTTGCCTTGCATCCTAAGTAGTTTGTTATAATTTTTTTTCCATTGCCCTTTGTCTCCTTTTCTTTTACGTGAATTTCCTTCTCTCAAGTCTCCATGGAAAACTTCTTGGGTGTATGTTACATCATCTGCGTCAGTTAGCAGCTCAACTGGAGAAGAACAAGGAGATACTGCTTCTTCGGATGGTTGGTAACTACTACTTGTATAATATTCTGAAAATTCACTCGAATTAGAACTTGAATCTGCTGAATTCAAGGAAGCGTCTTTTTGTGTCAATGGAAATGTTTGTGTTGAACATGGTTCAACGTTTGAAAGTGTTTTTGATAACTCAGTAGGTGTAGGTGTATTTAGTGTAATGTCACACTCCTCATTTCGTGAAGATATGGGTTGTTCAAATGGTGTAGTAATTGGAGGCGTAATTGATGGTGGTAAGGTCAGAGGCAACTGTGCATTACAACGGTCTAGAATCTTGCGAGTTCTAGGCAACATGTCTATCTGTAATGAAAAAACAATAACTACTAACTGTTATTTTGCGAAGCTTCATAACTTAATCGTTAGTATAATAATTATTGACCTGATATTAACAGTTATTAATCTATACGACTTAAAATACGTATTTCATTACAAATGTAAAAGATTAACATCATAATCATATCGTCATGACAGTCAAAATACTATTACTTTTAATTAGCCAAAGAACTGTTAAACACGGAAATACCTCCTATCTTAAATATGCCCTATTATACAAAAGTTAATTTACTTTACATTTACAAGAATACCAATACCTCCTATCTAGAAAACATGACTAAAAAATAGTATGGCATCATAAAACCATACATTTTAACGCGAGTTATTAGTAAACTATTTATAATAAATACTATTTACAATAAACATGCTAAAATATACAATAAAACTTACATTTTGTTTTGGATTTGTTTGGAGCAACACGTGTCTGTCACAATATTAGTATAGGTTATACGGAAGATAGAAGTTGTTGCTTCTTTGAAAATTATGGATACATTTAGAAGGTATTGTCATACAAAGAGTTTCTCACATTACAGATTACGTACAGATACGAGTCATTGGCACATAATACATTTCGCTATACATTAGTAGATGGCGTAAAAACCTCATTTTCGACAAAATTGTTAGATAGGAGGTATTGGCGGTAAGCAGTCGATATGTAATTAAAAAAACATTTTGTTTTGAATGTTTGGTTACATACTCCACGTGGCTAATTGGAATGACATCTAGTTTTAAAATTTGTTAATATAATCTATACTTAAAGTAATTGTGTTTGTTATTACAAACCATTATATATCAACCGCAATTAATGTTTCTATATAAAAAAGGATACATGATACTGGCGATACGTATAAAAATATCAACGAATAGAAAAGATAGTGACAACTATCTTCTGAAAGTAATTCTGCAGCAAATTGTCTCGTGAATTGCACTCTGCCTATCCTTTGATGTAATCTCAATGCACTGATAGCTGCATTTGCTAGGAGTACTTTGTAGTAGTAATTGTAAGGATTTCTGAAACAAAAAAACAATAATTAGTATAATTATGAAGCGTTTTGATATGTTAGTATAAAAGATGGCAAAAAATTCAAATTTATTTAGAAATTTAAAGTCAAATTCAGATCCATCCAGATCATGGACGTATAAACACAGATGGACTCAGTTATTTACATAAAATTGTGAAGTCTGTTGTTTTAAAATTTCTTATTCGCGAGTCGCTGAAAATATTACTCCGTATTTTATACTCTACAGGTGTTATCAAACCAAAATAATAATTTATTGGTTAGATTAATATATTTAATTGTAATCAAAATATAAAGTGTGCACATAGTGTGCATTATCATTTAATAATAACGTATAATTTAGATATCAATCAATTATTTTATATGTAGAAGCACTGAAAACTATTTATAAATGGCAACGATTGTTTAAATTTCTCTGTCTTATGGATCTACGTCAAACTTCAAATGCTGTTCCATGTTTGTTTACTTTTTAGTAAAAGTTGTTTTTCGATATTTTGGCTGTATTTTGAGTAATATTTGTGAAAAGTGAAATAAAATAAACGAAATATTTACATCCCGATCTCTCATTTCATTTGTAAATACATAAAATTTACATTATTTAAGATGAGGAAATGAGGAAGCGTGTTTGTTTACATTTTAATAGGCGTACCATTGGGTTTATTCATGTTCATTCATGTATTAAATAAGATATAAGTGATGAAATTAGTAGACATTTTTAAATTGTAAGTAGACATCATCTGATTAAAAAAGATCTATTTAGTACCTTTTTAATTTAATATTTCTCATGGATGCAAATAAATTAGTGAAATGAATAAAACTCATTTATTTTTCTATGTAGGTTTCCAAATAATATTGACGATCGAACTATTTAGGTAGCAAATTTAGGAGAAAACATAAAGATTTTTTATTGTAGCATTATTTTGATACCTATTAAAAATTAACTTGAATTCAACTATATTTTATTGTATTAATTTTAAAGCAAATAAAATTGTATTTTAATTTTTCTATAAAGATGTGATTTGTTAATAGTTAAACTCTCGTTTTTTTAAATTCTTTGAACGTGTTTTTATACATTATTACTACTTCCAATTTTTAAAATCTGAATAATTACTTGCGAGTAAAAATTCAAGCACGCTGATGCTCATTTCGGAAGCATCACATTCTATCGAAGCTTCAAAACATTGTGTGTTAAAGGTATCTTATTGCTGTGTCCATCTATGTTTATACGTCCATGATCCAGATACATTTGAACATGATTGACAGAACAAATTTTATTGCACGTGAGAAGAAACCAAATAAAACATCATAAAACAGTGACGAAGATTTTCTAAAATAAAATATTCAGCATTGTTCTGAAAATGTTTGGGTTTTACCTAAAATTTTTAAACATACCAATTTATTTCAATTATTGTCTTAAATTTCAAAAAGGGCAGGGTGAATTTATAAGCCCTCAACTTTCTTAGAAAGGATTAAAATTTCTAACCGACCAATGTCATTTAACCATGCCAATTAAAACTTAGTGTTAAATGTACAGTTGCGGTCACGGAATAGTTTACACCTTACTTTTTATATTGTAATACTGTAAAATTGCAGTGTCGTACGGATTTGATAAATGTCAAAGTCAAAAAATTTCAAAACGTCAATGCTTTCGCGAGTGTTCAACAATAAAATAAAAGTATATTAAACTCTTCCAAAATGGTTAGAATACATTTGAATTATGCGCAATAAGCAAGAGCAATTGCCAAACTCGAAGAAGGTTGGTCACTAAGGCAAGTTGCTGCTGATTTGAACGTGAGTCATATGTGCATATGGAAGATTAAACAAAGATGGGATAATTTTCACTCTATAGCACGGTTGGGCGGGTCAGGAGGGCAGAAGATTTCCACAGATCAACAGGATGAGATGTTAGTAGATTATTTGAGAGAATCTCCTTTTGCCACAGCTCAAAAGGCAAGAGAAGAGGCAGCGTTTCCAGGCAGTATTCGCACTGCACGTCGAAGAATTAAAGCAAGTGGACTGCTAAATTGTGTAGCTGCACGGAAACCTTTTTTGACTGAGGATCACAAGAGGAGACGAGTTGAATTTTGTAATGAATTTATAAACCGCGATGAGAATTTTTGGTCTAGGGTTGTATTTTCCGATGAAAAAGTATTTCAGTCGTATAATAATGGTCGAATAAGAGTTTATAGGCCGAGAAATCATAGGTATGATGAACAGTATACGCATCATTTAAGAAATAGTGGAGGATTCTCTGTCAACGTATGGGGATGGATAAGTGCCGAAGGCCCGGGCGTTTGTTATCATGTAGAGGAGAAGTTAACAGGATTATATTACAAACATATTATTGAGCACACAATGTTGCCATCGGTGATCCAGAGATTCCCCAACAACGACTTTATCTTCCAACATGACAATTGCCCGGTTCATACGAGTAGAATTGTTCGAGAATGGCTAGAAGAAACTGATGTTAATGTTCTTCCGTGGCCTTCCCGTAATGCAGACTTTAACCCCGTCGAAAATGTGTGGGCAGAGTTAACAAAGAAACTAAATGAAAGAAACCTTAGACCACGGAATAGAATTGAATTATGGGAAGCAATTGAGCAGGCATGGGAAGAGCTTGTTAACTATAACATGAGGGGATTGGTGCTATCTATGAACAGAAGACTGCAAAATTGTATTGACAAGAATGGGGCTTCCACCAAATATTAATTATTATTTATCATTGTTTATCGTTATTTAATATAAAATAGATTTAAAATAAAATGCATATTAAAAAAAAAGACTTCTTTATTTTCGTTATTAAGATCATAATCCATTTTATTCAAAAAACTGTTTTCTATATTTTTCATTTTGTAAAATATTTTGATATTTTAATTTTAATCTACCTATTCTAGCTAGTACACCACTGGCAACGTCACTTTGACGTAAAAGGTGCGTTTTAAACGAAGTAAAAATTTAAAAAATGGGCTCCTAGATACGTGAACCTGTAAACTATTCCGTGACCGCAACTGTACATGATACTCTTGTATATGAACATTTCGCAATTACTGTTCGGAGTATAGTTTAGGTATAGGTGTTCAGATATGACAGATAGGTACTTATAGACTTTTGATTTTGAAACAATCGATTCGAAGAAAAGTTCATTCGTTTTATTTATAAAAAAAGATTCTTACTTTGGATAAATTTTTAGTAGACATTAATGAAGACGAATCTTTGCCAAACATTAAAAGAGATGAATAGTGAAAAACTGTAAGTGAATTAGGATTCGTTTATGAGAATAACAATAGAAAATATGCGCTCATAAAGAAAGAAGAAATTATTTGTTAGTGAAAGCAATTATTAAGGGAAACTCGAAAATTTAGGACAGGAAACATGGACAAATGAAGGGCATATTGTAAAAAAGTTTGGCAAGATAAAACGGTTACAAATGCTCGTGTGACATTTATAGAAGAATTCCTTTATAAAAGGTATATTAATATAAAAATCCTATTGGGCTCTATCACAAAACCTTTTCGGAATAACTTAGGAATTGATCACATGGCATGTGATCAAATTATAAACATCATAGTTTTTAAATATCAAAGATGTAATTCAAAGTTAATCTAACTACATTTAAAGGGTTTTTAGGCACCCCGATGCGCATGGCCCGGCTCAAAATATCTTCGATTTTTGCTATTGGCCGAGTGATCTGAAAATGTCATATAGAAACATAAATATGGGATATTTTCAACTCTCGGACAGTCTGGTCTTGGCTCCCCGATCGATCTCGGCATATAGGGTCTCCTGTGCTCTGGTAGTCCGTTATCGGGGCTCTGCTGCGGTTCTTCGAACTCGACTCTGAAGCTGGACCTTGTCCACCTTCTAAGCTGTGTTTCGTTTCATTTCTCATGTGAGAAATATCGATTATCCACCAAAGATAGAATCTACGCAGAGGGCACTTCGAATTGACTGGTCGAAGTCCCTCTGTAAGGCACCGTGGGAATGGATAAGTGGCCGTAGTTTTCCAGGCCCTTCCTTGCCATTTGATGACCATATTTAGTGGCTTCAAACATGTAAATCCAGATAGCACTGTTGATGGAATAGTTATTCCAAAACGTTTGTTTTTTGTGCGATGTTGGGATTTGATTAGTTATTTATTTTGTACACAGCTAGACGCCTTCTTTAAGTCATTAAATCAAAATTTGTATAGTATAAATTATATAGTATATATATATATATATATATATATATATATATATATATATTATATATATATATATATATATGATATATTATATGATGTATATAATTATCTTCTTCTTCTTCTTCAAGTGCCCTGTCCGTTGCGAACGTTGGTTATTAACATGGCAATTGTGATCTTGTTTGCGGCGCTTCTGAATAGTTCGACCGATGTGAGCCCAAACCACTTCCGCAGATTTTGGAGCCACGATTGTCTTCTCCTGCCTGGCCCTCGCTTACTGTCTATTTTTCCCTGGACAATCAATTGTAGCAGACGGTACTTATCGTGTCTCAATATGTGGCCTAGATATTCAAGCTTTCTTTGTTTAATTGTATTCACGATCTTTTTCTCCTTTCCGATTCTTTGGGGTACCTCTATGTTGGTGACATGTTCGGTCCAGGATATACGAAGAATGCGTCGGTACACCCACATTTCTAATGCTTCTAGTTTCCTCTAGCTCTAGTTTAGCGTCTCCGTCAGCGTCCAGGCCTCCACGCCATACAGCAAGATCGGAAAAATGTAGCATTTAACTAGACGTAGTTTTAGGGGAAGAGACAAATCCTTGCTTATGAGGAGCTTTTTCATATTGTTAAATGCTGCTCTAGCTCGTTCTATTCTCGCCTTAATTTCTATGGTCTGTTCCCATTTTGCATTTACGTTGGTGCCAAGGTACACATAAGATTGTACATGATCAGTTAGTATGTTACTTATCCGTAATTGTCGAGCAGGTTGTTGCTTTTTGCTTATCAGCATCCACTTTGTCTTCTTGAAGTTGAGGCTCAGGCCGTATTCCTCACTAACTGAATAAAGTCTTTCCATTACTTGTTGTAATTCGTCTATGGTACTGGCAAGGATCACCATGTCGTCGGCATATCTTATATTGTTCGTTAACTCGCTGTTTATTTTTATGCCCTCATTTGTATTTTCCATACATTTCTTAAATATTTCTTCGGGATACATATTGAATAGGAGTGGGGATAATATACACCCCTGATGGACACCTCTTTTGATCTGCACGCTTTCAGTGAGTTCGTTGCCAATTTTTGCTCTTGCTGTTTAACCCCAGTATCGGTTTGCCACAATTCGAATGTCCTTGTCGTCAATACCTGTCTTTCGCAGAATACCTATCAATTGTTCATGATTGGCATTGTCAAATGCTTTTCTAAAATCTACAAAGCACAAATACACGTCCTTATCAACGTCTCTACACCGCTGTATAAGCACCTGGAGAGCGAAAATTGCTTCCCTAGTTCCAAGTGCTTTCCGAAAACCAAACTGCGATCTATCAATATTTGACTCACATTGATCATATATTCTTCTATGAATGATCTTAGTGAACGCTTTAGTGACATGATTGATCAAGCTTATAAGCCGGTAGTCATCACAAATCTGGGCATTTGGTTTCTTCGGGATTGTAATAAATGTTGACTGAAGCCAGTTTTCCGGGATTTTACCGCTATTATATATGTTGTTAAAAAGTACAACTAGATCATCAAGGAACTGTTTGTCTGATTAAAATTTGTTTTATAGTAAATCTATTTTTATTTATAGTTCCCTATGATATCTCGAATATTGCTATACGTTAATTGTTAATGAAGATACTGTGTAGTACCCTTTTGGTAGTCGCCTTGTTTGTTTTTTCTTACTTAATACATATATTCCTTATATCCTCCCCTTTCATTTGGTATGTCGCATGTTAGGATTCTTTCAGTTGCTTATTTTTTACTCAGCCGGAGGCCTTCTTTAAGTCAATAAATCAAAATTTGTCTTTTAGTTAAACTAGTGTTATGCATAGTGTCCTATGACATCTCGGATGTATCTATACATTCATTAATAATGAAGACACTGTACAGTGCGCTTTTTGGGAGTCGCTTGATAACGTATCTCCTTGTCTGATTCCTCTTTTCATGTTTATACAGTTTGTATCTGTGTGCTACGCTGCGAAAGTCTATGAAAGCCAGGACCAATGGGCTATCGTATTCGATGGATTTTTTTATAAAAGTGCCAAAGTTTTTCCTAAACCCTACCTGTTCCATAGCATGGTAAAAATCTAATTTTGTTTCGTCTATTTGTTAGTATTCATCTAAGATCGGCACCAAACATTCAAACTAGAAAGAATTAGAAATGAAGGCATCAGAAGAATACTCGGAAAGAGAGAACTGTTATTGACTAAAAGCCAGAAACAACTTATAGTACGAACGTATAAACAGCATTATTATAAAAACATTAAATTGGAAACCAACACGATCAGACAAGAATGATAAAAAAATATTCAATAATTTTGTTCGGGAGTGTATAAGATAGCTGTAGTCATATAATTATATTCAAACAATTTCTAAATCGATTTCTTTTTATTGTAGTCGAATATTTATAAATATAAAATATATTTGTTTCTCTTGCGATGCATCACTGTAAAAAGACCTTGTAGCTGTTTATTTTGATTTATGTTTAATCGAACGGACCAAATCGATAATATAATTATTACTAAATGGGAAATTTGTGTGTATTGTGGAACTTAATTCAATGGAAATATTAAACGTTCGAGTAAATGGATTGTGTTGATGTAAATCAATATTTTCCTTCTTATAAGTCTCCCCCTCATCCCTCTCGATACGAAAACAACCTGCGCGTATATTTTAATATCAGGCTCAAGATATTAAAACTTTAGTAAAGATATTAATTTCGAGATAGAATATGATACGATTGAAAATTCGTCTTCTTCTTCGTTCCACAATCAAGCCATTTGTTATCAGTTTCGACATCAAACTGCACTCTATCTTTTCAAGGGACATTCTACATGTCTTCTTCCTTTCGTCATATAATTTCTGTGGTTTTCCAGATTGGACGTTGAATAACTTTAGTTTTTAAAAAAAACTATCAACAGCGGCTTCTTTAATTTTCCTGTAAACGTTAAAGCTGCCATGTTGTTTTTCTAATCTTCCTATTTCTGCACATTTTTCTGATGGCCACAATTCCTTCGCTTCTTTGGTTTTTTGTTTGGTTTATTTAAGTTTTTGTATTGTTGTTCTTTTTTATTCTTGTATTTCCTCCTTTCATATATCAATGCCTTTATTGGTTGTGTTATACATTATTTGCTTATACGGAATATATCGCTCCCCAATTGTTGTATGATGTTTCTCAGGAGCTATTTCTCCATTTTTTAGCGATCAGCTTCTTTCAGTCTTCACAGATTAATTCTAGGTATTTTGGTGGCTACTAAATTGGGCCGAAAAGGGATTAAAAGTAGATGGAGTATATCTTAACCATTTGCGTTTCGCAGACGACATAGTACTAATAAGCACAGATATCCATGAACTGAAATCAATGCTACAAGATTTAAATCACAAATCGAATCAAATAGGATTAAAAATGAATCTCGACAAAACAAAGATATTAAGCAATAGCGTAGAAAACATCACGATAGATAACATCAATATAGAAAAGGTAGACCAATATATATATATATATATATATATATATATATATATATATATATATATATATATATATATATATATATATATATCTAGGACATTAATTCTATAGGACAATAATTAAAATATAAATATCTAGGGCAATTAAAAACGAAAAGGAAAACCAAACCCTAGAAATTAAAAGAAGGACACAATTGTCAAAAAAATCCCAATTCACTTAAAACGAAAAACCTATGACACTTGTATACTACCAGTTAAAACTTATGGGTTGGAAACTATGGCAATAACAAGAAAAATGGCAGAACAATAATTAAGAGTAACTCAACGGGCCATGAAGAGGGCCATGTTAACCCTTTCAGTCACCATGTTCGTTTAAACGAACATCAACTTTTCATAAGCGCCAACGATAGCTAATTCCTATTTTTTACGTTGAATCACCATGATCCTCTAAACGAACATCGTCTCTGCACGTTATACAAGTCACAGTGTCACGCTTGTTCCGAACAGCTCAGTTTGGTTGATAAGTAGCGCATGGTAACACACATTTTGAGGTTAGCTGCAATTCGTGATATTTCCTTTGTGTTTAAACTTATTAGGTAAGTTAAAATATAATTTTAAAATTATTTTATAGGTACTTAATTGTTAGTTTTTATATGTATGTACAAAAACATAAAAAATATTAGCTACTTTATATAGTTTTATACAAAAAATCATGTGTTATTTTAAACGAACATGGTGACTCAAAGGTTATTTAATTTTCAGATTTCTTATTTCGAAAACATGTCTAGAAAGCCACTTACTGAAGCTGAACTTCTTGATATTATCAATAATTTGTCAGATATTGAAGTTATGAGCGATGATGAGGAAGATGATGAATTACAGAAGTCACAGGATACCTCAGATGTTGATCATTCTGATTTAGAAGGTAAGCAATATTGATCAAGTAATACCATGTTTAGACAATATAAATAAATTTTAGATAATGACGAAAGATCTGAAGAACAGAAATCTGACACCGAAGAACAAAATAAAGTAGGTGAAGACGAAAAACGAGACGAATTGGTTGAAGGTCCTAAAGAAGATAAAGATAGAACAAAAATTAATAAATATAAATCTAAGGCATATATGAAACAATATTGTGAAGCAAACGGTCTCACTTATAAAGAGAATATAGAGTGGATGAAAAATGTGCAATATTTAACACCACCATTACCATGGTACAAACCTATTGATACTGAAATAGTTGAGATACTATCCCCAATCAAATATTTTTGCAACTATTTTAATGATGACCTCTGTAATACTATGGTTGAAATGACAAATTTATACGCGGTTCAAAACAACGTTAACAACTTTGCTCCTACAAATCTGTTAGAGATTAGATTATTTATCGGCATTCATATCATGATGGGTAACTTACATTATCCCAGGACCCGATTCTATTGGGATTCCAAATTAGGCATCCCAATTATCAGAGAAAATATGAATGTGAATAGATTTTACAAATTGAGACAAAATTTAACATTTTGTTAACAATTTAGAGCAAGACCGAAACAACCAAGATCGTTTATGGAAAGTAAGACCGTTGTATAATGCAATAAAGTCGAGATGTAATACATTAGATCTCGAGGCCAATTTGTGTATAGACGAACAGATAATACCATTCAAAGGGCAGTTAAACGTGAAGCAATATATAAAAGGTAAACCGTGCCCCTGGGGCGTAAAATTGTTTGCTTTGTGTGGAAAAAGCGGATTACTTTATGATTTTATTATTTATCAAGGAGAAACTACTGAAGTGAATAAAGAAAATATCAGTATATTTGGGGCTGGTGCTGCTACAGTAATTAAATTATGTGAAAGAATAAACATAGATTACGTAAAACTTTATTATGATAACTATTTTTCGAGTTACAATCTACTTCAATATCTCAAAAGTAAGAACATATATGCAGCAAGTACAGCTAGAGTTAACCGTTTTCAAAATCCTCCTTTTACATCTGACCAAATATTAAAAAAGCAGCCTAGAGGTACTTCTGAGGAAGTTCTTAGTAAGGATGGTATTATTCTTACAAAATGGTATGATAACAAACCAGTGATTATGTCATCAAATTTTGTAAGTGTTGGTACAACTGACCAATGTAAGAGATGGGACAAATCTGCTAAAGAATACGTTCACATAGCTCGACCAGAAGTTGTAAAATTATACAATGAATGTATGGGCGGAGTCGACAAACTAGACTTCCTCATAAGTATTTATAGAACATTCATAAGAAGTAAAAAGTGGACACTTAGAATGTTCACCCATGCGATAGATATAGCCTGTGTAAATTCCTGGTTAGAATACAAAG
This sequence comes from Diabrotica balteata, assembly GCA_918026665.1. Taxonomy (NCBI): domain Eukaryota; kingdom Metazoa; phylum Arthropoda; class Insecta; order Coleoptera; family Chrysomelidae; genus Diabrotica; species Diabrotica balteata. The sequence goes on along the minus strand of OU898276.1, from coordinate 66,573,149 downwards.
AGAAATCCAGAATAATAAATGTTCCCAAAAACAAATTGTTGGATTTGATTAGTTTTAGAATGTACATTGCAGAAGCCCTTATACATGCAGGTATACCAATAAAAAAAAAGGTAGGACGTCCATCAAGCAATAATGAATCTTGTACACCACCAATCACCAAAAAATTGAAGATGGAGCAAAGGCCATTAAGAGAAGTTCGTTTTGACGGCGTGGATCATTTGCCCATATTTGACCAGAGCAAGCAAGGTGCAAGGTGTAAAAATGGAACCTGTCTGAAAAAGACACACATTAGTTGTAGTAAATGCAAAATTCATTTATGTATTGTCCGTGAACGTAATTGTTTTGTTGATTTTCATTCTAAATAAATAATATGTTTTTTACTATTTTTTGGTGTTTTTTTGTACATGCACAACTCTTGAGTCACCATGGTCGTTTTAACGAACATTAATTTTTTTCAAAAAAAACTAGTTCTATGGGCAAAATTTTTTGTTTATAAATCTTTAAAAAAATCATATATCTCAACCTCCAAGTTTAAAATTTTTATCTTTACAAACAAAAACTCATGACTGAAAGGGTTAAATATAAGCCTCAGAGACAAAATTCCTAACACCGAAATACGTCGAAGAACTAAAGTAACCGACATCATGGGAAAAATGGCGACATTGAGATGGCAATGGGTAACACATGTAGCAAGACAAGGCACCAACAGATGGTTTCATAAAGTGACATTGCGTGGAAGCAATTGGTGGAGGCCTATGTCCAACAATGGATAAATGATGGCTGAAGAAGAAGAAGAAGATTTTGGTGGCTGTTTTCATTTTCTTTAGTTTGAGTTTTATATCGGCTAAAACAAGATTGTGATCATTTGCTATATCTAGCCCTCGATACTATGGCGTTACGGAATCTTTGGTTTAAAATAAAGTAATAAAGCTGGTTCCTTACTATGTTCTCACCGTAATCTCTAGTGGCTTTTCAGCAGTATATTCTGCAAACTGGTAGTTTGTACTATGTGTTCTTGATATTGACTTCGTTTTCCTTGAAAAATTGGACTAGCCCCTCTCCTCTATCATTACTTGTTCCCAGTCCATATTCTTGTACTACTTCTCCGTCTCTTCCTTACCCTACAAGTGTTTTGTTGAATTCATTGTAAGTGTAACTGTATATTTCTTCCCCTGTGCTATCAGATGTCGGTGCGTATGCTGTAGTCATGTTTATATTGCACGGCATAGCGTTTAATTTCACTAGTGTAATTCTCTCTACTATCAGTGTAAACAACTTTGATCTTTCGGTTTCTTTCGTCTTCTTCTTTAAGTGCCATCTCCGCGACGAAGGTTCGAACCTTCGAAGCCGCTGCTCTGCACTAGAACCTGCTAGAACCTCAATTTTTAATTGTTATTACATTTTGATTTGTTATTTTATTAACGTATAAATTAATAAAGATGTGTGTTGAAAAATTATTTTATTAATAATTCCCGATTTCCCAAATATAATTAGTTTATGCCGAACAACACCCCTGAGGGGTTTAATGTGCAATGGATGAGCTAGTCGTTACACAATTTTTTAGTCTTGACATGCAACTAAACCACTCTCTCCAGGTTCTTCAACCAGGAAACGCGTCTTCTTCCTACGCCTCTCCTACCCTCTATTTTTCTTCTTGAATTATTAGTCTCAAGATGTTGTATGTTTCACATCTCATCACATGTCCGAGATATTGCAATTTCCTTTCTTTTAATGTATTTTCCATTTCCCTCTCTCTGCCTATTCTCTTTAAAACCTCTGTATTCGTGACTCTATCTACCCATGAAATCCTTAACAATCTTCTAAATGTCCACATTTCAAATGCGTTAAGTCGATTTATTGTATTCCGGTTTACTGTCAATGATTCAGCTCCATAGTAGAGTACACTGTGTACATAGCATTTAATTAGCCTTATTCTGACGGTCAATGTCAGAACTTTGCTGCATAAAATTTTTTTCATTTTCACGAAGTTGGCACGTGCTTTTTCAATTCTGACTCTTATTTTTTGTATATAATCAAATTGTTTCTGCAATATAATCGTTATTTTCTGTGTTTATCGTTCCCAAGTAAGTATATCTTTTTACTCGTTCTTTTGAAGTGTTGTTCTTGCTAATTTTCCTGAATTTGCTTTTATTTGGTGTTAAGAAAGGGGTCGTATTCTCCACTATATCTTAATATTTTGTTCATTATTCTTTCTAACTAAGTCTTCGAAGTTGTCGGCTATTATGACTGTATCGTTGGCATACCTAATGTTGTTAATTAAACGACCGTTCACTTTTATGCCGACTGCTTCTTGTATGATTTCTTCCCCTCTCGTTATCACCACTTCTTCTGAAACTTCTCTTCCAATTTTCACATTTGATCGTTGGCTGTAGTATAAATTTGATATCAATGTTCTATAAGTCATTCATGTTTTACCTTATCGAATACCTTGTTGTTGTCTATAAAGCACACAAAAACATCTCGATTAACATATAAACATCTTTGGGTCAGCACGTTAAAAGAAAATAGTGTCTCTCTTATGCACACTCTATTCCGAAATCCAAACTGGGAATTACTAATATCCATCTCCAGCTTAGCGTGTATTCTATTATGGATAATTTTTAGCGGGGTTTTTAAGGTATGTGACACTGGACTGATCGTTCGATAATCATTACATTATTTGGCATTTACTTTCTTTGGTAGACAAATAAATGTTGATGTCAGCATTTCACGTGGAATGATTTCTGTAGAATAGATTGTGTTGAGTAGTTGGACTAAAAGATCTATGGTTTTTTCATTTGCCAGTTTTAGCAATTCACTTGGTATTTCATCTGGACAGCTTTATTATTTTTCATGGACTTTACTGAATGCATAACTTCTGACTTATTTCGTGTCCCTCGTATTTACTTTGATTATCTTCATACATATTTTCTTGTCTCTGATCATGGAATAATTCCTCTATATATTATTATCATCTTCCTAACTTTGTTCCGTCTCCACTAAAATATTTCCTTGTTTGTCCAATAGTATGCTTTGAGTTTTTTTGTTTTGCTACCCCAACTAATTCTTTAACGTTCTTATGGAGATTGAAGTTATCATATTTGTTTTGTATGTCTTCTATTTCTTGGCATTTTCCAGCGAAACAAGTCTCTCTAGCTTCTCTTATTTTTCTTCTTATTTGATTATGCAGCTGTTGATAATGAGTTATGTTGATATTCTTTTGCCTTCTTCTGTCCTCCATCATTTCCAAGATTTCTTCTGTCATCCAATCTCCTTTCTTGCATCTGGTTGTTGTGAGTTCTCTGTGACTTGGTTCGAAAATTGCATTTTTAAAGAATTACCACTGTTGTTCTACATCACCAGAAATTGATTCCGGTGTGGATTTGCAATAATTTCTTGTTTCAGTTTTTCTTTTCTTCAGATTTAAATTTTTGTATGTTTAGTTTATCACTTTTGTAGCTTTCTTGTATCCTTTTTAAGTGAAGTTGGAATTTTACTACAATAGGATTGTGGTCAGACGCCACGTCTGCACCTGGGTACACTTTTACCGATTGTATTGCGTTTCGGTATCTGTGGTTTATTAAAAATATAGTCAATTTGGTTTCTAACGATTTTATCGACCTTGTCAGCTGTCGATTTCCAAGTGTAAAGGCGTTTAGATAGTTTGAAGAAAGTATTCATTGGCGCAAGATTATGTTCTAGGAAAAATTATATAAGGCGTTCTCCTCTCTCATTTCCAACACCGAGTGCATATGGTCCTACTAGACTCACATCTTCCTTCTCCAACTTTAGCGTTAAAATCACCCATGACTACTGTTATATATCTCTAGATGTTGTATTTTGTAGGGTTTTTTGAAGGTCATCGTAAAATGTTTCAATTTCTTCCTCTGTTTTATCGGCGGTTGGCGCATAAATCTGAATAAGGTTTAATTTCCCATGTATTGTCATTATTTGTATCAGCATAATTCTTTCCGATATTGGTATAAAGCCTACAACTGATTTTGCAACTTTTTTACTGGTATTAATTGCTACTCCATACCGATGTTGGCTGTCGTTACTACTAGAGTAGAAAAGTCGACCATTGGTTGTACTTAGTTTGCCGGAGTCGAGCCATCCTTTGTCACTTATTCCCAATATGTCAATCTTAAGTCTCATCATTTCTTGTTCTATGTTCCTTAGTTTACCAGGCTCATACATGCTTCTAACATTCCATGTCGCTATTTGAAAAGTTGAATTTTGTATTTTTAGTACGCAGGGATTTCGTTGGTTAACGACGTGAGGAGACTTGTCATCATTGTTATTTCTCTCATTGCCGATTCTTGGCATTCGAGAACCATGATTAATACGGTGATTCTTCGACGATTTCTAGGGGTACTCTACGAGTCTTTAATGCAGTGGTTCCCCGTTGCCTTCTGCATCCTTATGCCGTATCAGGTTTGCCGTATGCCGTATTATTCCTTGGATTATCCACCTTCGAGATAGATTTCTCTATCTCAGGACAAAAGAGTGCCCTTACATCTATCAGCTCCTCCGCCCGAAACCGTTGACCAGTATTTGAGTTGATTATATATCAATCCTAAAATCGAGGGTTGCCACTTACGCCATCCGCACCATACTGAAGTTTTTCTTCTCCGCCTTGGCTGCCGTTGTGGACTTCATCCGTAACCCTGGACAAGGGACCCTAAACAGGTACTAGTTTCCCGGGTCAGGAAACCCTCGGAATCTGCGGAGGGCAGGAATTGATTCATTTCATGAGTTGGAACTCATTGAGTTCCAACCCGCTAAACGGTTTCGTTGTTGATGATAATAGCTACTCCATTGAAATTTTGTGATTATATCTTTAACGCGGTAGTTTCCCGTTTAGGCGAGCGGTTTACCTCTAAAAAGATGCTTCGAAACGGAATATACCAATTTTTTTTCAATCAATCTCCATCCTTATTTAAGTTTACATTTAATTTAATTAACCCAATTATGTGAAATATCTGAACATCCTTTAACGTTTTACCGTTTCGAAGGAAACGTTAGTTTCAAATCTTAGCAAAAATTAATTTGGGTATTTAAGTAGATACATTTAAAACGCATGTTGGCACTTGTCCAATATTTGGTTCTGGTAGTGAGCTCCCTAAAAATGTGTTACCTACGTATAAAGGTATGATGAAGCTGTTTCTATTCGTATCTCAAAGCTATAAAAAACAGTATAACAACTTTGTGCGGAAAACCAGTGAAATTATGACGGAAAGAGTAGAGATGTGGCGCAGAGCTTCAATACCCATTGTAGAACACAAAACAATATTAGCCAGAGTTATAGCTTACCACGATAAGTATAGAACATTATTGAAACCATACAAAGGCAGGAAGGACGAAGTTGGTTACAAAGAGAAGCTGTTTAAGTTTGGTGAGGATAGCAAGAAATTGTTTGATATTGCTACTTGCAAATGTTTAGAGTTTGACAGATTGCAGCTGTCCTAGAAACCGAAAAATTCTAATACCAGAACGAAATTTCTTAATCAACCAACGAACTGACCGTAAAATGATTATTGGTAGCTTAGATCGTGAAGCGACAAAAATAAATGAGGTGAATTTACATAGATTACATCAACAAAAGCAACGTGAAGAACAAAGAGCCTTGCAAATAGATGTGGAATCCATTCCTAGTAGTTCCAAATCACCTACACCTTCAAAGATACGACTGAATGTTCAACAGTCAGATACATTAAAGAAAAACGGTGACATTGAGGACTTCCAATCGCAATCAATTATTTCCACTTCTTCACTCACTATGACTGATGTCACATTTCCAGTTGCCAGAACATTACATCGTTATGGGGTTTCAGATCGTGCTGGAGCTGCAATTATTTCTGTAGCTTTCGAAGACATTGGTCTCATTACTGAAAACGATTCATCACGGATTATAGACAGAAGTAGAGTTCGACGAGCTCGTTCTAAAGCTAGGGCTACATTGACAAGTGAACCTACAATTTTTGGTGCTATCATCGGATTATTTTACGATGGTAGAAAAGATAAAACGTTAATGCACGAAGATGGTCGTAGAAGAGTGATTCAGGAGAAGCATATTACCATATTGAAAGAACCAGACTCTGAATACCTAGGTCATATTTCTTTGAAAACTGGTGACGCCAAAACGATTTGCAACTCTATTCTGACATTTCTTTCCTCCAAGTCCATCGACGCAAATCAAATAATGGTTATTGATTGTGATGGAACTGCAGTGAATACAGGAATCAAAGGTGGCGTTATTCGTTTATTGGAAATCAAGTTTCAACGTCCCCTCCAATGGCTCGTATCTGAACTACACGCCATTGCGTCAGATTTTTCAACATTTAGATGGCACTACAAGTGGACCAAAAGTTTTCACAGGTCCCATTGGCAAGGCAGTTATTAACTGTGAAGTGTTACCTGTTGTTCCGTTTGATGCAATTAAATGTGCATTACCCGATATTACCAAATCGACACAAGAGTTAAGCACCGATCAACTGTATCTACTACAAATATGTCAGTATATCAATGGTGGACATTGTGATGAAAACTTAGATGGTTGACAATGGCTAACCGGATATTGAGATTATATGTCTCAAGTGAAACTCCGTCAGAAAACCTAATTATGCTAAGCACATTTATTTTAACGGTCTATGCTCCTATGTGGTTCAGGATCAAGACTGAGCCAATGTGTATTTTTGGTGCCAAACATTTATATGATACGATAAAACTGTCGCACTATTTGCAAAACCATTTGAAGAATATTATTGACCCAGTCATACAGAGAAATGCATTCTTTGGACATTCAGAGAATTTACTACTAGGAATGTTAGCCGACAACAGACAGTACGTCAGAGAACTGGCACTCCGCGGAATATTGAAGATCAGAGAGACATCAAACATCGGAGCCTTGCGTATTTTCCAAGTACCTACTTTAAATATGGATGCTCATAATTATATCGATATGATAGATTGGAAAACCAAGACAGAACCTCCACTAACGATGAGTATCAGTACCGAAATAATATCTCAGGCCATCATAGAGCCATAGCTTGTCGAAAATGAAATCCTGAAGAAAATTAGAAAAATTCCGTGTCACACACAATCCACTGAAAGGTGTGTCAAATTAGTTACAGAAGCAAGTGCTGCCGTCTGTGGACCACAGAGGAGAGATGGATTTATTAAGAATAAGCTGAAATCATGATGCCTAAATTTGACAGTAAGAAAGACTATCATTCATAATGTTTTTTTATGTTATTCTTGAATTTGTAAGCATATTTTGTTTATTTTGTATTAATTATTTTTTCTTTTTTTTTCTTCGTATTATTTATAATCCTAATAGCACAAATAAATGAATAAAAAACATTATCGTTGACTCTGTCGAATTAAAAATTTTTTTACAAAATCAATTGACGCAAATTACAAAAAAAATGAAGACGCATCAATTCCGCACCCCGCAAAAATGAAATTCGAAAAAATAAATTTGAGCTCCACTAAACCCTAATGTATATAAAAATGCACAACAGCTTTTTTACATCTACGATGGTATACTAGTTTTGTGTTTTTACATTTTTTCAAAAAACATAACCAATAAATATTAGTTACAACGGAAACGTACCTATTATAGTAATTATTATTTTTATTTACTCAATACTTTCCAAAATTATTATTAGCATTGAAATTAAAATAAAATTAAAGTAATTAAACTACAGTTAAAGATGTCATATCATTCAAATTATTAATATACTAAACCAACAAACGATAAATCGACCTTTATACCCCCACGTTGCCAATAACCAGGTAACAGTGGTCATCCTTGGACGGAATTTATATAAAAAAAACGCTAAGTATATTAAAAACAGAATTGTAAAAATGATATGATTTAAAAAAAATTCCCAGAATTGTTTAAAGCAGTAAAACAAGAGTTAAATTACTTACTATGAAACTTTTTCAAATAAATCCAAATAAATATTTGTTTAAATAGTAGAATTAATTTACTATTTACATAGTAAATATCCTTGAGCATTGTTTAGGTTAATTAATGAAAATATAATATAGTGGAAGTATCAAAAATGAAATAACAATATAATATTATAGTATGAATCAAAATCTAGTGTTTTTATAGCTTTGATTTATACTTAAACCTTTTTACTATAATCCTCCTTAATTCCTTTAATCACAACGGTCTCGACACGTGTACTTGGAAAGGCTTACGTGTGTAAAACCCAGTCTACAAAAATGCTGTTTTTATATCGGAAACAAATTATAGAAACCCAAATAATACTAACTTATCAACAACACCTAAGAAGCCAATAACAAAGAGATTATAAATTGACCGTATTCAAGCTATAACTTGTTTTTGGTACCAAAAATATAAATTTCACAATTAAAATAAATTTCATTCGCCTCAGCGAAATTTTTATTCACTTTAATTTTAAATATTACCACAATATAATTAGCTCCTCCTCATTGTTTTTGTGTAGTTGATGTAGATGCCAGGATGCCAAACTTTTATATTTGGACTGAGAACCTTTCCAGACGAAGATCAAACGAGCTTCATTTTTTAAAGCACATTCAGTTCAATGAATCCGTAACGAAAATTCCTTTGTTTTGTGATGGATGTGGCGGTCAAAATAAGAATAACCACATCCTGCACCTCCTAATGTACTGGCTCTATACGGAATCACCCATGCATATTAAAGAAATTGAAATCGTTTTTCCTGTGCGTGGTCATTCTTATTTGCCTGCTGATCGCGTCTTCGGACGAGTTGAAAAAGACTTACGGAGACACGACAGAATTATTTTACCTTCAGATTATACTGCTATCTACAAGAAGTTTGGAAATGAGGAGCTATTTTTCAAAAGGCAACAAGTCCATTTTTCCAATTTTTGGGTATAGTTAAATAACTGATTTGACGATTCTGCAAATCGCAGGAGACCAAATTATGTGTGTTAGAATTAAGGGCATATAGTTATCTAGAATTATGATTTTTGGCAAATCAGAATGATTCCTATCCGTTTATTTGACCTCCATTTAAATGGACTTGTCTCTTTTTGAAAAAAAAAACGCGGACTAATTACATTTTGAAAAAAAATATGTATTTTAATTAATACCTACACTAAAACAAAAAAAAACGAATTAAAAATATGTATTTCATTCACACCTTTAGTTCTCGCTCTTCTTGAACACATTCGCAATTAACGTGATGGTCGTGATCATTTTTTGCATCCTCTTCATAGTTTTGAATATTATTAATCAGCAGTTCGAAATACCAACTTAAGCCTTCTTCAAGACGCCAGTTTTCTCCGAAAGCTTCAATCAAAAGTTTGTTAACGGCTTTTCCTTTATCAGCCGAAATCTTATTGTTTTCCCTTAATAGTCTCAGTGAAACACCTGCTAAAGATTTTCCTCTTTTCAAAAGGTTTTTTTTCTCTTTTTAAAGGATCGTTGTTTCTATAAAATACTTGCGAAATTATCGTTACTGCATTATGTTGTTTACCACGGTTTAAAGTTTTCTTTATATTAACAATTTTTTGTTCGCTTATTCCGTCGTATTTATTAAACACCGCGAGCAAGCCCTTTAGATCGTACACTTTTCAATCCTTCTCCAATTCAAATACATTTCCAAACTTCTTGTAGATAGCAGTATAATCTGAAGGTAAAATAATTCTGTCGTGTCTCCGTAAGTCTTTTTCAACTCGTCCGAAGACGCGATCAGCAGGCAAATAAGAATGACCACGCACAGGAAAAACGATTTCAATTTCCTTAATATGCATGGGTGATTCCGTATAGAGCCAGTACATTAGGAGGTGCAGGATGTGGTTATTCTTATTTTGACCGCCACATTCATCACAAAACAACCGAATTTTCGTTACGGATTCATTGAACTGAGAGTGCTTTAAAAAATGAAGAAGCGCTGACCCAATCTCGTTTGATCTTCGTCCGGAAAGGTTCTCAGTCCAAATATAAAAGTTTGGCATCCTGGCATCTACATCAACTACACAAAAACAATGAGGAGGAACTATGAGGAGCTATTTTTCAAAGGCAATAAGTCCATTTTCCAATTTTTGGTTATAGTTAAATAACTGATTTGACGATTCTGCAAATCGCAGGAGACCAAATTATGTGTTTTAGAATTAAGGGCATATAGTAATCTAGAATTATGATTTTTGGCAAATCAGAATGATTCCTATCCATTTATTTGACCGCCATTTAAATGGACTTGTCTCTTTTTGAAAAAAAAAACGCGGACTAGTTACTTACATTTTGAAAAAAATATGTATTTTAATTAATACACTGAAACATAAAAAACGAATTAAAAATATGTACTTCATTCACACCTTTAGTTCTGGCTCTTCTTGAACACATTCGCAATTAACGTGATGGTCGTGATCATTTTCCCCATCCTCTTCATAGTTGTGCTATGTGTTGTGTTGTGTTCACATTGTGCTCTGACACAGTAACACCTTCATTTACATCCATTTTAAACCATAACAGTAACAAAACACTGCACCAAATTGACACACGCTGCCACAATGAACAATAATTGAAAACTAAAGCATTTATACGGACCTGTCACATTTTGAAACAAAAGATAGACATGTTGCCTATTGAAAAATACCAGTCGGTGGACTTGTTACGTTTTATAAAATATATGCAAAGTATTGTATCTATTTACAAGGGACGTGTTGTGATTTGAATAATAAAATGTTAGTTTAGATGTTGCTTTACGTCTAAGGAATGCAACGCCATTTTTACTTAAAATTCGGAAAAATTGGACTTGTTGCCTTTTGAAAAATTGGACTTGTTGCCTCATATAGTCTGCCTAGAAAGTAACCGGAATTATATATTTTTCCTAATTTTAATAGATTTCCTTTTTGTAACATTTTAAGACAAAAGTAAGGTATTGGAGTAGGTTGTGTCGATAGTAGGTTATGGACAAAATCACATGACAACACCATCTGTCAGATATTGTTGTTTGTAAACAGACTTAAGATTTGTAAAATAATGTCGCAAGTAGAAAAAAGAAAAGTGGTGGAATATCTGTATAGAAAGGGTATCCGAAACGTTAAAAAATTGGTGCAATTGACTGAACTCGGAAAAAGTGCAGTGTATGAGGCAATAAAGAGGATAAAAGATAGATATTCATATATAGATAGATATTCAGTTTCGGATAGACCGCGTAAGATTCGCGGAAACAATTTAAATGCTTTAGTGGCTTTAGGACGACAAAATCTGCGCCTATGGTTTCGAAAATTAGCAAACAGATTTGGAAATCAACGAAGAATAAAATTGTGCCCAGAAACTGTCCGCATGTCACTGAAAAAGCAACATTACATATCAAGGAATCCAAAAAAAATCCCTACAATGACAACTCTGCAAAGGCAACAAGGAATACATTTTTGTCAACGTTTTCGAGAAGATAATTTTGACAACCTAAGATATTGTGACAACCTAAATCGTTTTTTTCTTGAAACGGGTCATGTTTTATATCCAGAAGAATAGCGTTTTCAGCAAGATATTGCAAGATGCCATACTTCTGCTTATACTCAAGCTTGGATGCAAGAACATGAACTGGCAACAATTCCGTGGCCAACAGCATCTCCAGATCTTCGCCTCATTAAAAACATATGGGTACTGATAAAAATTGAAGTGGAACGAGCAGCGGCACGAGATAAAGATTTGATTCGGTCAGTTTTACAGGCCTGGAACACAATTACCGAAAATTATGGCCTTGACCTAGTTTCGGGTGTACCTGGACGTTTAGTTAAGTGTTTAGATTTAAATGGAGGTTGTATAAGTAAATGAGATAAATTATTTGTTGAAATTTTATATTTAAAGTGATTGAAATAAATACCGTAAAATTATAATTCTGCTTTGCTTTTTCCGGATACTTTCTAGACGGACTATAGTTCTTTAAAACAATTTTTTACACGCAAGATCCTTATTGGGCTATTGTTTGAGTGATCGACAAAAATCCACTTTCCGGTGTCTTGAGGGACCTGTCAATCTTAACAAAAATTTTTACTTCCTCCCTGACCTAGTTAGTTAGTCTAATAGTGGGACAAATTGGTCCTCCTTTCGAGCAGGGAACATGTACAAATCAAATCAAATTTACCGCCACATTGCCACTAGCACTGCAACGCATACTCCATAATGCATTGCGTCCGCTGACAGTAGTTTGTTTTGATACACGGAATAGTAGACATTATACGACGTGTTTTATTGTTCTTTGTGTTTGAGATTTAAAAACTGAAGCGTTTATAAAAAAGTATGTTGCCTACAAATAAATAGTTTTAGTTTTCGTATATATGTCGTTATAATACTTGTGATGAATGCGTTTTAACCTATAAATATCGTTGATAATAATTGTCGGGTTTTACGTTTACATCCAACTGAAACTTTACACCTGTGGTAGTACACATTGAAACATATAATGGTGGTACACAATGACACATGTTTCATTATGTACCATACTGAATCATTCTATACCAATGGCATTATATTGCAGGTGTGCCATGGTAAGGAGGAAGAAAAAAATCAAGAACCAAATTTACAAGTGAACAAATGACCGCAGCAGTCACAGAGTTATGTTTGGCATCAATTGTAGCACATTAAGGCGATATGTACTAAAAGAAAAAAATGATCCAAATGCACAAAATGGAGCCAAATTATGCTGTTAGATTAGTATTTAACACAGAGCATGACGTTAAGTGATTATATGAAGAACTGTAGCAAAATGGCTTTTTGGTTGAATATTCTAAAAGTAGGACTAACTAATCGAAGTGGACGGATGACCGCCGAACTATTTATGCAAGTATTAGATCATTTTATTAAGCATACTGGTGCTAGAAAAGAAAACCGGTGTTTATTAATATATGACAATCAGGAATCCCATATGTCTCTGGAAATAGCAGAGAAAGCAAGAGCTAATGGCATAATAATTGTAACCTTACCCCCACATACAAGCAATAAGATATATCCTTTGGACAGTTTTTTTCCTTCAAAAACTATTAAAATAGTGCGATTGATTCATAGCTTCTTACTATCACCTCGGCGTTATTATGACACTGTACCAAAAAGCAGAATGTGCTGGTATTGCCCTCAAAATCAATGACACCTGAAAATGTTATGAACGGCTTCAAATCTACAGGTATCTACCCTTTTAATTACATATTTTTAGTGAAACTGCTTTTCTATTATCGTCAGTTACTGACAGACAGATTGATGATTTTGAAAACTATGACGGACAAAAAGCGATTGGTTGTACTAGATTCTACCAATCACGAAGAAAATGCTGAGCGAAGATGCAGGTTTGTTTGTCCTTATACCTTGTCCTGATTTCTTTGTTTCGCGCACTAGTCATAGGTTGCTGGTTTTTTCCATTGGGGAACAAGTTTTGTCCTTAGGGAAATAGGTTTACTTTATATACTTCTTTGAAAGACCACCCAGAAAACTGGGACATGGACAAAGTGCGTGACGCTCCAATTAAAATTGGTTGGACCCTAGTCTTCCTAACCTTTCGGCATACGACCATAAGCGTTACCACTGCCCCTACGAGTCCGACTCCAACTAAGGTGGCACGATGCCGAAACATCGTGGGGCTCCACCTTACCCGTAGTACCTGTGTTGCAAGTACGTCACCCGTCCGGAGATCCCCGCCTCGGGGGCGGAAAGATGACGCAGGCGGAGGAATTCCACCTCGCACGTAGAAAGGCCACCGCCGAGGATCCTTCCTCTACTATTCTTAAATCATTTCAGGTAGGTACGTGCCGGGACACCGACACCAATCTCGGTGGTGTAAGGCCGTGGGAGGTATTTACGGACCCAGCTCGTTCAACCTCACCTGGCTCTTGGATACTAGGAGTGTAGACCGGTGACCGAGATGACTATGCATCTCGAGTGCATTTCTACAGACTCGACACTTCGAACGACGGCTCTCCACCTCTCATTACCTACCCATAAGTCGCCTCTTACGACAGGCAGGGTCGTCTGGCCTCGGCCGTATTCTTATCTCCGCGAGTCGAACGGAGAGAAAACTGGGACAAGTGAAAGTTTCTAAAAGAACGTTTTAACAAATCTATTTAAACATTTACAACGTATTTTGGACGCCGATAACTTGCTTACGATAGCTGGTTTATGAAACTAAACTTTATCAAACTAAAAAACTAGATAACTTTTCGGTGATACAATATTGACACGAACTGAGTAAACTTATTAATATCCCGACTGTGTTAAACCTTCTGAAGTGCGGTTGGCGCGAGCAGGAGACTAGCGCTCATCCAATGCTGGATTTGAACTGGTACTGATCACTTCTTTCAATCACTCGGCTCGTAATTGTTTCTTAACATTCAGAAATCTCCCCCCTGACCCTCGACGTATATAACGAATATGTTTACATTTCAAATAGCTTCGACTTTCATTTTGTTGGTAAAATTACCTGAGAAGGGTTTTTGTCAACTTTCGTTTCGTTAATGTTGGGAAATTCCGAATTACTCAAATCGATAATGTGAAATTACTAATCCTTTCATTGTTATGATTCTTTGACGATTTTAAAAGCTTATGTCTAGAAAGTTAATGCAAGCTATCGGCGCCGTACAGATTATTAGATGGTACAATAGAATTTTATAAATCTAAACTAATATACAGTGTGATATGATATGATATATGATAGAAAAATAAAATAAAAATATTAAATATTGTCGTTACACAACCAATGTATCTGTATCTTCATCTTCAGATAATATAGCTTCTACTTCATTTAATACAACCAAAGAATCTGAACCGAACTCAACTCTTGAAATACCTTCGACATCAAAAAGTCCTTTTAATACCCCATTCGACATATAGGGTTTTCCTAAGAGAACGCCCAGAAAAAATTCTAATCGTAGACGGAAATCAAGGAAAAGTGTCATTTTAACTAGTACACCAGAAATGAAAGACCTTTATTATAAAACGGAAACTGAGAAAACCCCCACAACAGTAGCAGTCAAGAAAGTGAAACGAAATATTTGTAAAGCTTTAAGCAAAAAAGGCTATAAAAAGGACCCTCCCAGAAAAAAGACCAAGCCAGGTGAAAGTGATTCAGAAACACATTCCGGGAGTTTAGAGTTAGCAGACTCTTCAGATGGTGAATTAAGTTCTCCTATGATGCAAGAACAAAAGGATGATTCAGAATCTTACGCAATTACTGAAAATACTGAAATTTTAAAAGACTCTATTGTGTTCGTGAAATTTGAGAAGAACATCCATTACTTATGTAGCCAAAATTTTGGAAATAGGGAACTCTCATGAATTTAAAATTTCATATTTGAGAAGAAGTACGAAAGTTTCCAATTCATTTTACTCTCCAGATAATCCTGATTTTCATATGGGTTTGAACTCTGATTTTGTTATGTTATTGCCAGCACCTATACATACTGAAAACCACAGTATAAAGAGGTTCCAGTGGAACCTCTTATACTGTGCTGAAAACAAACGACTGTCTTGCTATTATACATTTGGTTGGGATTTAAAATTTGGGTTATAATCGATGTGAAATCACCAATGGTGTTAAAGTCATGTTTAAGAGGATGACCTGTGTATTAGGCAACCTATGTTACTTTTTGTCGTATGGAATATGGTCTAAGAGTGTATTTTATGTTAGATTAGCTTATATATATATGAAAATTATCCTTTTATGTTCATCACATCTAGGACAGGTAAAAATTTTAATAGCAAATATTTGAAGCTAATATAAGACCTCGTATTTAAATGACTGTATTTAAGACTGTTGGTATGGTGAAAAAATTAATAAAAATAAGTTTGGTAAATTGAAAATCTACAGGCTGAAGAAATCAGGGTTATAACCTATGTGAATAATTTAAAAATTTAAAAAATTTAAAAATTTAAATAATAAATAATTTTTGCATTTAATCATTATTTTTAGGAGGTTTCATTATGTACTACCTTATGTTTCAAACTGTACCACCGGTGGTACACATTGAAACAAATTTCTAAAAATTTCTAAGTTACTATTTTTACTTTACTCATAATAACTATAAAATTTTATAGACCAATGTACACAGGTAACAAGTCTCTAAATGGAGATTTTTTCAATTCGAAATTGCATTTCGATGTTAGAGTACATATCCTTAAAAAAAGTGTCATTGTGTACTAGTCTCCCCTACTCTCTGTTCCCTGTCTGAAATCCCCGTTTTTGATGTATGTTTTATGCTCGCTTATCCTGACACTTAGTGGTCTTGCAGTTTCTCCCAAATATTCTTGCATTCTTCTTCTTCTTAAAGTGCCCTCTCCTCAATGGAGGTTGGCTACTACAATTTTAAACTCTTCTCTATCTTCGGCTGTTCTTATTAGCTGTTCAAAATTTAAGCCTGTCCATTGTCGGATGTTTCTGAGCCGCGATAGTCTTTTCCTTCCTAGGCCTCTCTTTCCCTCGATTTTTCCTTTCACTATAAGTTGGGCATATTGGTACTTATTATTTCTCAGTATGTGGCCTAGGTATGATGTTTTTCTAACTTTTACTGTGTTAAAAAGTTCTCTTTCCTTGTCTATTCTATGCAGCACTTCTTCGTTTGAGGTATGCGATGTCCATGAAATTTTGAGTATTCTCCGGTAGATCCACATTTCAAAGGCCTCCAATTTATTTACGGTTGATGTTTTAAGGATACACGTTTCAACTGCATACAGAAGAGTCGACCAGACGTAGCATTTTGATAAACGTAGTCGAATTTCGAGTTTTATTCGAGAATCACAAAGCAGTTTTTTATTTTTTTTTTTCAAGAATTTCGAAAAAAAATTCTTGCATTCACAGAGTATTTTATCTCTCTTGTGTGTTGTTAGGTTTGGTTTTGAACAGGATAGATCTGAGTGTATTGGTTGTTTTAAATGCTGTTATTTCCTATCATTTTTAAATTTTTCTGATAAGCCATTTACATTATGGTATTGTCATCCTTGTGTCCTTGCTTGTGAGTGTTTCTGGATTACTTGTGGTGTTTTATTTTTTTTTCTTCTACCTTATGGAATTTCTTGTTTATAATGACAATGGGTATTCATTTTTTTAAGTTAAAGTTAAAACCTTTTTTAGCAGGTTTTTTCTTCTTTTAATGCCTCATTGCACACCCTATAAATGCTTTAATTTATTAAATAGTTCATAAATATTCAAGTTATAATTTCGAAGGTTATACCATATTTTTACCGTGGTACACTGGACTAATGTGTGTATAATACGTACTCCGCTACTCATCTCATCAATTAATGACTTTATTTTTTTTTAATAAAAAATATATACGTAAACGTGAACACTGTACTAGATTTCACAGGTCACTGAAGATAAAAACCCCAGTTAAGAAAGTTATGGATAATACAATCATATAAGAACTCGAGCAGTAGGGACCTGCTACACACAAACCACTCACGCACTTTCTCTTTTTTGTGTAGCGGTGTGTTGCGGTTTTGGACTTTTTTTCTTTATCAGCAAATTAATTTTATATTACACCGCAGGTAAAATATATTCCTCAAAAATATAGGTTATCTAATTTATATAAATATCAACTTTTGATATGTAATTTTAAAACGCATATATAAGTAAGTAACCAAGCTTATTTTAGTAAAAAATTAAACAAAAAGGAGTAAGTGGTAAATTTTATCGTTATCAGCGTTAAACTTTATTTTTTTTTACTATATAGTATGTCGTTAGCACGTATGTTTGCATTTCTTCTAGCGAAGTGTATTAGAGTGTTATAATAACAAAACAAACAACCCAAATAATAGCTTTTAGATGGTAGATTTCAAATGGGTCATTTGTAAATCTGTTCACATAACATTTTAGTTCAAAATATCCTTACTTGAAGGAACCTTATTAATTAAGATGTTAACAAGAATGACCATTGCCTATTAAAGTAATCTTTGCTCCAGCAAGTGATACTCTCAGCGTTATTAAAAACAACAACCAAACTATTAGTCGCGAAAAAAAGATAGGCCCACTACTAGAGGCGTCTGACAAGAAGAGTCAATATCCCCCCAAAGCTCTTTACCGCAACCCAAGAAAACATATTCAGAAAAATGAATTGACAGAACAAAGGACTATCCCTTGATGGAAAATACCTCAGTCATCTAAGATTCACATCATTCCAAGCGACCTAAATGCAGCTAGCAATGAAGTTGACCTACAAATCAACTTGGCAAAATCAAAAACCATGTACAATGAGCTAGTGGATATCCAAGATGTAATGATAAACAACACTGCACTTGAGACAGTAGACCAGTATGTATACCTGGGACAATTGAGGCTATGAGTACAATAACGTACCAACCCACAAAAATTCAAAATTTATTTTATTGTAGAATATTATCTGTCCAGTTGAAATCTATCAGCTGCATAGTGAACCAACTCACATTTTTCTCTTTGTTACTAGATGGCTGCACTAAAGTAATTTTGGAACTCCATATTTGATAGGATCTTAGCCAAGTGGACCATGTGTGGTTCGTCCACTGTGCTGCTGACAGTTAGATGTTTTTCTATCATTCTTGCTTGATATTTTTGGATCTTTTTGTAAATTGTCATTGTGACTTTTAATTATTGTGAAATATATTTATCCTGTTCTATCCCCTATCCTATTTTTTTCCGACAAACCTTCAACAAGGGATATAATTTACACTTTCATCCACCAATTGCTGACTCTTATAAGAAGTGTTATTTATTTGAAGTCATAATAAAGTCAGCCAATAGTGAATCAATTAAACAACTCTAAACCGTCGCCTCTAGGATCCTGCATATATTTTCCATAAAAAATTTAATAAAATCGAAACGACTTAAGTATTCTTTCTCTCTTCTTTGTCAACCATTTTCCATCCACTCCTGAATGTAGGTCTCTCCCAATTGCTTCCATCTTTCTCTATCTTGCGCCAATCTAATCCACTGTTTGCCTGCCACTGCTCTTATGTCATCTACCCATCTTTTTTGAGGTCTTCCCATGCTTCTTGTTGTCGTTCTTGGTCTCCATTCTAGAATTCTCCGTGTCCACCTGTTGTCATTATATCGGGCTACGTGACCTGCCCAGCGCCATTTCGTTTTTGTAATTTCTTCCACAATATCCCTAATCTTCGTTCTACGTCGTATCTCGGTGTTTCTAATCTTGTCTCTTAGTGATATTCCAAGTATGATTCGTTCCATTGCTCTTTGCGTTGTTTCTAATTTTTTGGCAGATTTTTTGGTAAGTGCTACTGTCTCCAAGCCGTAGGTACAAACAGGTAGTATGCATGTGTTATACACCTTTATCTTTAAGTTTATAGGAATGGAGGTGTTTTTCAAAATATGTGCTAGTTTGCCGAAAGCGCCCCAAGTCAGTTGTGTTCTTCTTTTAATTTCAGCATCTTGATTTGGTTTTCCTAGTTTGATAACATGACCTAGATATACATAATGTTCCACATTTTCTATGGTATGATTTTGTATTGTTATATTTGTCTGGTCTCTGCTCAGTATTTTTGTTTTGCTGTAATTCATTTTTAAGCCTACCGCTCCTGAAACTGCATTTAATTGTTGTAACATATCATTTAGTTCTTGGATATTATCGGCTATTAAAACTATGTCATCTGCGAATCTCAAATGGTTTAAGTATGATCCGTCGACGTTGATACCCTTATTGTCCCATTCCAGTTTCTTAAAAATATCTTCTAGAGCAAGGGTAAATAGTTTGGGAGAGATGGTGTCTCCTTGTCTTACTCTCCGTTGTAGTCTTATGGGATTAGTTTTTGTGCTTTCGTCCAGCTTTATATGCATGGTGGCATTTTCATATATGTTTTTAATTATGTTAATGTATCTTGAATCTATGCGTGCATTTTCTAGAGATTCAAGCACTGCCCATAATTCGATGGAATCGAATGCTTTGTGGAAATCGACGAACGCCATATGAATTGGAACATTATACTCGGTGCATTTTTCTATCAGTGTTCTTACGGTGTGCAAGTGGTCTATGGTATTAAAATGTTTTCTGAATCCAGCCTGCTCGATAGGTTGATAGAAATCGAGCTTATGTGTTAGGCGGTTGGTTATGATTTTAGTTAGTAATTTATACTGATGTGATAGCAAGGATATTGGTCGGTAATTCTCGATGTTTGCTCTGTTTCCTTTCTTGAATAATAAAATGACCTCGGACTTAAGTATTACGTATTTTAATCAAATAAAAGACAGATATCGAGCTCAATTTTTATTAAATTTTGCCCAAGTACTTTCGCTCCTACAGCATCTTCAGGGGCATTTCAAACAAACAGTTTAAAAATTATTAAAAACAACGAAGCTACATATTGGGTGGCATTAGGAGAGAGCGCTTCTCGCTGATGCTTGAAGTTAACTGACTCTCCTGGTCGATGCGTGACCTTTTTATAGCCGCAACTTTTTAGAATATATATATATATATATATATATATATATATATATATATATATATATATATATATATATATATATATATATATATAATGGGTAATAAAAGATGTACAATAAGCTCTGGAGTGAGACTGGTGTAGAACTGACGGCTTCAAAAGAAAAAAACTACTGCAATATGTACTCTTCTTTTGACTTATTCACTAATGCAGAGGTTCTCAAAGTGGGTAACGCGGCACCCTGGAGCGTTTGCCAAGGGTGACGTGGAACATTTAAGAAAAGTCCAACAACCGGCCGCTGCGCCACTGTCCAATCGAAATATGTTGACTATTTGTACTTGTGTATTCTCGATGGCGACCGAGAAACAAACAGCCGAATTCGACCGACGCGACTATTACCTGCATTCATTCCATAGGTTAATTCTTGCAGCCAGTAAGTGAGTTTTGTAAAAATTAGAGTTAGATTTCACAGTGGAATTTTTAGGTATAACTGCAGAAGAAAAGTGACGACGTAAGTAATTATATTAGTCTTGCACTATTACGGTTAGAAAATACCTTTCATTGTTGTAAATGTTTTGCTGTCTTTTATTTGGGACATTTTTTTCATTCCAGAATAATGGAAAATTCGCTGAAATCTGGGTCTTTAAAAAGTAAATGTAGTGAAGTCACTAAATCAACTGATTCAGTGACAACTAGCAGAGATAGAGAAGATGTAAATGTCCACGAGATCCATTCGAGTCCAGCTCATCCAAGTTGTTCTCCCTCAATTCGTGGAAACGAGATTCCTAACGAAAAAGAAATTCGGGGAAAAATAAGAAGGTATGATCCTAGCTATCTCATGTTATATGGCTTTATTCAAGTTGGCAACGAACAGGCACCAGAAGGCCAATGCGTTAATTATAACAAAATTGTTACTAATGGGTGCTTGAAAATGGGTTGCATCTAAATTGAAAAGACATTTGGAAAGTAATCATCCAGGTTTAGCCGATAAGGCCGAAGAAACTTTTAAACGTCGTGCTTCATTTCTTCAGGCAGGATCATGCATGATGGAAACAGTCTGCAAAAATGAAAACTAAAATGACACTGAAGCATCATTTATGGTTGGTTTGCATATTGCAAAAGCCGGAAAACCTCATACCGTTGCCGAGGTATTGATTAAACATTACGTGAAGGATGTACAATGCATGTTAGGTCTAGATATGACCAAGAAGATTGATAATGTGCAGATGTCAAACAGCACTATAAGCAAAAGAATTCACACTATTTCAGACTTTGTAGAGAGCTTATAAATAGATACAAAACTTTTCCAGAACAGCAAGTCCAGACGTTGATGGACCTGCTGTTCTGCTTGTGTTCGTGAGGTGTCCATTGGGGATGAAAATAGAATAACTCCTTAAAGGTGTGAAGAGCTTAAAAGTTATGCCACCGGTGAAGAAATTTTCAAGGCTATCCACGAGTATAAAGAAAAGATGATATAGAGTGGAGTATATGTGTGGATATTTGCAGTAATGTAGCGGCTGCAATGGTTGGTAAAATTATAGGGGCGGTGTCTAGAATAAAGGTAGTGGCAGAAAATGCCTCCAGCAGGCATTGTACCTTACATCGCCATTCTTTGGCAACTAAAAAGATGCCGCAAGATTTGAAAGACGTATTGGATGGTTCTGTGAAAATAATTAACCATGTGAAGAACCGTCCACTTCAAGCACGCCTTTTAAAGCTCACTGCTGAAGATATGGGTATGGATCACTTCAATCTTTTACTCCGCACAGAGATCCGGTGGCTATCGAGGGGAACAAATTTAGGGAGACTATTTGAACTAAAAGATTCACTGATTATCACATTTACAGGAGTCTTTCATCCAAGAATTAAAAGATGTCAATTGGCTGCTAATATTGGGATACCTTTTAGACATCTTCAAAATAATAAATAAAACCACCACTTCGCTTTAAGGCCAAGGATGAGCACAATTAGATAAAATCAAAGCCTTGCGTAAAAAAGTTACATTTTTCAAAGCATGTGTTGAAAAGAGGGAACTGAAAAATGTCTCTCGATTACAGGAATTTGTTACCTACAACAAATAAAATCAATCCTCAAACGAACTTCTTTGAAATTGTTATTGCTCATTTGTAAGATTTGGAAGAAAGTATTGTAAACTATTTTCCTGACATTGACTCATATGACTTATATAGCTGGATGATGGACCCGTTTTCGTGCAACCCAAAAAATAAACCTGCCGGAATGACAAATGTAGTTTTTCAAAATCTACTTGAGATCTACGAATATAGCAACTCAACTCAAATACCGTGAAGGAAGCCAAGAATAGTTCTGGATGCAGGTATATTCAGAAAATAATGTTGTTAGCAAGGTTGCAGTGAAAAAACTTGTATGTTTCACATCGACTTATCTCTGTGAGTCTTCTTTCTCCGCATATGCTTACATTAAAAACAAATACAGAAGCAAACTTAAAGTATCAAGGGATTTGAGGGACAAACTTACAAACATTCCCATAATTATAAAGGATATAATGAAAATATCATCAAAACAGTTTCATTCATCACATTAAGTAAAGATATTTGAATATCAAATGTACTGTATTTTATTGATCTGAAAAAAGGATATATTGAAATCAAATGAGCCTCAGAATTATATTTTTTTCATTTCTTGTCGTTTCTCAAATCGTTTCACGGGTTGGTGTACCTCAAAATAGTTTTAGCAATACAAGAGTGCCGCGACTAAAAATTTTGAGAACCACTGAACTAATGTTTTAATCTGACTGATTTTAGACTTTAAAAGTTATATACTTACTCCTATCGTTATGTTTTAGAAATACATTGCGAGCCAAAATTGGTTTTGTTAATTTTTTGGCCGCTCCGAACTAACTCTTTTAATAAAATTAATTGCTTATACTATGACTCTTCTACTCCTAGATATGGTATCGATATCGTCTGCAAAATTTATAAGCTGTACCGGGCGGTCCAATAAGCCGATCTCTCGGCTATATATCAGAAACTATTCATGTTATAACCTTGGGAGAAAAAATTCCTTAGTAAAAGTGGCTAAGAGAAATCGCTGGAAATATCTTTCAAGTTTCTGGGTTAACCGCTAGGGGGCGCAACCTGTAAAGAAAACTTTGAAAACCAGTTTTTGGAAAATATGCCCAACTATACCAAGTGTTAAATAAGTAAACTAGAAAGAGACCTAAATTTTGCACAAAATTGTTCAAGTACTTTTTTTGTACAAGAAAGAGAGTGGATGAATTAATTTAGATCTACTATAAAATAATCGCATTTAGATTAATTGTCATAGGTGGAGGGTACTTTCAAATAGAAAAAATTTGTTTTTCTTCAAAATGTTTAATGGAAACACCTATTTATTGTAAATTATAATTGAACTGGATTAAACTCATCATAGTTAGTTCATTGCTAGTGAGGTCCCTGACCGTGTTGAAACGTGTGATTTTGTGCAACATTTTCAAGGTTTGTTTTGCACGGAAAGTTACATTACGCGTACGTTATGGACCGTTGGTTAAAATGTGGATCGTTAAAACGGGATAGACCTACAGACGAAGAGGGTGAAAATGCATTCAATTTTAAAGTTAAAAAGTCAATGACTCTCGAGCCGAACTTGTCAGTGTCTCTTAAACCCAATTCGTCGGCGTCTCTTAAACCTAATTCAACCAAGATCAGTGATGCAAATATTAGAAAATACAACTCTGATTACTTAGAAATGGGTTTCAGGTTCACTGACCCTGAGCAGCAGCCTAAACCTCAATGCGTAATTTGCTACGAAAGCCTTTCGAATGACTGTATGACTCCAGCAAAACACCGTCGGCATCTTGAGACAAAACATCCAGAGTACAAGAGTAAGTCATTCAATTTTTTTTTAAAACAAACTAGGAGAGCTTAAAAGATCTCGTAAAAACATTACTAAACACTATATTAGATGCTGCAAATATTAGAAAATACAACTCTGATTACTTAGAAATGGGTTTCACGTTCACTGACCCTGAGCAGCAGCCTAAACCTCAATGTGTAATTTGCTACGAAAGCCGTTCGAATGAGTGTATGAATCCAGGAAAACACCGTCGGCATCTTGAGACAAAACATCCAGAGTACAAGAGTAAGTCATTAAATTTTTTTTTAAAACAAACTAGAAGAGCTTAAAAGATCTCGTAAAAACATTACTAAACACTATAGTGCAAATGTAAATAAAAATGCAACCCTTGCATCTTATGAGGTATCTCAGCTTGTCGCTAAATGTGGAAAAAAACCATACAATCGCTAAAGAACTTATGCTACCATCAGCAATAATTATATGCAAGAGAATGTTGGGTGATGCGGTTGTTAAGATAATAAGTACTGTTCCGGTCTCTAACAACACTGTCCAAAGACGAATTTCAGATATGGCCAATAACATAGAAGATACATGGCTGATCTGACTTAGCATGAGCGACATGTTTGCTCTTCAATTGGACGAAAGCACCGACATATCAAAAAAAGCAATAATGTTGTGTTTTGTTCGACTTTTGTGGGAGGAGCAGATATTGGAAGATTTTCTTTTTTCATACGAACTACTTCATAGAACAGCAGCAGATATTTTTACTGCATTGAATGATTTTTTTAATAACCATGACGTCACATGGACAAAATGTGTGGTCCTGCACAAAGCAGGACTTCAAGCTAGTATCAAAGCGGTAGCTCCTGAAGTGAAATGGACACACTGTTGTATTCATCGTCAAGCCTTGGTAGCCAAAACATTGCCTGAACCTTTGCAGAAGACACTTAACGAACTAGTTCAAATCGTTAACTACATTAAAACTCCACCTCTGCAATCCAGATTATTTTCTTTGTTGTGCAAAGAGATTGGCAGTGAGCATGAACACCTTCTTATTCATACGGAAGTAAGGTGGCTCTCTCGAGGGAGGATATTTACAAGATTTTTTGAACTTAGAGATGAAGTTCGTGTTTTTTTCTTGACACCAAGTACGCAGATGTTCTCACTGACTTTCCTTGGCGTTGCTCAACTGCCTACTTAGCTGGCGTGTTTGAAAACTTGAATGTATTAAACTTAAGTTTAACGGCAAGGGAAAAACGTAAACATGGTCAAAGTTGAAGATAAGATCAGTGCTATGGTAAAAAAGTGCCAGCCGTGGGCGGCAAGGATTGAAAACGAGTCGGTCACTAACTTTCCTAATTTGAAACAGTTCTTGGTGTCTGCAGAGCAGAGTTTGCCTGACCCGATAAAGATCGACGCAGGCGAGCATCTACGCAGCCTTGCTACGACTTTTAGGATATACTACCCTGAACCCGACCCTGACGATGGTTGGATTCGAAATCTTTTCAGCTGTCAAGCAATTGAACAAATCCAGGGCCTCACAGAAGAACAAGATAAGCTTGTGGATTTGTCGAGTTGTGGTACGATGAAGGACATTTTTAATGGCGAGAAATAGGAAACTTCTGGGCAACACCACGCAAGGATTACAAAGAACTTGGAGACAAGGCCATGAAAAAAATCCTTCTGTTTGCAACAACCTATCGGTGTGAGTAAGCATTTTCTTCCATGTGCTTTATGAAAAACAAATATAGGAATCGGCTTGACATGTGTTCAGATTTCAGAGTGAAAGTTTCAAGTTTGGAACCTAACATTACAGAAATAATGGATTCTCGTCTCGAAGGGGGTCCTTGTCATTGAAGTACCTTGATGAAGGGGTTCTTGGAAAAATTTAGTTGGGAACCCCTGCTCTAGAGTAATGTTGAATGGGATATATGATATGGCATCTCCCAATAGTCCTTTTGTGTGGGTATCTTTTTAATATATCGTTTTTGATTCGGTTATTACTATAAACTTTCTTTAATGAAAAGATGTTTCAGGTCGCAGAGTAGAATGGTCTGAGGGTCCAAACGACTCCTTTATTTACAATCTACAAAAACAAATCTACAAAACTAATAAAAATAAGAAAAGGTGCTTTGGCATTAAAAAATCAAGAAATAGTCAAGATTCGAAGATATACTTCGAAGCACCTCAATGATCTCAACAAAAAGTGAAATATTCATATTTTGTCCTTCTATAATATCATTAAAAAAATAAGATTTTATATGACCGCTTCTAATTAAGGAATTATTTTTAATGATAAAATCTATTGTCCAAATAACAGGTTTTTCCTACCTTTAAGATTTATTTTTACTTTCTATTTTTAACTATTCGTCATTCATTTAAAGACATCAAAAATGTCCTGGCACTAATAAAACATTTATACATTGTGAATTGTTAACAATAAATCTGAAGTCAATTTAACGGAGAATAATATTGTCATGATTAAATGCCAGCGTGAGTTTTTGGAATGAACCTAGTTGTAATTTTTTATCAATTAGAAACATGGTGCAAATATATTATAAATCATCAAGATTACCTTTATACTACTATTCAGTTAAACAGAGATTAGTTTAAAAAGTCTTTCATACTAATCGACTAAAAGCCATTTCTCTCTATCTTCACAATCGATCATTGTTAAATTTCTTTTGCTCATAGACCTATTTAATCCATCTAAGAGCCAGTGGGCGGCTACCTATATGTATTTGACGATACCTGGATTTTTGTACAATGAGACCCCTATACCTACTGTACATGAGATGGAGAGTCACTAAGATCCAGGTGGCCGACTTGGCGGGCGCTCAGGTAAGACAGGTATCGATTTTTGGCCAATGTTATAAGTATTTGACGACGTCTGCCGCTTTAAAATTTGAAAATATATTAATATTATTATCGGAAAATAACAATGGCAGACCATTATCGCGCGGTTTTCATTGCGGCAGACAATTTTGAAAGTGCTCAAAAAAATAAAATTTTCAAAGTAGTTGACCAGATCTGCCATTAATATATTTCATTTATTAGGGTCTTAAAAACTTATATTGATCATGGCAGACGTCTTCATGGTGGACATACTTCAGTAGACAAGAAAATCTTAGCTATTATCCGGTCAGAAGTATGCATAGACTGTCTATAGCTATCTTTCTTTTATTCTCTATGAATCACTATTGTACTCATTCTAGCTTAAGAATTATTTCATTGTGTAGTTACTCGCACTCGAAAAATTCAGGTTTTATACCTGAGAGGGCCAAGGTTCATCCCCACTCTAACGGTTTTTGCCAGATGTTTTCAGTATATCTCTGAGCCTTCTAACAGTTACTGCGTGTTTCGTGAATTTATTGAATATAATACATAGTGTTGCTTTCTTTAATTTTATTGATACGATTATTATTATCTAATCTATCCGTGATTATGTCGAGTGAAAAACCAGAACAGAAGTGTGTCTTTTGTAACTCAGTAAAAAATGAAAAATTATTACTGTTTTCAGAAGAGACTATATCAAAATGTAAAAAAGTTTTGAGGTTAAGGAAATTTCATAAATTAAAATACAATGACATTATTTTACCGGACGAAATTTATGATTCAGTATACCATAGTAGTTGTTACAAGACATTTACAGCGTTGAAAAGACAGTATTTGACGACAGATGTTGAAAAAAAGACTTCATCACAGTCCAGAAAATCTTGCCTGCAGTTGAATAGCCATCTACATCAGCTGAGAGCTCAATAATTGTTGATACACTTGTACACGATTCCCTTGAAAAAGATGGAAACCTTCCTGAGACAAAAGAAGCAGAAAAAGAAATCGACGCTGAACTGCCGTTGGAGGAAGGACCATCTGAAAATTTAGCACAATCATCGACTGTTGAAACTTCCGATACTGTAGCTTCTGCAAGTTCAAATTAAAATTTGTGTTTTTTTTTTGTAACAAAAAAAAGAAACAATTTCGTGGTAAAATTGACCCATTACGGGCTTCAGAAAAGTATCAATTTGAAAGGAGTGTCCTGTTAAACTTTAAGGCAGATACTGAAATTTACAATGAAACTCTAACTAAAATACAAAGTGTTCTCTCTCGTCAAGTATACTACCATGACAGTTGCCGGCAAAATTTTAGGAATCAAAAAAGATCACTCGTGAAAAGTCCAGTTCGTACTTCATGGCACATCTCCCGAGAAGTACCTACATGAAACTGTTTATAAAGAAATATGTAATTTAATTGAAGAGAATGTTATAAATCGAGGACGTTGTTATTTTCTGAGTTATTTACATAAAGAGTATCTTGAACAGTTTAAAGAATTGTGAAAGCTCAGACTCAGCATCAATATTTATCGCATCCTATTTGGAAGAAAAGCTTCGCAAGAAATTTAATGGTAAAATTCAAATTTTGACATCTAACAAAAAAAAAGTTGTTGCCCCGATAGGTATTTCAACTATTGAGGAATCATTATTTACGCACTTAAAAGATCAAGATATTTTACGAGAAGCTGCTGCCATTTTACAACAGGAAATTATGGACATAAAAAAAATAAATTGCCTGATAATTTAACCAGTCAGCGGTTGATAAAAGGTGAGTGTTCAACACCACCTATGATTTCCGAATTTTTTTCATCAATTCTCGGATGTTACAAACGTAAACGACGGAATTGCGACAGTTTTCAACGTCATGTACAGTCTCTGTCACAGGATATTATATACATTACTCACAACGGTAACCTTAAGACATCTAAACACATCTGCTTAGGCATGGCCTTAAAAAGTCTTACAAGCAGTCGAAAAGTGATCGATATAATAAATCGTTATGGTCATTGTATAAGTTATAGCGCTGTCGAGGAGTTAGAAACAGAAGCCACATTTGCATCGGTTTCGACCGAAATATGTCCAGAGGTAATTAATAAAGAAGAAAATCTCGTGGCAGGTATGGCATTTGACAATTATGACCGATTTGTTGATACCAAGACTGGGAAAGACACTCTTCATGATACTGTGGGAATAATGTACCAAAATATTGACCCCAAAGACGCTAACATAGAAGAGGAAGAGGAAGCAGAAAAAGAAGATACTGAAGTTAGTAAACGTGACAGACCTAGACGACGATCTTTTGAGGCAATCGACTTTGAGTTACCTCAGTGTGCTAAAAAACTCAGAAAAGTTAGTAACATTCAAGCTGAAAGCGAAGAAGAGGTTAATATAATCTTGCATAAAAGTCTTTACGATAAAATTGACAGAGTTTGGATGTTAAGTCATGCTTTGGGATTATTAAATACCCCTATGTGGACGGGTTTTAACAGTAAAATAGTGATTGATAATACTCCACAACAATTGATTACATATTTAACTCCGATTAATCACTCACCGACAAGCAGTGCAGTAGTTTTGGCAACTATGCAGCAATGCATGGCAGCCTTGCAAGAGCTAAATCAAAAATACATGCAAGTAACTTACGATTTCGCTATTGCAAAGATTGCATTACAAATTCAAGCTACAGAAAGTAACACATTCCAAAAATTATTCATACACTTGGGAGCTTTTCACGTAATGATGTCATATTTTAATCCGGCTTTCTTTAATAAAGGGAAAAGAAGACCTTTAACCTTATTGAAGAAAAATACAGAAGTTCAAGAAGCATTTGCTACACTTGGTGAAGAAAATTTGACAGAGGACCAGTTACAACAGGTATTTAACAGCATTCAAAAGTTTACCTGCCAACTTTATAATGCAAAAAAATCTGTTAACGTTGATGATGGAAGATACCAACTTTTCGTCAATAATTATAAGGCTTCCGATGTCAATGAAAATTTCAGCAAAAAAATTTCTAATTTTGATGCAAGCTCAATACCACCATGTAAAAGTGAGCTTTATCAACAACTTCTGAGAGCGCATTATATTTCTACAATTTGGAAAAATGCTTACAAAAAAGAACCTACGACATTGGATCCATTAGAGTTTGGTTGGATAGAGCAAGACGAGAAATCTACATTCAAATGGTTTGAAGGAGATCAACTCCCAACTTCTGTCAGTGATTTAATCACCCAAGTTCCTGGTAAGTTCATAATTAATTCTTTACCGAATGTGTTCAGATCAATTTACGATTGACTTTTATTTAATAATTTATGCCTTATTTTTACAGATTTCGAATCACAGGATGATGAAGAGGAGTCCCACCTGGGGACAAATGATTCCGATGAAGATGAATAAAAATTCAAATCAATAAAAGAAAATATTTTTTGTAATTCATGATTCATTTTTTTCAATTTTGTTGTGAATAAATTAAAAGAAAAAAATCAAATAAATTGACTATTTTATCATCAAATTTCTAAATTTTAGTCCATAATTTGCAAAATGAAGTATTAATTGCTATGAATACAGTACGAACGTAAATGATATTGATATGAAACAGGAAACGTCATACAGATACATCTGACCGGATAATAGCTAAGATTTTCTTGTCCACTGAAGTATGTCCACCATGACGACGTCTGCCATGATCAATACAAGTTTTGAAGACCCTAATAAATGAAATATATTAATGGCAGATCTGGTCAATTACTTTGAAAATTTTATTTTTTTGAGCACTTTCAAAATTGTCTGCCGCAATGAAAACCGAGCGATAATGGTCTGCCATTGTTATTTTCCGATAATAATATTAATATATTTTCAAATTTCAAAGCGGCAGACGTCGTCAAATACTTATAAAATTGGCCAAAAATCGATACCTGTCTTACCTGAGCGCCCGCCAAGTCGGCCACCTGGATCTTAGTGACTCTCCATCTCATGTACAGTAGGTATAGGGGTCTCAGTGTACAAAAATCCAGGTATCGTCAAATACATATAGGTAGCCGCCCACTGGCTCTTAGACAACATGTTGTCCTTCTAATCTGCCACGTATGTGTTGGATAAGTACATTCCACGTCAGTTTTTTCTTCTCGATATCTTGAGATATATTTCCTTCTATAGCCATACTTAGTTATTAGTAATATATATATATATATATATTATATATATATATATATATATATATATATATATATATATATCTATATATATATATACGCCTTATCTGTGCGGAGACAAGGTTTTAGACAACACCTAGAAAATTATAGACCAATCAGCTTATTGAACCACATCTATAAAATGTTTACCCGAATAATTACAAGACTTGAAAAAAGTTGGATTTCTACCAGCTCCTAGAAAAAGCCGCTCAAAATTCGGAACAAACGATCACCTAGAAACAGCAAAAACCTTAATAGAAAAATAGATACAATATAACAGATCACTTGTAGGTACTTATCTTCGTAGACTTTCACAAAGCATTCGATACCGCGGAATTAGACGCATTATAACTGCTGTGAACAACAGTAGAATATACTACCGGCTTACAAAGTTAGTACAAACATTGTACCAAAACGCTACAATGCGTGTAAAACTACATGATACCACCACAGAAATTCACATAAAGCGAGGTGTGAGACAGGGCGACATTCTTTCACCTAAATTATTTATAACGGTGCTCAAATACGCCTTTAATAATACTAAAGTGGGAAAATAGAGGAGTAAAAATAGACGGGAAAATACTCTATCATCTACGTTTAGCCGAAGATAAAGTACTTATTGCCGAAGATCTGTGTGAAGCCCAACAAATGCTACAATAATTAGAAAACGTATCTTCAACAAAAGGTCTAAAAATGAACATCAATAAAACCAAATTTATGACAAATTTGGTTCCCAGCTAACACTTAACCATCCAAAAATCAAGTGGTGGAATTGACAGAAAAGTACACATATCTCGGTCATGGAATCAGAAAGGATAATCAGACCTGCGAATTTCAAATACGAATAACACTTGCTTGGGTGGCGTTTGGTTCACTAAGAGACATCTTTAAGAGCAACATCCCGATAGCTATGAACCGAAACACATTTGACCAATGCGTTCTTCCGATAATGACATACGGAGCAGAAACTCTCACTATCACAAAAACAACAGCACAAAACGAAAGATCGATTCTCGGCGTGACAAAAAAAAGACAAAATTTGAATCCAAGACCTAAGGAAAAGAACAGGTATCACTGATGTCGTCGAAAGTATAGCCAAGCTGAAATGGAATTGGGCAGGTCACATAGCGAGACTAAAAGGCTCAAAATGGACCAAAAAACTAATTGACTAGCTCCCAAGAGAAGACAAACGCAGCAGAGGACGACCACCAACACGCTGGATGGACAACACTAACCACGGAGGAAGCTACAGCTACCGGGGGAAAGGAGTGCCAAACGTTAAAACATTTAAAACAAATGAAAAAGGATAATGCGAGTGAATACTAAAAGTAAAAAGTAATGGCATGTCTCGCAAAACAAAAAACCAAAAATGGTATATCGATGGAAGGCAACCGTATAGACGTATTTCTGACTATTGGTCGTCTTAACTAGGAGAAGAACAACACAGACAGGACAGATAAAAGATACAGATGGTATAATTATAACAGATTTACAACAAAAAATGAACCGATGGACAGAATACATATCACAACTGTTTGATGACAAAGATAGACAAGAAATCTCAAACGAATATACAGATGATACAGGGCCTGATATAATCAGAGAAGAAATAGAATATGCAATCAAACAAGCAAAAAGTGGTAAGGCCCCGGTCCTGATGAAATTCCCGTAGAACTGCTCAAACTTATGGACGATGAATCTATTAAAATACTCCTAGATCTATTTAACACAATATATAGAACTGGAATAATACCTAGGGAATGGCTCCGTTCGACCTTTATACTACTGCCAAAAAAGGCAAATACAAAGGAATGCAACGAATATCGTACGATAGCTTTGATGAGTCATGCTCTAAAACTGTTCTTAAAAATAATCCATAATAGGATCTATAGGAAATTAGACGTAGACATCAGTAACACTCAGATGGGATTCAGAAAAGGGCTGGGTACAAGGGAGGCTCTGTTTGCAATGAACGTTCTCTCACAGAGATGCTTAGACATGAACCAAGAAATTTACGCCTGCTTTATTGATTTCGAAAAGGCCTTTGACAAAGTACAACATGAACCACTAAGACAAGTTCTAATAAAGAAAAATATAGACAGCCGAGATATTCGAATTATATGCAATCTATATTGGAATCAAACAGCAAATGTCAAGGTTGAGGGCAGACTAACAGAAGAAATTTAAATCCGTCGAGGAGTCCGGCAGGGATGTATCTTATCGCCACTTTTATTTAATCTGTATAGTGAAGCTATCTGTGAACAAGCACTCGAGGAAGAAGATCTTGGTCTGATAATAAATGGTGAGACGATCAACAATATAAGGTATTCTGACGATACAGCTCTCCTCACGGGAACGCTAGTAGAACTACAATATCTCGTTCAAAGTCTCAATATATACTGTAACAGTTACGGCTTGAAAATTAATTTGAAAAAAACTAAATTTATGGTAATCACGAAATCAAAGAACATCAGAGCTAATCTTGTAATAGACAATACAACGATTGAGCGTGTGCCCTGTTATAAATATCTAGGTGCCTGGATCACAGACGATACTGATCAAACAAAAGAGATTAGATGTAGAATAGAAATCGCTAGATCAGTCTTTAATAGAATGCGCAAACTCTTTTGCAATCGTGATATCAATATAAAGTTACGAATACGAATGCTGCGGTGTTATGTTTTTTCTACCCTGTTATATGGAGTTGAGGCTTGGACACTGAAACAGTTGACCATAAAAAACATTGAAGCTTTCGAGATGTGGTGCTATAGGCGCATTCTCA
Source organism: Diabrotica balteata (assembly GCA_918026665.1). NCBI lineage: Eukaryota > Metazoa > Arthropoda > Insecta > Coleoptera > Chrysomelidae > Diabrotica > Diabrotica balteata. The sequence continues at coordinate 66,539,132 of OU898276.1, read as the reverse complement.
GAATATCATGGATGGACCGCGTCACTAACACGCAAGTACTCCATACTTTAGACAGAAGATGCGAAATTCTAAATGAGATAAAAACTAGAAAGGTGAAAAGTACGAACTTTTAAGAAACATCATGCAGGGCAAAATTAAGGGCAAAAGAAGTGTGGGAAGAAGAAAAATATCGTGGCTTCGTAATCTACGTGAATGGTTCGGGTGTAGTTCGATTGAACTTTTTAGGCGCGCTGCTAACAAAGTCGCAGTGGCCATGATGATTTCCAATCTCCGCTAGGAGTGGCACGAGAAGAAGAAGAAGGTCGTCTTAAGGGGCATATTAACTTGGGAAAGGATCACTACAGGAGCAATGCAACCAATTTGTGGCATTAGAGTTGGAAGACCCTGATGGTCTTCTAACTCTAATGATTCTAATTCTAATGATTCAATGACGAATGTAATAAGGCCATACAGAAAAGAAATGAAGAACACAAGAAATATATGGAAAGAAGAACCAGAGAAAGAAGGGCAAGTTACCAAGACGTAAGACGGAGGGCCGATAAAATATGCCGAATAGAGAAAAGAAAATACGAAAACGGCAATATACAGAAAATGGAAGAAAATCTTCAAAGCAACAATATAAGACAGGTGTACAGATATCTACGCAATTTAAGAACAAATCTATGCAGAAATCAAGAAGGGCAAAAAAGAAAGACATGATCAATTTGGTTGGCGATTGTTCCTCCAGGCACAATCCATGTCGCTTTGTGTATATCGGGGTGTGGGAAAAAAAGTCGAACTTATGATTATGTTTTTTCTACTGGCAAAGTTGATAAGTAATTCTCCATTTTCATTGGTATTTTGATGGAATGAAGGTTTACCAATGGATCCTATCATCAAACTTTAAAAAATGGTGACAGCTTGACTTGTACTGTGGAAAAAGTTTCGAAAATATATGGTGTGAGTGTTAACAAAATTTATGACATCCGCGAAGAGGCCCCAACAAGGCGAACTGAAACCGGTACAAAAAAGGAAGAAAAACGATTAGAGAGTGAAATCTCGGATAAGAAAAATTGTGAATGATTTTTTTTTTTTGAAACATGCACCAACGCAACCGTCGAAAGCATAATGAACAGAGTGAAGGATGATGAGGACCTACCATCTTTTTCAAAAACCGCATTTCACAGGCTACTAAATGAGTTTTGAATAGGGTAAAAGAGGTCGAGATTCGATAATGATGGAATGAAAAGATATATCCTGGTGACACAAGAACCTCAGACAAATAAAAACATTGAGGAAGCGTCATGGACTGACGTCGGTGCTTCAGTCAAAAAGGAATGGGGCGACACAACGATCAAGAATCCACGAAATGCCTTCAAAGGCTCTCTACTGGACTGAAAGCTCTAACCCAAAGAGGTCCTCGGTTTGTTCTTCTTCATGCTGGAAGCGAAACTGGTTTTGTAGCTTGGGCCGAATTAACTTTCTTAGAAGAAGACGTTCATTCCAAACTTGCCGAAAGACAAAGGAAACGTTGTCGTTTTGGATAACGCGTCATACCACTCTCGCAAATTTGATTTCCTGTAAAAATTGTGGAACAAAAGGCAAATCAAGGATTGGCTAATCGAAAAGAACATTTTCGTCGAGGAAAATTACCTAAAAATTGAATTACTGGAAGGAGTACGACAAGAACATAATTGAAATAATTACGGAAAAATATGGGAGTTAAGATTTTGAGACTGCCGTCTTACCGTTGCGAGCTAACCTGATTGAGATGGTGTGGAGTCAAATGAAAAGCTATGTGTCAACGCGTATCTCAAGAGCAGTGGTATAATTATATGAACCATTCAAGAAAGTAGAAGAAAAAATGTTTATGGTGGACAATTTGCAGGAAGATATTGAACCGGTGATAATTAATATAGGAGATGATTCAGTGAATGAAGACAATTTAGATATGAATTGCGATTAGTATTAATTAACGAGAAATATATCAGATTTAAAGCTAATTGTCTCCATTTCATAATGGTAAGCAAAACTGAAGGAAAACAAGGAAGAAATTGCTCCTGACTAAAAACATGATAAACCTATTTTTCTGCAGAACAATAGTAAATGGTGCATGATTACTTGCGTTGTGTTCTGTTTGCATATATTTGCCTCATGCTTCAGTATGAAAAAAAAAATAAAATCTGATGTTACTTCAAATTTGTCAAACTGATTGTTTATCTCCAACAATATAATTATCATATATTCTTATTCTTTGTTGTTATTTAAATTAAATAAAGCATCACTCATAAAGCTGTAAAAACAAGTTGGAATTACTCACGATACTACTGTATTGTAGATAATCGGTATATAAAAGGGACATGCCTTTACTCAAAATAAGAGTCCAACAATGTAATAACTAGGGTTTGGATAATTATGCATTTATTTCATTTTTCTAAGAGATTCATTAATATTGAGATCAGTAGAGTGCTATTGTATGCTCAAAAGGTAAAATTTGAATGAAATGAATTTGAGTCAAATATAATAAAAAAAACGAATATTTAACAAGGAGAATAAACATTTTTTTAAATTCATGTTAGGGAATGTAGACTGGGTACCTGTTTTTGAGACATTAGAAGTAGATACTTAATCAGTATGATGTTTTTATGAGTATAGCTCAGAAAATTTTTATACAATGTTTTCCACTCAAAGAGATAAGCAAATACAGCAAATAAAAAAAATCACAAAAGTACTTTAAAAATGATGATATAAAACATTGTAAATCTAGGCTTGATGTTTTGTTTACACTCTCTACCAATAATGTTGATTATAAAGATATTTACAGGACAGAAAAACGCAAATACAATTCTTTACTCACTCAACCTCGAAAAAATTGTTATAAAGAACGAATTAAAAATATCGAAAATAAAATTAAAATTGCTTAGCAATTGGTAAAAAAGATTAAGGGTAATTTCAAAACTCAAGGTATTTTCTGTGTGGATGGTGACCCTGAGGTGCTTTCTAACGAAATAAATCAATTTATGGCAAATGCAGCGCCAGAAGCTGTAAAGAAAATAAAGCGTGTAAAAAATTTTCAAATTAATATTGAACAAACTAATCATTGCATGTTTTTAACACCTGTTTCAGAGAAAGAAATAAGTCACATAATAAATAACTTAAAAACAAGCATAGCTCTAGTTATGATGAAATATCAACCAACTTAATTAAATATGTTTCATCAGAGATTTCTCCTCCTCTTTCTTTTATAGTTATTGCTTCTTTCAGGCAAAGTAAATTTCCTCAAAGTTTCAAACTGGCAGTCAAGCCATAAAAAAGGTAATGTTACTAAGACGGAGAACTATAAGCCTTCTTCCATCATTCTCAAAAATATTTGAAAAAGCAATATATTTCAGACTACAAAACTTTTTTACTACAAGCAACTTTTTAGTAGTTCACAGCATGGTTTTCTTGCAGGGAGATCTGTTGAGACAGCTACCTATGATTTTATATCAGAAATTTTAGAAAAACTGAAGGCAAAGATGAAAACACTAGGTGCTTTTTTGGACCTATCTCAGGCTTTCAATAGCCTAGAATATGTTCTTTTATTACAAAAAATACATTTTTATGGAATACAGGGACTAGCATTAAAATGGATACAATCATTTCTCACAGATTGATCTCAAAAGGTATGCCTGGAGAAAAAGGGATGTAATTTTTACTCTGAACCGATCAATTTATAAAATTAGGTATACCCATCCAGCAAAAAGACAAGAGGTTAAATAGACAAAAGAGGTCTAATCGTTATATAAAGGAAACCAAAAAAGTGGCCTCTAATGGCGGACATATCTGGAAATGCAAAGGCGCTAAATTTAAATTTTCCGACACTTATTAACAATAGCTATAAAATATTTTTCAGATGAGAAAGTTTTAATTAAATATTAATGATAATAGTCTAAAATGTGACACAATTGGTAAAAAACTTCAATATAAATAAAATTTCATGTGACAGTTGGGACAAACAATAACATAACCAAACTAAATTTGATTTCTTAAACAAGGAAAGAGACTGTCTTTCCTTGTTTAAAGTGCCTCTTAAGATGGCACTTCCTGTCTAACAATATTTTTGTCCCCACTACCTTTACATTCCCTCTTTTGTCTTTTTGCTCGATGGGTATACCACTGGGGAGTGTCCTGGGGCCTTTTCTCTTTTTGGCCTACATAAACAACTTTCCAAATGCGGTGGTAAGTAGTTCCTCAAACCTGGTAAATTTTGCTGATGGCTCAAATGTGCTTTTTTGGGAAAAAACTTTAGAAACACTCCTCACGGTGGCAGAATAAATTCTAAGCAAGGTTAAACAGTGGTTCATTGGAAAAAAGTTGTTGCTTAATACTGATAAGACAGTTTTTGTCTACTTTAGAACCAGCCAGTCACGAGAACAGTTTCCAGATACAATTAATTTTCTATCACAACACGGAACTTGCTAGATCAGTTAAATTTCTTGGTATTCATATTGACCAGTATCTGAATTGGGAGGAACAAATACAAAATACAACACGGAATCACAACAAGGATAGATCAGTTAAATTTCTTGGTATTCATATTGACCAGTATCTGACTTGGGGGGAACAAATACAAAATACAACAAAAAAGCTGAATAGAGCCTGCTACTCATTAAGAGTGTTAAAGAGCTATCTAGACCAGGGGATTTTACTATCAGTATATTATGCAAACTTTTATTCTGTTATGCGATATGGAGTAATCTTCTGGGATGCTGCAGTAGATAGCTTAACTCTTAGGTTAGGAGAATCCTATAGAGGTCACTTCAAATCACTCAATATACTCACTTTCTCAGCCATCTATATATTTGAATGTATTATGTTCCATTTTAAAAATTTTTCTTTGTTTGATCACCTGCTTCCCAATCATGAATATAATACAAGAAGCCTTAATTTGAATTTGCCACTTCACAGATTGTCTATAACAGGGAAGTCCTTTGTATGCCTGTGTTAGCGGAGTGCCTGGCCTATTGTTCTCCTTGACCAGTATATTTAATTTTTAATGTTAATATATTTTAAATGTGTGATCTCAAATTATATTTTGTTAAAGTGTAATTAATAATAAGACATTATTTGCTCAATTATGTTTAAAAATCTATGCAAATAAAAATTTACTCTACTCTACTCTATTGTTTGAGTCTGTGAAATGGGCATGTGTAGTTCATGAACAAACTAGTTCAAAGTACCAGCTCCGATATGTAACCTCTGATTGAGCATCTCATAAAGAAAAAATACAGTGAAATAGGATATCATATTTGCTCAAATGTGATATCATGTTATGAATCTGGTACATACTAAGATCCGAAATACAAGTAAAGAAACAAGTAGTAATTTTGTGAAAACCTGAATTTTTTTATTCAAATATGTAATTATGTTTGGCACTGAGGTGCATGGAATTAGTCTTTAAAAAGAAGGTGATATGTGGATTATATATAGTTATTGTGAATTTTTGGATACATACAGCATATTCAGTGTAAAATCTTTAACTATTTAAGATAATGAGAAAATCAATATCAGTATGTTATGAAAGTGATTTCACAGTAATTGACCCAAATTTGTCAAAATGTTGTCTTATAACATCAATACTATAAAATAATATACTGAATCAGTCACTATTAATACTCTTAATATACTGTCTTATAATAAACTATACTATTTAATAGTGAATGTGTTTCCAGTACCAGACAAAAAAGAAAAACATTTTATGGATTGTATATACTGTGCTTACTCATTATTCTTGTATGTATTTGTGAAAATGTGATTTTAATCCATTCTATATTAAAATACCTGCACTGTAGTATTTTACCCAATGTTTAGCTTATCTAATAATGACAATTGTCATTAAAAACTTATTTATACTAAAATTATATATGAAATTTTAAATATATAACAGTATAGGTAACCAAATTCTCATTTTGTTAGTGAATCTCAATAAACATGATACCTTTGACCCTCTAACGACTCTAATCCATAAAATAGGTCCAAATTAGGTACAACAACCTATTCAAGTTGAATTACTGGGAGAGTTTAAAAATTTATGAAAACTACTTTGGTACCTAAAGAAATTGATTAGTATATCAGTATAACTTCTAGTATAGTCAGTTAATAACATATTTTTATAATTTAAAAGCGCCTGAGGATAAATATAATATTCAATGTATTAAAATGAATAGTGAAAGCCAGGTGTACTTACCCAAATATTGGAATGAAGTAAGCTATGGAGCAGACAATGCCTATGACCCTAATTAACCATAGGCCACAATTTATTTTGTGCGTAATTATATGAGCCTTTAATGCTTCATAATTTAAACTTCTAGGTAGTGCAGTAGGATTTGATGTCTCACTCATTTTTAATTACACTTTATTAACTAACTGACCAAACTATATTAAAACAATGAGTCTATTAAAGAAATTTAAGTAAATGATGGGCAGTTCTAAAACTATACACTTTCTAATCACATTAATTAAATATTCCAACTCGAATTATAAAATGTACTGCCAACAAAACGAATCAAATCGAGACAAAACAAGAACTTGATGAACTTGGACGAATCATCCAAATTGACATGGAAAATAGACAATTATTTTACATGTCATTGTCAAATACCAGAAATGAAGTTCACTAAAACGTCTTAAATACAATAGAGATAACTGTAGTATTGTCTATTTTAAGAAAGAAAAAGATGTCCAATACCGCGGAGTAGAAATATGAACGCAATTCTTTTGACAGCAAACAACCAGAGGCGTTAGATAAAAATTTTACTGGGTGAATATTTCTCAATTTTCAACATTCTCTATCTTGCTGAGTTTTCCAGTGAAAAATATACTTTTGCTTTTATTGTTTGAACTACAGACCTATACTACCACTGTCTAGTTGATTATCGTAACGGTTATCTTAATCCTTTTTAACTTTAGCTATCTGAATAAGCAGACTGTGATTTTGTTTTTATTAAATTACTGTAATATAAAACCGCGTGTATTAAAAATTACTTTTCTTAAATAAATAATCAAAAATTGGTTCAATATTACGTTACATTGATTTCATTCTTACATATTGTCTTCGTATTCCTTATCAGCACTGATTAAACATACTAAATTTTTCGTTAATATATACTTTTGGTATTCTCCTGTCTAGTTAAGTACCCATAATTTATTGATTTTTTTTATTGGGCCATCTCCTTTCGAAGGTTGGCGATTCAAATGGCAATTCTAGCTTTGCAATCTCCTCAGGTCTTTCAGCCACGAGTTCTGGCATCTTCCATTTGATATTTTGACCTGCACTTTACCTTCCAATATAATTTGGAGTAATTCACATATTTCTCTAATCCTGAATCTTCTATGAGCAAAAATTATTCGCAAGCAAGAATATTTCGGAAGAATCCAATGGGACAACGACGTTTTGAGTCCATTTGGTTATTTCAGTCGATATTTAGATAAAGATTTTTTTGAAATTGGTGCACAACTAACTTCGCAATACTATTTGCAAGGAAATAAAACCTTTTGGTATGCATACGGTCAGAATACACCTTTACTGGAGTGTAAAGTACCGACTACCGATCATAGCTGATGTAATGAATCGAGACAGATTTTACAAATTACGCACAAACTTTCAGTTGTAGATAATTTATCGATAACTGAAAAGATTAACGTAGGACGTCATTTTCAATTGATGAACAAATGATACCCTTTTCTCTGTTCACGAAAATCAAAAAATCCTAACACATGTCGTCTAGAAACCTGTCAAAGTAGATCAAGAATAAGGTGTAGTAAGTGTGATGTTTATCTTTGTTTAAGTAACAAATAAAACTGTTTTGTTCAATTTCATTGCAAATAACTTTATTCAATAAGTTTGGTTTCATTTTTCTCAAATTGGTTTCATTATCACAACTGTGCTAGTTACCTGTGAGCTACTGTATGACACAATTGTGCTAGTTCTTGATCCTGTCAAATGTCACTTTTAAAATTATGCAAAAACTTTGACTTCGGGAGCGTTATAGGGTTATACAGGATAGGAGCTTGTCATAAAAATATGCTTTACAACTTTAACATTTCCAACGTTAAAGATTTTGGATCAGCAATACTAATTGCAATTCTTAATAAAACTAACGACAGGTTACAATCACGAGAGATGTTTATAATGTTATAAAGACACACTGGACATTGTCGTGATCATTCTGATATTTTTTTATTAATGTCCAAACCATGGAAGTATAAACATAGATGGACATAGCAATAAGATACCTTTAACACACAATGTTTTGAAGCTTCGATAGAATGTGATGCTTTCGCGATGAGCCTAAGCGTGCTTGAATTTTTACTCGCGCGTAATTATTCAGATTTTCAAAATTGGAAGTAGCAATAATGTATAAAAACACGTTCAAAGAATTAAAAAAAAAACGAGAGTTTTTTTAACAAAAAAACTATTAACAAATCACGTCTTTATAGAAAAATTAAAATACAATTTTATTGGCTTATAAATTAATACAAATAAATATAGTTGAATTCAAGTTAATTTATTAATAGTATCAAAATAATGCTACAATAAAAAATCTTTATGTTTTCTCCTTAATTTGCTACCCAAATAGTTCGATCGTCAATATTATTTGGAAACCTACATAGAAAAATAAATGAGTTTTATTCATTTCACTAATTTATTTGTATCCATGAGAAATATTAAATTAAAAAGGTACTAAACCGATCTTTTTTAATCAGATGATGTCTACTTACAATTTATAAATGTCTACAATTTTAATGAACTTATATCTTATTCAATACATTAATGAACATGAATAAACCCAATGGTACGCCTATTAAAATGTAAACAAACACGCTTCCTCATTTCCTCATCTTAAATAATGTAAATTGTATGTACTTACAAATGAAATGAGAGATCGGGATGTAAATATTTCGTTTATTTTATTTCACTTTTCACAAATATCACTCAAAATACAGCCAAAATATCGAAAAATAACTTTTTTCTCATTTACTCTAAAAAGTAAACAAACATGGAACAGCATTTGAAGTTTGACGTAGATCCATAAGACAGAGAAATGTAAACAACCGTTGCCATTTATAAATAGTTTTCAGTGCTTCTACATAAAAAATAATTGATTGATATCTATTATACGCTATTATTAAATGATAATGTATGTGCACACTTGATATTTTGATTACAATTAAATATATTAATCGAACCAATAAATTATTATTTTGGTTTGATAGCACCTATAGAGTATAAAATACGGAGTAATATTTTCAGCGACTCGCGAATAAGAAATTTTAAAACAAAAGGTGACAACAGCTGAAAGTGCTGAGAATGTGACCTATTCAAATAATTTTGACTTCACAATTTTATGTAAATAACTGAGTCCATCTGTGTTTATACGTCCATGGTCCAAACAAATATACCTAAGTACGATCAGTAATTGAGCAGTTAACAATATGCTTGAAAAATTTGCTACATTTCCACTTGTAAAAAAATTCTTCCTTCTAAACTAATTGTAACTCTACCTCTACAAATTATCCTGACCACGGTCTATAAATATCGTCTACAAATTTTTTTGTTACAAAATATATTCCTAATATTGTTTTGGTTTTCAGAAAAACATTGTTATTATAATAGTATTTTTGACCAACTTAACAGTTGTCGCAAGGTTATCAGCTCCCAAAAAATAACTCTGATATTAATTTTTTCCATAAACTTTTAACGATATTTTAGTGGTTATTTTGCTATTCGAGCTGAGCAGTAGAATTTTAGTTAGATGTAAAAACTGACAATTTATATTGGATTTAGTACCAAAAAATAGCACGAGAGGTTGAACGAATCGAAACTTCTTGTAACTTTAGTCCCACCATAAGTCAATACAAACTTTTCGATTTCTCTGGATTTTAACAATTCGCAGGTTTTGGTATATAACGAAATTATGTTACATTGGTACAAAATGGTTATTACTTTAATGAATTTATTGTCTTTTCAATACAATTATCTGTTTTAGATTTTTCATCAAACAAATCTGAAATTGAATCTAAAACTTGATGATATTCTTTAATTAAGACAAAATATAATTAAAAAACAAATTAAATCCGGGTACTTATTCAATAAGTGATTTGCATGACCATTTGTAAAAATAATTTGAAACAAATTTCACCTTTGCATGGTTTTTATCTAATGTGAGTTCTTAATGCCTGGTTAAAATACAAAATTTGGTTGATCGCCGTCGGACGGTTTGGTCGTGGTCGGTCGATCAGTCTGAGCTGAGGCCTACCTAAGGCACGTCTTAAGCTTAAGATCTGTTGGTGCAACCAGGCATAAATGTCTTTCAAAATTACCTTTCTAAGAAAACTGATTAGAACAAATATCACGGTTGAGTATTATGAAAATTTCTTGAATTTTAATTGTACTATGCGAATAGTGGGCTAGATGACTCGCTTCAAATCCTAGACATCAAAAGAAAAAAAAGTTCGCATTCGAATTTTAGTTCTATGAAATCGTATGTAGATGGCACGTATGTACGACGGTAGCTTTACACTCACCAATCTATATTCATTGGTATCAATATCAATATCAATTATTTTGATTTAAAACTAAGTGCAAGTTAACCTAATTGCATAAAACCAAAATTTTAAATCATTGGCTACAAAATTGTCTTCGCTTCGCTATATGGCTCTGTTAACAGCATAATTATGTAGTTCATGAGATAAAACAAATCTCTGGCACCACTTCGGTTTCGACAAATTGACGGGCTTTTTTCTGTCCATGTTTCAGAACGAAGTAGTCCACTGTGTAACGCGACCATTTTTGCTGCCGTTATTTGTTTATGAATACTGATTGCTATACGCACTAATACGCAGTATTATCACTAAAAATTACATTATAAGGTATAAGGTTGCACTTAAGCTTTGTCGCAATGTGCAATCTAAAATTTGTTTTCAAATTATTTTTCTGAGAAAATTGCTTTAAACAAATATCGCACTTCTGAGAACTTTCTCCAGTGTGAACTATTTTGTATCCAAAGAAGTTTTCTGAGTAAACTGCTTAAAACAATTTTCACATTTCTAAAGATTTCCTACAGTGTGCAATCTTATAAATGTTTTTTTTTCAAACTTTTTTTCTGAGAAAACTGCACAAAACAAATTTCGCACTTATAAAGGATTTTCTCCAGCATGAAGTATTTTGTGATCAACCAAAGAATTTTTATGAGTAAACGTCTTAAAACAAATATCGCACTTGTAAGGTTGTTCTCCTGTGTGCAATCTAAAATGTGTTTTCAAATTACTTTTCTGATAAAACTGCTTAAAACAAATATCGCACTTGTAAGGATTTTTTCCAGTGTGAATTATTTTATGTCGACCCAAAGAACTGTTCTGAGTAAACAGCTTAAAACAAATTTCACACTTATAAGGTTGTTCTCCAGTGTGCATTCTAAAAATGTGATTTCAACTTACTTTTCTGTGAAAACAGCTTTAAACAAACCTCGCACTTGTAAGGACTTTTTTCAGTGTGAACCAGTTTGTGATCATTCAAAGAATTTTTATGAGTAAACAGCTTAAAACAAATTGCACACTTGTAAGGTCTTTCTCCAATGTGCAATTTAAAATGTGTTTTTAAACTAATTTTCTGAGAAAACCCCTTAAAACAAATTTCACACTTATAAGGTTGTTCTCCAGTGTGCAATCTCGAATGTGTTATCAAGATAAAGGACGTAGTGAACTGTTTAAAACAAATTTCACACTTGTAAGGTTTTTCTCCTGTGTAAACTAACATGTGTTTGTTTAATGACCTACGGAAAAGTTGCTTAAAACAAATTTCACATTTTGTTCTTTTTTCTTTAAGAAGTCGGCTCGTGGGTTGTTCTTTATTAGATGAACATACCGATATAGTTTTCATAATTTCTAATGTGTTGTCTTTTTTGACAAAGCCTAACCCAAAAAGCAAAATATGTTTTTTCTTTTAAGAAAAAATTTAATGCAATATCGAATCCCAATATATATTTAATACTAGGGAACCCGACAGACTTCCTTCAATAGATTTGGAATGTGGCAGTTTATTTCTTTAATTCTCCTGAAAAGATCAGTCGTCATGATGATAGGTGTGAGGGTCAGCTCGGGTGACCTAAGTATCTTCGCTTCCACGAACTTTGGCCACCCTTTTGGGCCCACTAAAACCCTGACTGGAATGTCTGCCAGGGGGCTTCAAACTAAGATCGGAACTTAATGTTCAAACCTGATTGAAAAATAATATAAAGGGATAGTGGGAACTTGAACGTGCCTTTCATAGCTTGTCTCACCCTGCTGTATGGAAAATTTTAGAGCTAAGAAACATCCCGCAAAAAATAATTTCTATTATAAAGTCACTATATACTGATGCGAAATGCAGCGTTACACACAATGGGATCAACAGTGACGAATTCGACGTACTTACTGGAGTTAGACAGGGATGCGTGCTTTCTGTTTCTTTTTAACATAGCTATAGACTATGAGACTATGTTCTCTCCAAACTAGACTCCGACACAAGAGGGATACAATGGACGTTAACCATACGCTAAGCGATCTAGAATACGCGGATGATATCTGCCTATTAGGTCAAAGGTTCCAAGATCTGGCTTGCCAATTGGAAACACTTTCCACTGAAGCCAATAAAATAGGTTTGAAAATCAATATTAGTAAAACCAAGTCCATGAGAATAAATGCAAGGAACAACACGCTATTTACTATCGACAATATGCAGATTGAAAATGTGGAAAACTATACGTATCTTGGAAGTGTCATAACAGAAAACGGAGGTACAGAAGACGATATTCGTATGAGTATACGAAAAGCCCAACAAGCTTTCAGCACGCTCAACCCTGTTTGGAGATCTGGCGAGTATACTACAAGGACAAAAATCCGAATATTCCGATCAAATGTCATGTCTGTTCTACTCTACGGATGTGAAACCTGGAAAGTGACAAACACCCTCACAGACAAACTGCAGATCTTTGTTAACAAATGTCTACGAAGGATTGTTCGTGTATTCTGGCCTAACACCATCAGAAACGAAGATCGGCTACACCTAACCGAACAAAAGAAGGTACAAAATGAAATTAAGTCCAGAAAGTGGGGCTGGATCGGTCACACACTCCGAAAAAATAGTTCCAGTATCGCAAAGACTGCCCTAGAGTGGAATCCCCAAGGAAAAAGAAAAAGAGGTCGCCCAGTACAAATTTGGAGAAGATCCATTATGGACGAGATAAAAGGCCAAGGAAATTCTTGGAATGAGGTGAAGGCCTTAGCGCAAAATAGAATCCGATGGCGCGTTTTCACTGAAGCTCTATGCTCTAGTAAAATCTAGGCAATATTTTTAATTGCATACTAAACTTTCTATCATTATCGTTTTGACTCTGATTTAAACGAATGAAATCCTTAAGTAGCTTGTAATTTCAAAATATTAACAAATAAAATCTGGTATAACCTTATACAATATTTGACATTACATGGATGCGCGAGCATCGAAGACGAATTGTAACAAGGTATGAATCGACGCTTGTTTATTACAGTAATAGAACAACGTTTTCATATGTTGCATCGTTAAAATATGATACAAACAAGTCCAATGGCTTTGTCTCACCATGACGACATGCGCAAAGTCGATCAAAATTAGAACAGCAAGTGAGCTTGTTTGTTATAGTATCATGGTGTCCAATGACGTATGGTAGTGTCTATCATATTTTTATTTTTGTAATCCTAAACTACCCGCCTTACCCGCCTATGTCTTGAAATATGCAAGCAAGTTAACTCTGTGACTGAACACTCGAGTATTCTGTGACTAGGTGAAAGCACAGAATAAGAAATAATTGAATCTTATTCTGTGAAATAAACCCAATGACGTATAATATATAAACCACGTGTGGAAACTAAACTAACAGACCATTGTGAAATTGCAGATTTTACAGACAGATTAGATTAGATGAAAAGAACACGTTCATTTTTTAAAAGTCAAGCAAGAATCAAGATGATTTTCAAATTATTTGAATTAAAATGGGTCATAGATAAGGCTCATCTTTATACAACTATTTTAAAGGTTAATTTTTATTATAAATAAAAGCTCATTTAAAATCGTATGCCTCTCCCACGAACCATGATCAAACGTTTCTCTTTTCTCTGCTTTCAAGTTTCTTATCCTTAATAAAGTGAAAGTTTTGTATTTCCAAACAGTGTTAATGAGAGTTGTGGTGACACAAATGAAGAAATTCTTATTAAAATCAATATGATCTTTTTAGTAGGATGTTCTATTATAATTTTGGTTACTATCATAGCGATAATACGTTCAAAAAAACCGCTAAATACTCTACTAGAAGAAGCTAAATATGAGATGATATATAATTATATTGGATCTAGAGGAATTGTTCAGGATTTCATTATGAGGGGAAGTAATAAAATTGGTAAGAAGCTTTCACATTTTTATTTAACAAATATAAATATTTTATTTGATTGTACACATATTTTACAACTAAGTATCTAAAGTTCTTACTTATAAATTTAAGTGAAATAGAAAATCTTCATTAATTATTGTCCCAATATATAAAGAATTTTATTCTTCATAGATTTGCCTATAGAGACTGGTAGAAATGCTGTGATCACTGGAGGTACTAGAGGAATTGGTGTGGAAGTTATAAAAATGTTATTGAAATGTGATATTAATGTAATTGTGGGTCAGTATTTGCTTTATTTATTTATTTATTATTTATGTGCAGATTTAGTATTTTAGACCTATAATATGATCATTTTTTATGTGTGTTATTGGAACAATAATGACACTGTGAGCTTCTTTTCTTGCTATTTTCTGATAATATAAGTATTGTATATTGTAGTTATAACATTTTCATATAAATTATTTTTTTAGGTTGTAGAAATATAAAACAAGGAGAGTTGTTACTTCAAAATTTTAGAGATGAAGGGATTAAAACTGGAAACATTGACATTATTAATTTAGATATAAGTGTTATGGACTCAGTAAGAAATTTTGCTAAATCTGTTAAAGAAAAATACTCAGTAGTACATTACTTAATCAATAATGGTAGGTTAAATACATATTTTTACAATAATATCCAAATGTCAAGAAAATTGAGTTTAATTTTTGCTCATTTTTCAACACTTAAGTACACTGTATTATTTCATCCATATCAGCCTCAATATGTTTGCTTGACACTTTAATTCTGTTGTAGCTGGAATAATGTTTGGACCCTACATTGAAACCAGAGATGGCTATGAATCTCAGTTTTCTACAAATTACTTAGGACACTTTTTATTGACACATTTGCTGCTACCACTTCTTAAGGCAGGTGGCACAAAAGAGAAGAAAGCAAGAATTGTTAATGTTTCTTCTTGTGCTCATTTTGTTGTTGGAGATATAAACTTTGAAGATATTAATAACAGGTAGGGTATATATATTTAATACCTCTTATAACATATATGTATCAAGTCTTCAAATTTAATCTAACAATGTTTAAAGGGTTTTTACCCATATATTTAATGGCTTCAAACATGTACCCAATAGCACTGATGATGCAATATTAATTCCAAAAATGTTCTATGATGTAGACTGATAGGGTTTTTATTATTATACCTTTTATAAAGGAATTTTAAAATTTTTAATATTCAATTAACAATGTAAATGATATGCTACTGAGTGTATAGTGAACATCCACACTGAGTGATATATCTCTCTCTAACTTGTGGCTTAGATTATCTATTGTTCTTTTCTACATGTCAGTGTTGCCATGTTGTAAAAGACACTGTAACAAGTTAGGTATTATTTGACTCTATATGAATTATTAATATAGAAGTTGATAAATTATCTGTAATTACAATTTGACAACAGTGTTATTATTAAAACTCAATTATCATTTCTCAGAAACTAGTGCCTAGAATTTTGTTATTTTACTATACTTTATTTAAAATTTTCAATTTTGCATATTAGTGGTTATGGCATTGTATAGATGATATAATACATGTAACATTAATTTTCAACAGTGTTAGAGTTTCTTAATAAATCCTAAAGCTATATGTTTATATTTTCAGGCATCACTATATATCTGGTGTTGCTTATGCACAGTCAAAAATGGCCCAGGTGTTGTTTACAAAATATTTGGATGCAATCCTTGAGAAACAAAAAGTAAATGTGCAGGTTCATGCAGTTCATCCTGGACTTGTCAATACTGATTTGTTCAATGGAACAAATTTGAAAAAGTGTGCTCCTCTGATACCTGCCTTAGTGTTCAAAGTATGTAGAACACTATTATATCTTAATACATTTTCACAATCATTAGTAAAATTTACACTTTCGGACAATTATTTATTACGATTTTTTTTTATTTATAGAGTCCTGAAAAAGGTGCAACACCCATTATATATGCTTGCCTGTCACCATACATTGAAGAAAAAGGTGGTACTTACATCAGTAACTGCAAAATAGTTCCTGCTAGTGCTCCCACCAACTGTGAAGAGCTACAGAAGAAGTTATTTGATTTCACCAACAAATTACTTGACATTTCTGAATTTGGTAGTGGTAGCTGAGGTAATTTTAGGAAGAACTACCATTTGTATTGAAATATATTAACCTGAGGGACTAGTTGGTGGTATTTGTGGTTGCACAAATAAAAGAACTATATTTTTTGTTTATTTTTATAAGGTTATTTATTTTTAGTTTTTATGATTTTATATTTATTAAAAAATATAGCAATAATTATTTTTGAATGTATAAAGTTCATTTCACATATGTGAGTTCTCTGGAGTAGAAATTTCCTTTGCCTTTAAAGAGACTGCACACTTTGCCAGAACAATTTCACAATCAATTAACTGTCCATGACTTATATGATATTCAATAGCTCTGAAAATAAATAAATTCTTCACATTATGATTAAAAGATTCTATAATTTTATATAGTAAAGCCGAAGTTACCATTGAAGGTACAAACTGAATTTCCAATAAAAAAAAAAATAGGCATTTTACTAGTGGGAAAAGGAGGATGGAATATTAACTAAATATTTTTAGACCATATTCCATCAATAATTTGATGGTGCTTGTTGTTTATTTGATGTACATGTAAAATGAGAACTAAAGATCACAAATTAAAGTTAAAGTATTAACTTGTGGTTAAACTCAAATAGTTTAGATATGATAAAGAGATACAAGATAAAGAGATACATACAGAGAACAAGATAAAACTGATAGAAAATAGATAAGCACTTCAGATTCTTGAAAACAAATATTGCTTTCAAACTTAAAAAGGGTACCAGCAGATACACCTGAATGGGTGGTTCATATCGAAATAGATTTCATATGTATAAATAAAAGATACAGAAATTCAGTATTAGCAGTCAAAACACATCCAAGTGCAGATGTACCATCAGATCACAATATTTTGATAGGAAAAGAAACAGGCTGAGTTACTGAGATTGAAAAAGATTACAAGGACTAATAAGCAAACAGTTACTATTGATAGAGAAAAGATGTCAAATGATACCGCAAAACAAGAAATAACCAGTATATTAGAACAAAAAATAAAGTTGACATCAGTAAATGAGGAAAAGTGGACAATAATTAAAGACCGTTCAAGAAACAAAATTTAAGTGCAGTAAAACAGGGTGAATGACAGAAAAATACTGAGACCCATGGACCAAAGATGAGGGATTGAGATAAAGATAGTGGGTTATCTAAACGATTATGCCTCATGCATGTGCAAAGTACAAATTTATCTTTCGACCGTAGGGGAGAGTGGGCCAAAGTTTAGACATTTTTCAAATTTTTGATGAAGTTGGTTATTACCGATTTTTTTAATTCAAATTCAAAATGCAATTATTGAATCTATTTATAATCAAACAAAAATATCAGTCTCGAAATCACAAACTAGATTTTTTTTCATTAATTATTTTTAAAAACAATTTTGTCTCAACCTAGTCGCAGTAGTGGGGGTCAGCTTGAGACAAATTCAAAACAACTAAAATTCTTTAAAACATTCGTTATATATTTCAAAATATCAAATGATATATATAAACTTCAATAAAACCGAGTTCCTAAATCAAAATACTTAACGAATGTCTATTATCGAATTTGAAGCCGTCTTCTGCTAGTGCCGTCTCCACTAATGAAGGTTGGCTATAACCAATTCGTCTCTATATTCTGCTTTTCTTAAGAGCGTCTGTGTGTTTAACCCGGTCCAGTCGCTAATGTTTTTCAGCCAGAATATTTGTCGTCTACCAGTACCCCCTTTACCTTCGATTTTACCCTTCATAATCAGCTGCAACAACTCGTACTTATCATTTCTAAGAATGTGCCCCAAATTTGCTGTCTTTCGCCTTTTAATGGTGGTCAAAAGTTCTCCGTTTCTTCCCATTCTGCGCAACACCATTTCGTTCGTAATATGATCGTTCCATGGTATTTTCAAAATTCTACTAAAACGCCACATCTCAAAAGCTTCCAGTTTCCTCATTAAGTCAACATTAACAGTCCAGGCTTCGACACCATAAAGAAGAATAGAGTGGCTATAACATTTTACCATCCGATATCGGATTTGCAGATTGAGTCTGGTTAATCAGAAATTTCCTCATCTTCAAAAAGGCTGCTATTGATTGCTCTATTCTTGAGCGAATTTCGGATTCAGATCTTTCGTAATCCAGACTCCTAAGTATTTTATTTTGTCCACTTGCTCAATATCTTAATTTTTTTATCTGGATCCTTGTAATGACTTTACTCCTCTTACTGATAACTATGGTTTTGGTTTTTTTTATGTTTATTGTTAAACCAAACTGTTCCCAGGTGGTACCGGGTAGGTACTCTTCCACAATCCCAGTGGAGGATATACTTACTTCAGGGATGCGATCCTGCCCTAAGCGAGCCTTGATTCTCACTCAACTCCTGTGGAGATAAATCATGTCCTAACCCCATTCCTACCCAATACCTACTATCCTACCAATTTCCCAAGCCAACTCACCAACCCGCCTGGGAAGCGTGGTGTTTAAATGCCAAAACCCCCTCAGCATGAACAGACATTCAAGAAAACGGCCCTCAATCCCCGGCAGCTCGCTAGTTCCCGACCAAGGTATGAAAAAGGAGGAGGATGAAAAAAATGACAGAACTGGAGGAAGAACTCAAACATGTGAAATGGCATATTATAGGAATTAGCGAAGTCAAAAGAAGAGGTGAAGATCAGGTCAAACTAAACTCAGGAAACATATTCCACTATAAAGGGGAAACGGAATCGACAACTGGAGGAATAGGTTTATTAGTACACAAAAAATTACATAAAAATATACAGAGCATTGACTGCATTTCCCAAGAGGTATGTATATAAATCTAAGACTAAATAAGAGATACAATCTGAAAATAATCCATGTATACGCCCCCACCAGCGATTACGAAGATGAAATTTATCGAAGCCTTTTATGAGGAAATCGAAAGAGCAAAAAAGCAGAAACCGGCTCATTACAATCTGATAATGGGAGATTTTAACGGGAAACTCGAAAGGAAAAAGGTCGAACAAGAAGTGGCAATCGGAGTAAGAAACGAAAGAGGCGAAATGCTTACCAACTTTCTACTGCAACACAAACTGTATGCAATGAACATATTTTTTAAGAAGAAACAGAATAGAAACTGGACGTGCGTGGGCTAGTCTAGACGGAAGAACTAAGAGCGAATATGATTATAGAATAACAGACAAAAAGCAAATTATTCGAGATGTCACTGTACTCAATAAACTATCAGTAGGAAGCGACCACAGACTGGTAAGAGCTAGAGTAACGATAAATCTACAAAAAGAAAGAGCAAAGATGATAAACAGTTGCAAACGCATAGTTTGGAATTCACCAAATCATCTAGAAGCATACATAAAAAATATAGCCGAAACTTTACAGAGTAATAATCCCAAACCTCTAAGTATCGACGATCGCAATAAATTAATAACAGACTCGGTGAGAAACGCACAACTCAAATTTTGCAAAAAAAATAACACCAAAAGTGAAAAGATTAGCAAAAATACAAAAGCTCTCATAGAAATATGACGAAACCTAAGCGAGAACGAAAAGGGAAACAAAGAAGAATATAAAAAACTAAATAAAAGAATTTCAGCGGAAATTAGAAAAGATGTAAGAAGATATAATACTAATGTAATTACTCAAACAGTAGAAGAGAACAAAGGTTTAAAGATAATGAAAAGGAAACTCAAACAAAGTAAAAAAGAAACATACAAGCTGAGAGATAAAGACGGAAAGGCAACAACAGATAAACAAAACATTCTGAAAATAACCAGAGAGTTTTATAAAGACCTCGATACCAGCCAAAGACTACAAGACAATTTCCCTACACGAGTAAAGACTCTCATAAATCAGGGACCGGAAATACTTTTGCCCATTACTGTGTCAGAAGTAAGAGCAGCTTTAAAGGAAATAAAGAACCATCGATCGCCTGGTGATGATGGACTCGTTATCGGGGCAATAAAAGCAGGAGGAGAAATTTTATTAAAATCAGTAAGCGAACTGTTTAATAAATGCTTACATGCGCGTACGATTCCAAAAGACTGGAACAATGCAGTAATAGTCTTGTTACACAAAAAAGGCGATATTACTAAATTAGAAAATTATAGACCCATCAGCCTCTTTACACATATGTACAAACTCTTTATGAAAATCTTAACAAAGAGGCTAACACCTAAACTTGATTTCTATCAGCCCAAAGAACAGGCAGGCTTCAGGGCAGGATATGGCACAAATGACCATTAGCATATCATAAAGATCTTAATAGAAAAGTGCATCGAGTACAACATACCACTGGTTCTTGCATTTGTCGATTACGAGAAGGCTTTTGATTCTGTAGAGTTAGAAACAATACTGGAAGCCCTAAATCAAAGCCGAATAGGTTACAGGTGCACGACACTAATCAAAAACATCTACGAGAACGCTACATCAAGTATAAGACTACACGATGACACAGACGAAGACTACAGGAGTTAGACAAGGAGACAATATTTCACCAAAATTGTTTACGGCAGCTCTAGAGTCAATATTTAAGAACACTCAATGGCAAGATATGGGCATCAATATAGATGGAGAAAGATTAAATCATCTAAGATTTGCAGATGATGTATTAATCGCAGATAACTTACATGATACAGTTTCTATGATGCATTCGTTTAAAAGTCTGTCTGAAAGAGCAGGATTAAAGATCAACTTTGAGAAAACTAAAGTTATAACAAATCTCGTAATGAGTGGAAATATAACTATTGACAATAATACCATACAACAAACAGACACTTACAAATATCTGGGACACGAAATCATCAAAAAAAAAAGCAGAGACAATCAAACACATGAAATACAGAGGCGAATAGGCCTAACATGGGCAGCATTTGGCAAATTAAGCCATATTCTAAAAAGTTCAATTCACATGTGTCTCAAGTGAAAGGTTTATAACCAATGTGTTTTACCTGTACAAACTTATGGAGCAGAGACTTTAACATTCACGCAAAAATCTGCGAATAAACTCAGAGCTACACAACGAGCCATGGAACGTGCAATGCTGAACGTGAGCCTTCGAGACCACATAACAAACCAACAAATCAGGCAAAGATCAGGAGTTAAAGACGTCATCGAAAGAACTACGACGCTTAAGTGGAACTGGGCAGGACACTTAGCCAGAACACAAGATGGACGGTGGACAAGACGTATTATGGAATGGAGGCCCAGAAACTATAAAAAAGCCGAGGACGACCACCGACTAGATGGACCGATGATATAAAACGTGTAGCGGGAAACTGGCTACAAGCGGCCCAGTGTAGAGAACACTGGAAAGAACTGAGGGAGGCCTATGTCCAGCAGTGGACGCGATTGGCTGATTGATGAAACTGTTCCCAGTATCACAAATTGTGTTTAGTAAGGTCTGCAGGTCTATCTCATTTTCAGAGCGATAATGACTGTATCGTCAGCATAACGGATGTTATTTGTATTTGCACCATTTATCTTGATCCCTTCTGTACAGTTTTCAAGTGCTTGCGTAAATAACTCTTCGGAATATATATATATATATATATATATATATATATATATATATATATATATATATATATATACCTTGGGCAAGAGTTGTGAAACTATACAGGGCTCCCACTGTTCCGAAGCCGTTACGAAAGCCAAACTGTCTATTACTCATATCCGCTTCGCACTTTCTGAATATTCTTGCATGTATAATCTTTAAAAATGTTTTTAATAAGTGTGAAATTAAGCTGATTAATGTATAGTTATGAGGTAGTATATAGTAGAATAAATGACGGACAGTGAACCCAAAAAGTTACAGTGTGGAGATCACGAGCTGACAGAAGAAGCAAAGGTACACCACCTACACGATGGACAGACGACGTCTACAGGATCGTTGGGAATTGGCTGTCGGTAGCTCATGACCGACAGAACTGAAATAAATTGGAGGAGGCCTATGTTTAACTTCGGACGCAGAAGGCTGGATGATGATGAAAACGTTTCTAAAACTTATAGTGGCACTTTTTGAAATTTTTTTGCTCTGCACAGAATTTATATACTCATCACACATTTACTTCAAACAACGCTCTGTAAGCCACTCGAGCAGACCTATACCTAGAAATAAAATACTTTTTGTCGTAAAAAACTTGAGTTTTATTCATTAGGTTATGTAAAGCGGAACATAATTATTTATCTCAAACCGCGAACAAGAGAAGCGATAGTGAGGGTCATTTATGCGGTGTTGCCTAATCGATTAATATTTTAGAGGTTTGTTTTTGAACTGTAAAATCAGGTAATTGATAAAATATGTTATTAGGTGAAGAATTCGTCATAATTATCAAAATGAACAAGTCTATTAAATTAGAAAGATAATAATAAGCTATTTAGGTAAAATAAATTGTTTTCAACGGTAGTGGTAAAAGCTTATAAAAATATACTTACCAGTTTTTATTCAAATATCATCAAAATCGCGGTTTTTGCTATCAGAATTTTATTGAAAATCTTCGCTGTCTGAACCTTCGTCTACATTGAGAATCATATTATCCACCACTATTATTATATTAAACAGAAGTGGGCTTAACGAGTTACCCTGTCTGACTCCGCTTTGTACTGGTATACACTGTGTTAGTTTTCCATTTATCTTTGCCTGTATTCAATTATGGAGGTCGTTGTTTTTGATGGTTTGTATAATATTAATTGGTATGTTTCTTTTATAGAGTAGGTGTAAGACGTCTTCGACTTGGATGCGATCGAAAGCCTTTGTCAGGTCTATAAAACATAGATATGCTGGTTTATTGTACTCGATGGCCTTTTCTGTAATTTGTCTTAGTACAAATACGGCGTCTACGCAGGATTTTCCGGATCTGAATCCTTGTTGTTCACCTGAAGTTGTTAGTTTATTCATTTTGTTGGTTATGACTTTTGTGGTAAGCTTAACTGCGGTGTTCAGTAGATTTATACCTCTATAATTGTTGAGGTCTTCTTTATCTCCTTTCCTGAACATTGGTATCATTATGCTGTTTCTCCATGCGTCTGTTATCTTGCAGTGCAATATTAGTTTTTTTTTTTTTGTATAAGTTTTGTCATCTCTAGGGTTATACTTTCTCCTCCGTGTTTTAAAAGATCGTTGGTTATTCCGTCTGGTCCTGGTTACTTTCTATTTTTGAGTGAATTTATGGTTATTTCTACTTCCTGAAAACTGATTTCTATTTCGTGTCTTAGTTTAGGTACGTTATTGTGTTGATTATTATTTTTCTTTGCTTTAAACAGTTCCGTCAGGTATCTTTCCCATGGTTTGCTGGTGTTATTGTATTCCTTCAATTCTGCCATTTCTTTCCATTGGTTTCTTATGAATCTCCATATTTGTTTTTGTGTACCATAGAAGTCGCTTTCCATCCTTTTTGTAAATTGTTCCAAGTGTTAATTTTTTGTTCTTCTTACCAACTGCTTTTTTTCATTTCGTATTCTTCTATAGTTGTCTCAGGATTCTACGGTATTTAATGTTTTGTACTTCGTGTAGACCTCTCATTTCTCTTTTATTACTTTTCTGAACCATGGTGTATTGTTGTTGTTTATTTTGTTCAGTATGACTTTGCGTTTTCCTCTAGCTTCTGTTACTGCTTCTTCAATGTTGTTTTAATTTTCTCCCAGCTCGCGTTTATATCTTCGATGTCGTCTATTTGTTTCAGATGTATCTTCTGTGCTAGGCTCCTTTGGTACATTTCTCTTGTAAAGTCGTTCCACAGTAATTCTACATTGAATTTTTCCTCGGTGATTTCCTGTGGAAAATTTTGTTTTGGTGTTATTTTCATTCTTATCTTTACTAGTACTAGTTTGTGTTCGCTCCCTGCGTCTGCTGAGTTCAAAGTTCGGATATCTAGAATTTTCTTTGGGTGGATTTTTCTATTAGTGACTATAAAATCAATCAGAGATTTATGCCCCCTGGAGTTTTCAAATGTATATTTATACTGGAGCTTATGGTCGAAAAATGTATCGATTCTCAGTTCGTTAAAAGCACAGAGAATAGCCATGAGTTCTCCATTTGCGTCGACATGGTTTACATTAAATCTTTGTTTTACTCCTGGAGCTATTTCCAATTTTCCAACACAATATATGACCAACCTTGTACTGGCGAAAAACATCTCAACTAACGGCACGCAAATTGAACAGAGACAGAGTATCAAATACAATAATTAGGAGAAAAAACTGGTGTTACTGACGCAGTTCAAAGGATTACAACATTGAAATGGAACTGGTCGGGGCATATTGCCAGATTAAAAGATGGAAGGTGGTCGAAGAAAATTCTGGAATGGAGACCTAGACACGATGCTTATCGTAATCGAGGACGTCCTCCAACAAGGTGGTCAGATGACATCAAGCGCATTCAGCACAACTGGATTCAGGGTGCTCAAGATAGAATGCATGGTAATTATTTACGGGAGGCCTATGTCCAACAGTGGACTCAAAACGGCTGATGATGATGACGACGTTATATATTTTAATACAAAATTATTTCACCTTAGTTTTTGATATCAAAACTGTACAAAAACGATTTCACCAATTACGAAGTTATCTGACAACGTTGCAAACCGACTAAAATTGGTGTCCAATACTAACTAAATGGGTATTTACGCTTAGCTTACTTTCAGACAACTGAATATCCTCGATATACCGGATATAATGACCATAAATGTTGTTGCTATGTGTCCATCTGTACCTATTAAGCAATATATTAGGTCACATTTTACTTCAATGGATACTTAGGTAAGGTTGATGCTATTTGTGCCCATATGTACCTATTAAACAATATATTAGGCCACATTTTACTTCAATGGGTACTTAGATCGAACTGTTGTTCTGTTTAGCATTTTTACTATCGATATGCACAAAATATAAGCCTGAAAAGTAAATGAAACACGCCTATAATGTTATATTTTATTTTATTACAAGTTGTCTTTGGTTTTCGTAACAATATAAAAAGGAAAATAATACACAATCACCTACACCACAATTTAGTGCTTTAAATAATGACAATACTAGTGCCTGAATACTTTTCTAGTTTAATATAAAGCTAGCTACATAATTGTCTAGACCAACCGATCTCTAATTTCTGACGTTTTGGATTTGTTCTAGCTTGAATGATAAAAATGAATACAAATAAAAGAAATATTTGATTTATAGAAGACAAAACTTTAAACTCGGTATTTAGAACCTTAGTTTTTTGTAAACTATAACCCCAAACTTACAAATTATTGTTTAAATTTCACAATTGGTATAGTTTCAAAATTAGTGTAAACACGAACGTCATTTATTCATATATATTAACTGTATTAATAAAAAATACAAAATACCAATTTATTATGAGGTGTTCTCCTTTTATTCCCGAGTATAAAGAAGAGTACATCAAAAACTAATTTTACTGCCTACCAAACAAAACAAAAATCATTAAGTAAACTATGAATTAATACTTTAAAACGAAAACATGGCTTTGTGCCGGAAGACAAGATACCATGAAATATTCAGAAGATGTCTTTAAAAACTCAATAAGTAGAGATCGACTGAAATAAAAAATAAATAAACGTAATATAAAAAATAATTTTGAAAAAAAAATACTATTTAAACATTTTTTATATAAAAATTTTAGAAACATAATATACAACATCTAGTAGAATAAAAAAACAAGCTAATAAATGCAAAATAATACTATTAAAAAATCTAGTGATGGAAGAATATACTATAATTTAACAAGAACATACAATTTATAACCTTACATAATTTACATTTTAAAATATAATATATAAACAATTTAAATATTGCACTTTTCAGGTTTTTTCCTGATAAAAAAATATGTAATTTAAATTTATTTAAAAATTAGAGTGTCAACTAAATTCTAATTTTAAGAAATTCCATTTATGTTAAAATGATACAGAAGTAATTGTACTTATTAACTGTATTGACTCGATATCTTTTTTTCATGCCACTAAAAACGAATACTTTAAAAATTCAACATTTGAAGTTGGTGCCATTTGTGACGTCAAGTGTTGCCAACACAAAAATCCTGACCCTTCAAACTTGTTTTTAGTTTCTACCAACAATTTAACAATAATTTTAGGAATGTCATCAGAATTTTTTTATTTCCGTACAACATATAATGAAATAGTGGGTTTATAGAATGTGAACGAGTTTATTAATAATTCAGAGAGACTAGATCAGATAGTGATCATTAGAAACTGGATTATATGCATGTGCATATATATATATATATATATATATATATATAATATATATATATACATGCAGCATATTTGTGGGTTTCTTTATAAATGCATATGCTATTCATATTTACTTGATTAAGAGCATATTGCCACATATTTGAAAATATCACATAAATAAAATGGTTTTCTATTGATATTTAGATAATAGTTTCTTAGAATTATTCCTAGCAGGTACTAGGTAAAGTAACTACGAAATAATTTTATTATAAATATCTACTAAATGTACAAGTTTTATTGTTTGCGAAAACCCATCTGGGAATTATTTATCAGAAGAATAGGGCCAACATGCAGCTAGGTATTATACAGTAAATTCGTTTTTAAATTCTCTTTACCAGCTGGGAAAGTAATTTGTGATTGTGAATATTGTGCTTATAAAATAAAAATAATTTCTTTTTTGAAAATATGCCGAAAGTAGCGAAACAAAATCAAGTCTATTGCGGAGTTGGGTTGGTGGCAACAGTGAAATGAAGATTATAGACAATGAAAGTGTTTTCTGTACTATTTGTGATAAAAAGGTGAGTCCACTTATATTTTAACGATTCAAAAATTTAATTTAAAAACTCATTTTAGCAAGAAAATCGGTATACCTATACTAAACATGTAACAGTTTGACTATTGGCGGTAGTTTTCGTTTCGAGAAAAAAATATAAGTTATTTTAAAAATTTGAAGTCCATACTATTGCATTCGACTCCTATTTACTAAACCGTTTTATTACAGATTCCATGTGAAAAAAAAATTCCAAATTTCCCAACACCTGAAAACGGCTCTCCACCAATATAAACTATCTAAAGACTTCAAGGAACCACGCCAGCAGCTTCTGCAGAACAACATTATTCAAAATCGTCACACATCAACGGGGCAAGAAATGTTTGCAAAATATGTATGCAATTTTTTTATAAGTTACAATATCCCACTGTATAAATTGGATAGCAAGGTGTGTCAAAATTTTTTGAAAACATATTGTAAAGTTGAAAATAAGTCAGTACAGGTACCAAGTTCTTTAACTCTTCGCAAGAAATATGTGAGGGCATCTTACATAGACGTTATTGAAGGTATTAAAAGCCGGGTAAGAGATGAATATCTCTCGACGAGACTACTGACGCCAAGGGTCGGCAAATCGCGAATCTAATTATTGGAGTTTTAAACAGTTTAGTTGATGACTCTGATTTGTTAATGAATCTTTGACAAATTTCTTTTTACCGAATCAAGTACCTTCTGAAAAAATTTTGCTACTAGGTAGCGATGCCGCTTCCTACATGGTTAAAGCTGTTACTAGTCTTAAGATTTTTTTCCGAATTTTATTCATTGTACATGCTTAGCGCATAGTTTAAACAGGGTGGCAGAGAAAGTTAGACTCGAGTTTTCAAATGTAAACACTTTAATCAAAAATTTTGCGAGTAGAAGTATATAGGGAGATGCTTCCCGATATCCCTTTGCCACCGGAACCAGTGTTGACTAGATGGGGGACGTGGTTGAATAGTGTCATATTTCTTGCAAATAATTATATTGATATCAAAAATGTTATATCAAATTTTGATCCTTCTTGTTGTATTGCTGTTCAGAAATGTCAAAATATTTTTATTGAGAATTCTGTTCAGAATGAACTGTCCTATATAAAAGCAAATTTTGACGTAATTGTAAACTCTATTACAAAACTAGAGAATAAAAAATTATCTTTAAATGATAGTATTTGCATTGTTGATTATGTCAAAGAAAGAATAGTAAACCTTTCAGGGACAATTGGAAAAAAAATTAAAGATAAATTTGGAAACCGGAATGAAGGCTTTTCTTTATTGCGATCAATAAATAACATAATCAATGGAAGCTTTAACGAAGTTATTAATATGGATCCCTCGCTAGTGTCAAATTTTAGATTTGCGCCAATTACATGATGTGATGTTGAAAGATCGGTTTCCTTATATAAACACATATTAACTGATAGAAGGCATAACATTACTCTTGAAACTATTGAACATTTTATGATTATATACTGTAACAGCACGAACGAGGACATTTTCTAGTGAATTTTCATTTGTATTTTTTTATTAAAGGTAGTAATAAATAAACACTCTCTAAGTTATACTATAATTTTATTTCTCACCAAATCTCAAGCCATAAAAATTAAAAAATATATTTTTCTAAAGTGCATTTATAAATGCAAATTGCATATAATAAAGGCATATTTGGTTACTTTTTAAGTGCATGTTGCATGCATATTTTAACCATTTTTTAAAGCATATAACCAGTCTCTAGTGATCATCGATCACCATTAAAAACAAGTGCTTCAATAGACAATATCGAATTACGTCATGAAACATGAACTGAAAATCCGGTCAGGACGATCTGTATCTCCATGTTTACAAGAATTGGGTCAAGAACTGAAGATTTTCTTCACATTCTGATTCTCTTAATTGAGTTCATCGCCAAAAACGACAGAGCGATCCATTCACATCGGATTTGTTAAATCTGGTTTTGGAAGCTATTATAAGAGGAAAGGAAATAATAAAAACAGGATTATTCCTTCACTGCAAACAGCATACTATTGTCTACACACATGACGTATTAATGGGTAAAATAAGGAGATCACCAGAAAAAATGGTGACATGTGCTGAGACACAGAGTACTAGCATGTACTAAGATACAGAGAAGTTACAAAAATAATTCAATATTTTTATTACAATTCGATACTTTTTCACAACAAAAAAATTTTTGTATATTTGAAAATATAAAAAAATATATTTTAGTGTTTTTGTTCGACATTTTTTTTTAAATTTCGTTTCTGAATTTTCAACCGCACTGTATATTAATAACGATAAAATTTATCACAGATGTTTAAAAGAACTTTTAATCTTAAAATTGAGAGTTTACCAAAAATGTTTAAATTACTTTGGAAACACCCTGTACAGTAAAATTTAGTTGACACATTGGAAACTACACATATTAGAGATCTCATAAAACTTAATTGACAAAACAGTATAACTTTCTTTTTGCATCTCAGTTCATTGAAAATGAAATTTATTCTGTCAATTATAATGCTGAACTGATAAACAAAAAGAAAGAAGAAATTAATTTTTCCAAATTCTTTTGATTTTAGTTATTAGTCAATTGTAGGGGATAACGAAAGTGAACGTAATATATAAAAAGTTCGAAATCATGACCTATAACAAGTTTTATAAAGTACTAATTGAAAAAATTAAAATTTTAGTAACCATTTTCGTTAACATTTTGTGATGACACGTCATTTTTTAAGTTAAGATAAGTAGTGAAAAAGTGAAAAAACATCCGCATTTTAATCTTTGCTTCTATTCTATCTTGGGCCAAATTTGGGCACTATACTGATGAGAAAGCATAATAGCAATGAAATGGTCCCAGAATTTCAACAAATCTCAGTAATAAAGAGAAATTTCAAAATAATAATTTTAAATTACTGTTTAAACAAGTTAACGTCACCGATCACGTGGTACGGAGAACTTTTATTAGTTGATTAAACTATAGTATAATACCTGCTGCTTCTTTGTAGCTCTAGACTAATGGCTGTACTAGCGAATTAAATGTCTATTCTAGTCTTCGTTAGTATTTTGAATAGTATTACGTATAATAAAAGAGAAAAATAATTAGATACTATTTTAATGGGAATAAGCCACAATTGAAGGTTAAAATAAGTTTATTGACGTTTCAATTTCCACTTCGGAAATCGTTCTCAAAATACAAACAGTAAATTAAACAAATTTTATTTGTTTAAGCAAAAAAAAAAACAAAAAAAAATTGTTTAATTAACCAATGTTTGTATTTTGAGAACAAGTGGAAATTGAAACGTCAATAAAGTTATTTTAAACTTCAATTGTGGCTTATTCACAAAATAGTATGTAATTTAAAATGCCACAAGATAATAGCTTCAGTACAATATTAAAAAAAAATAATTACGATAATCTTAACGAAAATAGAAACTAGAAGATTAATATTTCAAAGAAAATAAACATTTATATTTGTTTTCCATTCACAGGAAGTGTTGAAATTGTTTTATAGTTACATAACTAATGGTTATTCTTTCAAATTACATAAATAAGAAATACGCATATTAACATCACCAAACACGGACTAATCATTTTCCGGGATTGGACCGTGTAATTTTTGTATGATCCGCGTGTTCATCCAGTAGATTAACCAAGGTTTTTAACAACGATTTCCATCAAAACGCATCGATTTTGATGAAATTTTGAAATTAATCTCTATTTAGTCTTAACTTCAAAATGTAACCTACGCCGGGATTCACAAAAATGACTCGGTCCAAACCGGTAAGACGATTAGTTAATTCTGATGTTGTCCGTGGAAGCCTCTGATTTCAATAAACAAACATATTGAATTAAAACAAAAAGTTGCAGTAAAACAAAACTTGTATGAGAATTCATAACCTCCAATAGAGCTCTAATAGCTACATGTTCCAGAAAATTAGTAACTAATTATGAAATAATGAAATATATTTATTATTTATTATGTTAATGAAATATATTTTTGAATATAGTAAAAATTCGTCACTGCAACGGATCTGCCTGAACTCTTACACAATTTTGGATGGAAACATGTATTATTGGAGCGCCTTGGAGGTTCACCGACTGAAATGCTGTTAAGGCAAACGGCGTGATCTCTATTTATTTTCAAAAGAATATTACGATTTTTCACATCTGTCGGATTTATTTTAGTTTTGGATCAGCATAGAATGCTAGTTCTCCAGCCACATATAACTTTGGAATGTTAAAGATTTAAAAGTGAGTTAGAAATAGATCCTGAATCTCCAATTGTCCACTTATTAAATAAATATGGGTATCCGGCTCGAGGGACCAATGTATAAATTGGAATATACCATAATTTTAGATAATGAAATAATTTTAGCTCCAAAATAAGTACATCGACAAAACTTCAAACAATGACTTAACGTTCTATATTTAGGTAAATTTTCTATTAGACTACGTTTTCAGAAGAATTCAACCACAATTTATAAGCTCACAAATAAAACTACAACTCATCAAAAAGACAATTACCTTACACCTTGTAACTTTGCACCTAGATGCTACAAAAATATAATTCGAACTAGGAAATTATTGTCACATTATTTGGCAATTGATCTAATTTTTAAAAATTACCAATTAAGGGGTTTAATTTGTAATTGAAAAGTATGTAAAAAAGAAGTACTATTTTCGTTTAAGGCTCTTATTCAAAGATGCCTAAACATTAATGTCTGCTTAGGAGTCTATAACAAACCACCGCACCGATACGGTTAACCATGAAAAACTGGTGGAAATTTTTAGAAAACAGCAACCTGGAGGAACATAAATTGATATCAAACCTCAACTACAAACACCAATCGACATGACACTGAAAATTAACGAAATATGAAGGGAGTCAGCCAACGATGTATATTGTCACCTCTCTTATTCAACGCTTGCCTGGCGTCGGTGATAAGTGCTGCTAATTTAGAAAAATAATAAATAATATTAAGATGCATTGGAGAAAATGATATCCTGATGAGGACTCCCCCTCACTACCAAAAAAAGTTAATGAAAATTATAACAATAACAATCCTAAAGAAACACTAATGGTAAGGAGATACAGAGGGATAACCCTCTTGAATACCATATATAAAATACTGTCTCACAACATAATTTATAAACGACTGAGCTCACACTTGGGGAGAAATTCGGGGGAATATTAACGTGAATTCAGGCCTGATCGGTCAACAATAGACCTGATATTCATATTAACACAAATTCTTAAAAAACCAGCAAATTTGATATCGACACCTTCCATTACAGCGTAATACGGAACCAGTTACATGTAGCAATGCTAGTCTTCAGAATGTCTAACAAACTTATAAAATTGGTAAAAACAATTTTAAAAGATGACTGAGACAGGGCAACTGGTGTGCCTTCTTTGGAACATTGAGTAAGTTTAAGTAAGAAGAGATGCGGAACTGAACAACTGAGGTACAATATTTAATAAATCTACCCAGAAAATAGACATGGTAAACACCACGAGCATAATATCGGAAAAGATAAATCGAAGAATAGAGCTTAAAAACAGAAGTTCTTATGGACTTACCAAACACCTTAAAAGCCATTATCAAATAAGAACAACAAAGGTAATGGTATGCACAAGCATATGACAGCAGAATATTAATATTCGAGAGAAAAATACACAGAGGCCCAATAAATGATAATGGAATGGATATTATTTTCGAGCAATATAATAAATACAATAAAATAGGCGAAGCTAAAGATGTAGTTACTACAATAAAAATTAGAAGCCTACAGTGGGCAAGAAATCTGACAAGAGGAAATGACAGCTTCCATGCAAGACGTACTTATTTGGCAAAACCGGGAGGAACTAAACCAAGGTTGAGATGGACGGATGGTGTGGATAAGGATGCCAGGAAAATCGTAGTGGCACACTGGCAAAAAGCTGCAAGAAATAAGACCAAATGGAGGAATAGGTTTAGGAAAGTTGAGGTTCAACTGTAGTACCAATGATGATGATATTTTTAAAAATAAAACAATAATTTATTAAAATACAAAAAATAGTAATGTATAGTTCACTAATGAAGATCAAACATATTCTTCTTAGATGTCAGCTGTTACAGGAATCGTGAGGTTTTTATTAACCTTTCACCAACACAATACACTCAGATAAAATTAGTTGCCTAAGATGAAGTTTTCATGGAATAATTTGAGCAAAACATCGTGCAAACATATAACCACACTATGGTGGAGATATGTAGATGTGCTCTCCATTTGGCCTCATGGACCAAAAGCACAGAATAAATTTTTGATATACATTATAAAGAAGAATCAATCAAATTATTTTTTTTTTCAAATACAGTAAATAATTGCTTATTTACAGTGTTTTAGGTTTGTTTACATTCCACAAAATCTTGTGATATTCATAAAAATTGCACATGACAACTCTGGAAATAATACCAACTGTGGAAATGAATGACAGCATGACGTCACACCTTCATTGATTATGTAACTTATTTGAAGATTATCTCAAAAGAGACCGTTGTTTAATAGACAATTCGAAATTTTAATTTAAAATTCTTTAGTAGTTTTTAAGATATAGTCTGCAAAATAATTGTGGGACGCCGTTTATTATATATGTAGATATTAAAGATTATAAATATAATAAGGCTTCATAAAAATATTAGTAACAAAAGAAAATATACATGAAAAGCTGACGAATAAAAATATATTTTAAAATTAAAAAAAAAATAAGAATATGGTCAAAACACGACGCAAGTGGAGATCACAGATCCATTTCTAAGCAAATTAAAAATCGACTTTTTTAATTTAGTGTCACACTAAAATAATGTACCATTTGTAGAAAAATATAACTGATGTAAAAATGTAATCATCGATAAAACAAAGTGCAGTGTAAAGGTATCACAGGATAAACATATATAGAAGCAGTTCGTCACGATTGAGAATAATCAAATTGTAAAATTCGGCGGGTAAATCGTCAATTTGGCAACCATAATTCTTAATTATATTATTATTTCTTTATTTAGATTAGAAAAATTAATATATTTACAAATTGCAAAAGCAAATAGCAGTGGGTTGTCGATATTAATAGAAATATTATTTATTAATAAAAATACCAAGTAGATTTACAAGGTGCTCAATACACAGAAATCCTATTCATTTTTTTGAAATATATAACAATTCAACTTTAATTCAACGCAGTCATTTTTTGAACCAAACGTGGATTTTAAATGAAGTGTAAATCGGAACATACCACATAATTACTAGCGATATAAACAGCCGTATATATAGTAGAACATCGTGGCCAAAGCAGCTTAGAACCTGGTTCAACACAATATCTGTGCAGCTCTTCAGCGCTGCTGCAGACAAGATAACGATTGCCATGATGATCGGTAACATTCGTCACGGATAGGCACACCAAGAAGAGAATAAGGTATTGAAGTAAAATAACACAAAGGACCTGTAGTGTGTGTTGTTTCAAAACAAGAAATAATGAATGATCACATTATATGTATAATGATAATGTATGAAAGATAAAAATTATTTTCATAAATTTCATTCTCAGTAGATATCCAATATATGTAGTAATTACAAGTATACAGAAAAATGATACAATACATCCAAAATCCCTAAGACCTATCAGCCGTTCAGTGTTTGTTTTAAACATGGAGGAAAAAACAGTGGATAACTATATCCGAAAAGAATGTCTGCTATAAAAGCTTCTGCACTATGCATTCTGCAGCATGCATCTAAAGTATAACTACTTAAAATATCAATTATTCATCAGGTACGGGTGTTCTCCCGTTGTCTCTCTTGTTCGCCAGGTAACTCCCTTTGAGTTAAAGTTGAACTGTTCTAAAATAGGACTTCGTATGACCATCTTGCTGGTGTAAAATTATTAAAATTAAAAGGGAACAAACGCCAATATTGTACTAAACTGCTTCTTAAGCTGTCGCGTGCAAATTTGTTATATATAATACATACAAAGAAAAATAAATAAAATAAGTATTGATACGACGAGAACCTTTTAAGAACAGTTTAAGGTTATTATTACTGAGTTATTATTGATGTTAAATGACAGAAAATACTAATATTCTTTAAGATCTAGTAAGCAGAGCAAATTGCGCAACTCTGCAACATCTTCCGCTAAAGTTGAGTAACGAGTCATACGTTCTCACCTATTACAATACTACTCATCCATTGACCGACCTGAAAAGCTAGTCCGGCTATTCTAATTTACGTCACAGATCCATTTTGTATTTTTAACCTCTACGTTAAACTTAATTTTGCTGGCCTTCTTCTTCTTCTTGTAGTGCCTATCCGTTTTGGATGTTGGCGACTATCATGGCCATCTATATTTTGCAAGCTGCGGCTCTGAAAAGATTTGTGGTTGTTGTGTTGAACCACGTACAAGATTTTTCAGCCAAAAAATTCTTCGCCTTCCTGGTCCTCGTTTTTCTTTGACTTTTCCTTGAAGAATTGATTGCAACAACCCATATCTTTAGCTGTTCCTCATGATGTGAGCGAAGTATTCAATTTTGGCTGTTTTTATTATGGTCAACAACGCTTTTTATTTTTTGCATTCTTAATAAAACGTCCCGTTAGTAACGTGGTATCTTCAGGATTCTACGATAAAGCCACATTTCGAAAGCCTCAATCTTCTTACAGGCAGCGTACGTGAGAGTTCACGACTCAACTCCATACAATAGTATAGGAAAGATATAACATCGTAGTAACATGATTTTTATGGGTACTGAGAAATCGTGACATTTGAATAGCTTAGCCATTTTTTGAAATGCATATCTTGCTTTCTCTATCCTAGATTTTATTTCTAGAGAATGGTCCCAATTTTCATTGACGTTCGTACCGAGGAAGGTGTATGTTTTTACAATTTCTATTGGATGACCATTCACACTGATTCTTTCAATTTTATGTTCCTTCTTAGAGATCATCATAGATTTTGTTTTCTTAATGTTCAGTGAAAGTCCATATCTCTGACTCACTTCTGTGATTCTATTCACTAACTCCTGGAGGGCCTCATAACTGTCAGCGAATACCACTGTGCCATCTGCGTATCCAATGTTATTGATACATTCTTCGTTAATTCGAATTCCGGGTTCAACATCTTCTACTGCTCCTTGAAAGATTTCCTCAGAGTATATATATTTCTGGCCTGCGCCGAGATATTCTCCATGAAACTACTAGACTATTCACATTGAAGAGAGTGTACCGGTCTGCTTGGCCATGCAAAGGTTGAGAATAGAAGAGATTGAGAGGACCAGAACGATTCAATCTACTGATAAAAAATTATACATTTTACTGGTGTAAACTATACATAAAAAAAATGAAAGAACATTTTTATATTTCAGCAACCAATATGAAATTAAGAAATTATAAAAGAGATTGAAGACTATGAAACAATTATTGAAAACAATAGAGCTTAATATGTTGAACTATGATGTGAGAGACATGCACATAATTTTCGGAGCAAATTTAAGCCAGGAAATTGTCGTGATCTTAAAAAAGTGATTAGAAAACTAGAAAAATTTGTCTAAAATAAAAAAAAATTGACTAGAATAATTTGTCAAAAAATTTTGTCAAATCTACAAATTAGTAGCAATGAATGACTATAAGACAGTTATTTTTAGAAACTACACAAAAATATTTTAAAATTGAATGTTAATGGCAAGTACGACATTTATATTTTTGTCAAGTTTTTGAATAACAGTTAATCTTTTTTGTTATTGTAATCAACGTAAACATTTAATAACGGTAATTTGTTGTCCAAAAGAAAGCCGATCACATAATAAACCAAGCAGGTAAATCGGTAAAACCAAAAGCAGATAAGAACTTCCCAGAAACAGGTAAATCCAAATGAAAACAATAGCGAAACGAAAGTTGCCCGGGAACTGTAGACGGCATTGAACATAATGTAAAACGGTAATTAGTATTACTATATAACAATTAGCTGCAATAGGCAAATAAAAGTCAAAACAATAATGAGGAGAAAGTACAGTAAATAAGGCGAAAATTTCATTAGTTTCCGGGAAAGCACATCAGCTAATAAGGCACCCAATACCCAACCAGGTAAATAAGCAAATAAAATGTAAACAATATCGAAAATAAAGTTACTCAGTAGGCCAATTAAATTAGTTTTTTACTTGACAAAACTGTATAGAGGGGTTTAATAGTTGAAATCTGTATGAGATATTGCAAAAATACTTTTTGTAATATTTTTTGAAAAATAAGCCAATTTCTAAGGATGATCCAGGTAATTTGTTTGAATGCATGTCAATGATCAGGTGCCTATTTTACGGTTAAGACTTATACTAATGACCTATGGAAAAAAAAAAGTAAAAAAATACATTTATGTACATAAATTTACAATAACTCGGTAGAATTTAGTTCAAATTAAATGGCTAAAAAATATTTGAAAAGCTGGTAAAAACACAACTATAAAAAAGGTCCTACAATCCTTAGGAGCGAAGATAGCCCTTTTTTAAATCACTATTACCTTAACTAACAATGTTAAGGCCTGAAATTAACCAATCTTTTATAAGAAAAGTCAAAGTTTTAAACTTTTAGCAAAAAAATTATTGATTTTTTTGGGAGTATTGTATTGTATATTGTAAAGTACTTTGCGTTCCGACTAAAGTAAATAGGAATAAAGGAAATATACCACTTGACCATCATAAGTGTTGTTTGTTCACTGATTGGGCTCTAGACAAACTCGAAAATGATGGCGATTTTTTTCAAAAAAATAATCTTTTCCGATGAAGCTCGTTTTTGGTTAAACAGCTTTGTGAATAAGCAAAATTGTCGTTTTTGGAGTGAAAATGATCATCATGAGATTCTTGAGAAGCCTTTGCATCCAGACAAAGTCACTGTCTGGTATGGTTTATGGCATGGTGGCATCATCGGACCTTATTTTTTCAAACATGGTGTAACAGTCAACGGTGAAAGGTATCGAACGATGATAACGGATTTTTTGTGGCCTCAGTTGGATGAAATGGATTTGTATGGCATGTTTTTCCAACAGGACGGTGCCACATGTAACACTAAAGCCCCAACCATTGATTTATTGAAGGAAAATTTCCCGGAAATATTTAATTCTCCTGATGCCAGAGATCCCAGGAGAATTCAGCAACTTCGACCAGATGCGTGACCTCCAAGAAGCTGCGATTTAACACCGTTGGATTATTTTTTATCGGACTATGTCAAGTCATTGGTCTATGTGAATAAACCACAATCTATTGAAGACATCAAAAGGAATATAGAGTACACCATTCGTGAGATTAATGCGGATATTTTGCATAAAGTGACCGAAAATTGGGTCTATCGGATTCTCTCCTGCAAACGTAGTCGCGGTGGACACTTGAATGATGTGATATTCAGAACATAATCGTTATCTATTATATTTTGCAATCATTTTTTTTTATTTACAGAAATTTTTACCGTTTTCGTTAAAAAAAACATGAGGACATTCTTATTGGGGCACCTCTTAGTACATAGCAAGGAAAACATTAAGATTTGAGGTTTTTTCACTTTTTCGGATAAGTTCACAAAATATTGGGCATTTTTAAAGCGTTCTGTCTCACTAAATAACTACTCCCTTTTTTTAAGTTGTGTTTTTTAACCAGCTTTCCAAATACTTTTTAGACATTGAATTTGAACTAAATTCTACGAAATTATTGTAATGTTTATTAACTTAAAAAGTTTTATTTATTATTAAATCATTTTGTGTACATAAATGTAATTTTTTTAAACTTTCTTTCATAGGTCATTACTATACGTCTTAACGAGAAAAAAGCCATTGATTATTAAGATCCATTTAAATGGATCCATCCATCTAGTCAAATTACCTCGACCAACCATAGAAATCAGCCCTTTTTCAAAAAATCATATAAACAAATTAAATTTCGCAAAAACTATTCAATCGATCTGACTCATATTTTGCACACAATTCAAAGACGATAAGGCCCTCAAGTTGGGTACACGCAAACTAATCATCAATTAGCATAAATACCTTCGTACATAGTACAAAATCACCGGCATAAAAGTAGGGATTTGAAAATAGACCTCAAGAGATTGGTAAACTCATCACTGGCCTACCTGCACCCCATGGCAAGTATAGAATCCCCATGCAAACCGCTAAGATTTTGTAATTTGACAGAATAAATCTAAAATAGATGTATTAAATGCAAATGTAATTCATTGGTTTTTATTTGCGAATTACTCAAAATTCTATTGATAGCTATCATTTGCCCTTGTTCCTTTAACATGGATAGTGAAATGCTCATTGATTACGTTTTGAGCCAACATGGACGAAAATGATAGATATCAATCATTTCAAATTTCAATTGCGAAATACTCTAAAATCGAATTGCCTTTTGTGAACTTGTTCGACTCGTTCGTAGAGTGAAACATCCTGCATATTTAGAAGTTTAATAAACACAGATGTATGTCAATATTGTACTTTAAAGTTTTTTAAGAAATACTTTATATTTCTCTTTCTAGACATTTTTGATAAATACTCGAAGTGCCAGGATTGGAAAATCATAAATAACTGAGTTTCTGTGTAGAATTGCAATAGTACTCTTATAATAAGTTTTGCAGTACCAGCTGAAGATCCAAATATTTTTTTGACTTAACCAATAAATTATTTTTTCACATGTAAAAGTACTGCAAATAAAATGATTCTTTTTTAAAATTCTACGCTCATTATTATTATGAAAGTCAAAACCCATTTTTTTTTTCAATTTCTCACCTTAAAAAAATAGGAGAGTTTTTTATTGATTCTTAGTACATACAAATATTATTTATTTTCTTTTGTCTACCCATATAGAGTTTGTAACGTTTCAAATTTATATAGTTTTCTTCATTTTCATATTGGCGAACAATTTTAAATTCAGTTCCATGTTCCAAGTTTTTAAGCCATTTTAATTTTTTAATTTTTATTTGCTGTTTTCACAAGATAATATTTCCTCAAATAGGCTTTGACCCTTTATAAAAGACAGGAAACTGTACTTAAGAATTTTAAACTATTCTGTATAATAAATAGATTTCTAATTACTTAAGTTTTTAATCGGGAACTATTTCAGATATAAACGAAAACAGCACATGCTGATAAATATTTTTATTATAAAGTTCATTATCGAAAATCTATGTAACTGAATTTTCAGATCTCAAAAGCGTTTAGATTGGCAGATACGTCTAATACACGCGATACCGTAAGAAATCCGATATTATTATTTATTTTAAAGCAATTTGCCTAAAATGGTTTCTTAAGGTAAGAAATTACCACATAAACGAGAAGTGTAACAGGAAATCTTCCGCATTAGAAACCAGCGCCTTGGGTAAAAAATGCTGGTGATGAGTTTCCCTATCTGCGATGATCAGTTTACCTATCTCCAAACGATTCCGGTGATCAGATTACTATATCTCGGAGGGTCTAATAATTTTATGGGGGGATATACAGATGAGTTCGTACAGGTCCCTCAAGTTAAAGTACATTTAAACAAATTTTAATAAACAATACAAAAGTTATTAACAATTTTCAAAAACAACCATTTTTTTGTTCAAATTACTATAACTTTTTTATTTATTAACCGATTTTAATTTAGCATATCTCATTTTGTGTATTTTTTTCTCCAAAAAAGTTGTCTGTTGACGGAAAATCTCTCAAAATTAAAAAAAAAATTTAAGTTATGAGCAAAATAACGAGTTTATCGTTTTGATTGTTTATTTAAAAATAGAAGGTCTGGCTATTAATTAACAAGACTGCAAGACCAACTTCGCACAGACTTTCTTCATGTTCAATTCGTCATGTAAAATTTTTCTGACAGTTTTTTATCGGCATTTACAGTCTCAGCAATCATTCGAATGATCATACGACGATCTCTGCTCACAATTTCATTTATTTTGGTCACTATTTGCGGAGTTGAAACAGGGACAGGTCGACCTGGACGTTGGTCATCTTCGGCGCTCTCTCGGCCTACAGAAAACCATTTATACCATTCGAAAACACGCGCACGTGATAGAGAATTCTCACTACAGGCCTCTTTCAACCAATTATATCACTCAGTCGGAGTTTTTTTTTAATTTAACGAGAAATATCACATTAATCCGATGCTCATGTTTTTCGTCACTGTTATCGGTACGAGAAAAAAACACGTTATTTTATAACCTCTACAGAAAAAATACTAATACAGCGACAAAAACGTGTTTTTGTACTGGAAGAGTAGACACTTCCAGCTATCCAATGCTACATTCGTTTCACACTCTTCTTCTTATTCTCTAGGATTTCTTCTTCCCTAGATGAGAGTCTTTGGTAATATCTCATACTACACATTTCAACTGTCAAACCGGTCTATACAGTTGTGACGAAAAAAGATTTATTTTTTACTAACTTAATTGGTCTAAAGGGATTGTAGGTTGCGTTGATGATTTAAACATAATGTAAACCCATAATTAGTAATACCATGAAAAACCATAACGATGTTATGATCATCTGTGGTAATACAAGCAGATAACAACTACCTCAAATGGGAAATTAAAGTAAAAGCAATAACGAGGAGAAAGTTAAACAATAAAAAAGCAACAAAAAACAAATAAAATTCAAGGACCGTAAAACAAAACAAAACAAAAATAAAATAAATCCACACTTAGAACGCAAATTTAAAGAACAATAAACAACAAAAAAGACGAGGATATTAAGAAAAGGCTCCAAAACATAAAACTTCACAATATAAAATTCCTTTTTGCTTGACTTTTCTAAAAATATTCTCAATAATAATAATCTTAAAATTTGTGCTCAAGAAGGTCCTCATATACAACCTAGACATAATAATAATAAAGTTTTAATATCGTATCTCAAAATTACTCTTATTTATAATAAAAACAAATATTTATTTATTTATTACTTAATTAATAAGGACTAGTCAGGTATAAAGTAGATCAATAAATCATAAAAATGAAGAAAAAATCAGTCATTAAAAGACATAAGTAGTAGCTGCACAAGCTGTTTTCATAGTCAGACAAAAAACGGTCTACACAGATTGACATAGCGACAATTTTCACAAAGCTTATTACTAAACGCACCACAGCACCTCCGCTGACAAAGTATAATTCGCAAGTGAATTATTTCAAAATGTGTACATGTTGAAATACACTGCACCCCAAAATTAACGCATAATTTTAAAAACCCTGGTAAATTAAATAATTTTAATGTTTCGATTTTTGTGCTAATATATTATCGTTATCCCCGGTATATTGTAAAATTTATCGAAAGAACGGTAAAAAACGCTGATGTTTTTATCATTTTTTTGCAAAAAATTAAAAACATGCTAATTGTGCTTCATTTTATTTCGAATTTAGTTGGGTTGGATTTCGTTGTGCTGAACGTTTAAAGGGGTTTTTCAAGTATATTAAGTGTTTTTTCTTTGAAATGAACCACCCGCAGCAAGAAAATCGAAATTTGTCAGAAAGTGACTGTTTTAGAATCGTTACTCTTCGCGAAGAAGGATACACTCAAACGTCATTGGATACACTCAAGTAGAACTCGCTGAACGTTTTAACGTCACCCAGTCAACAATTTCAAGAGTGTTAACACGTTTTTCTGTTACTGGAAGTAACTCGAGAAGACCCGGTCAAGGCCGTGAAAGGGTTACAACTCCTAATCAAGACCGGTTTTTGACACTTCGTACACTGAGACAAAGGTTTGTTTCCAGTACTTCTCTACAAAATGAATTTTTGGATCGTTATAACTTTAGAATCAGCCAAAATACAATTAGAAGAAGACTTGCCGAAAACGACCTACACCCTGGAAGGGCACCAATTGGCCCATTATTGACCAGAGACCATAGAAGGCAAAGATTGAATTTTGCTCGTGAACATGTTGATTGGAATAGTGACGATTGAGGAAGAATATTGTTCACCGATGAATCCAGGTACTGTCTTTTTTCTGATGACAGGAGAAATCGAGTGTATAGAAGGCCTGGGGAACGCTACGCACAGTGTAACACCGTAGAGACTGTACAGTATGGCGGCGGCTCGGTAATGGTATGGGGTGGGATTAAGTTAGAGGCTCGTACGGAATTAGTTAAAATAAATCACGGTCGGCTTACATCGCAGAGGTATATAACAGACATTTTAGAAGAGCATGTCGTGCCATTTGTACCATTTATTGGGGATAATTTCATGCTTATGCAAGATAATGCCAGGCCACACACGGCAAGAATTGTGCAGCAGTATCGTCAGGAGGTTGGAATTCCTGCCATGGATTGGCCTGCGATAAGTCCTGACCTTAACCCAATAGAACATGTTTGGGACATCATAGGCAGACGACTACGAAAACTACCTAATGCACCAAACACATTAGATGAACTGTTTTTGCGGTTGGTTGAAATTTGGGATCAAATTGATCAAGAAGAAATCAGAACGATTATTCTCAGTATGAGAGATCGTTGTCAAGCAGTAATAAATGCCAGAGGAGGCAATACTCGATACTAGTACACGGTAGTAGTATTTTCTTCAACTTTAAAAACTTTTTCTTCATTAGTTTATGATGTTAGTTTGTTTAGATCAGTTCGTTTAGATGTTATGATTTATGTTAGGATGTTATATTGTTAATTTCAATACATTTTTTGTAAAAAAAGAATAGTTTTATTTAAGATGTTCTAAAACAACCATAAAGCAGAAAAGAACAAACAAAATTTTTTTCATTACAACTCAAAATAAGAATTTTAAAATTATGCGTTAATTTTGGAGCGCAGTGTATTTTACTAGGAAAAAATATGCATACAGAGAAATAAGGACATAAATTCAATCATTCTTTGTGTCAATTTAGGTGCAGAGAAATATTTTGTTCATTTATTTAATAATTTGCTTTGTTAATGTCATTTTCAAAGCGTCTTTCTTATGTATAATTTGTCTGATCATGAAAAGTAATTTCGTTAAACATTACAAAAATCAACAATCTCTACAAAATAGTTAAAAACATTTCTTACTGTTGAGCTAAAAAGCGCACTCCTAGAGACTACTGTAGCCTGCTACAACAACTAGAATCGTTAATAGTCGACGTCCTACCATCGAGAGTTTGGTTATTGGCATCGTATCTAGGAAGATCTCGATTTCTCGCTTGCTAAAAATGAAACAAAAATATAATATTACAAACGGTAGATTATATAAACAGTATCTTGTAATAAATGTGAAACTTTCGATTGGTACAAACTT
Source organism: Diabrotica balteata (assembly GCA_918026665.1). Classification (NCBI taxonomy): domain Eukaryota; kingdom Metazoa; phylum Arthropoda; class Insecta; order Coleoptera; family Chrysomelidae; genus Diabrotica; species Diabrotica balteata. Next base: position 66,494,575 of record OU898276.1, on the reverse strand, counting down.
TTTTTTCAAAAAATTGCACTCAATTACGTATGAAATAATTTTGAAGAATTATGTAGTATTAACCAATCCCCAATTCACTTTTCAATAATCCAATTGGCTACAATGAACTAGAGTTTGCAATAAAAAAATCGAATAATTCAGCTGCTGATTTAGATCAAGTCGCATATGATCTAAAACTTATCTCGCAGAGTAAAATTATTTCTAGTTAAAATATTCAATGAAGTAGGGTTACAAAATAGTAACAGAGAAATAGAAATAAATATTAGTAATCTCCATGAGCCAAAGCATTCCCATAAGCATAAAAGATAACAAAGGATTTAACAATAGAATAAAGAGCATCGGACAACAACTCCATGGCCGGTCTAGCTTTCGTGGAGGAGGAGCTCTGAACTGAGTAGGGGCTCTTCTGTACTTCACGGAAGACAGACTGGGCGAGGGATGTCCTCAACCTCGACACGGCACGTCCCATATGGCTGATAGGGAAAGTTCCTGCAGATATGCAGGACAGGTACGAATAAGGCATTGCCAAATTAGTACCCGCGGATCAACTGAGGATATGACATTAGGCAGCAGTAATGTCATTACTGGATTAAGGCTGTGGGAAGTAAAAATCCTGTAGGTTTATTCCAGATACTCACAGGCGTCACTCACATTATGAGTTAAGCGGCTGTGATACTGCGATGGGGAAGGCAACTGGAAACCACCCCATTATGATCCCTAGTAAAGTTATCATGGAATCAATGAGTGTAACGAATACTACTGATCATGGGCTGCGGAACTCAAGATCCGGCAGGGGAAGGAATACACAATCAAACCACAGGGCTTCCCAGGTCGCTAGCCAGCGAAATCCCTGTGAGCAAAACATCACTAGACATACGATGAAAATGAAGAATCCATACAAAGTGGCTACATGGAATGTAACAACCTTATATGAAGCCGGTAAGTTGAGAAATCTACTCTCTGAAATGGACAGATTAAACATTACTATCATGGGGGCGAGTGAAACAAGATGGCCAAACAAAGGGAATTTCAGTGCAAATGGTTACGCCGTTTATTTTTCTGGAAATCAAGACCATATGCATCGAAATGGAGTAGCAATAATTATCAAACAGCATATTAATAAGTATGTCACTAACTTCATCCCAATATCAGACAGAGTAATTTTAATACAGCTGAATGCTAAACCTGTAAATATAAATATCATTCAAGTTTATGCTCCCACTGCTGACGCAGATGAGCAGAATATTGAAGAATTCTACCATCAAATAGAAGAAGTGCTAAAAATAACAAAGAAACACAAAGCAATAATAATTATGGGTGACTTTAACGCTAAAGTTGGACAGAAGATGACGCAGGGCATCACCGGAAAGTTTGGCTTGGGAGAGAGAAATCAAAGAGGTGAACGGCTAATAGAATTCTACCAAGAAAATAACTTCGCCATTACAAATACCTGGTTTCAACTTCCAGAAAGGCGTCTTTACACGTGGAAATCCCCTCAAGATGGACATCAAGGCAGAATAGTACGGAATCAAATAGACTACATCCTAATAAACCACCGATTTCGAAACAATATTAAAGATGTAAAAACTTACCCCGGCGCTGACATAAACTCAAATCACAATTTACTCTGCTCCAAAATACAAATTAAATTGAAGAAATTAACAAAGCCAACTAAGCCTTGTAAGATATATCTCGACCTCCTGAAAAACCCTCAAACGCGCGAACACATAACACAGCAAATAAATAGTAAAATACACAGAATATCAAATATACCAAACGAAAACAGAACCATTAACGAATGCTGGTATGCCATTCAAAACTCGATTTTAGAGAACGTACAAGAGTCTTTGAAAACACCTACCATGTTGGCAAAAAATGAGTGGATGACACAAGAAATTCTAGATCTGATGGAATTTCGACGGCAACACAAAAATAGAAATATTATCGAATATCGTGAAATTAATAAACGCATAAAAAGAAAAATTAAGCAAGCCAAAGAATCCTGGCTTGAGAATTTATGTAAAGAAATAGAAGGCCTCCAAAAAAAGCATGACAGCTTCAACCTGCATAAGAAACTTAAATATACTGCCGGAATTAGAAAACAGAAAAATGCTCACATACTTAACAGCGCGGACGGAAAAATTTGTGATCACGAACAACAGTGCAAAGAAAGGGAGAGATACATCACTGACCTTTTTGACGATGCTTCTAGGGAAAATGCTCCAAATACTGCCTATGACAACCAGTTGGACAGAGGTCCCAATATACTGAATTCGGAAGTCGAAAAGGCAATACAGCAAGCCAAAAACAATAAAGCACCTGGACCAGATCAAATCCCTGCCGAACTACTTAAACTTTTGGATGAGGAAAGCATTGCCTGCTTAACCACTTTCTTCAACAAAATTTACAACGAAGGAAAAATACCAGATGATTGGTTAGAGTCACTGTTTATAACATTACCAAAGAAAAGCAGGCCCACCAAATGCAGCGATTTTAGACTAATCAGTTTGATGAGTCACACACTGAAGATACTCTTACCAATTATACAAAACCGAGTATTCCTTCTATGCGAAAGTAAGATGGGTGATAAGCAATTTGGATTTAGAAACGGTCTAGGAACTAGAGAGGCACTATTCTGTATGCGCGTTCTATTACAAAAAAGTTGTGAATTCCGAAAGAATGTTTATGTTTGTTTCATCGACTTCGAGAAGGCGTTCGACAGAGTCCAACACAATACACTTTTCGACTGCCTACGGGCAGCGGGACTTGACCACTATGATATAAGACTGCTGAAATACTTATATTACAATCAAGTAGCCTGTATCCAAATTGGAGACAGTCCCACTGAAAAAATACCCATCAAACGTGGAGTACGGGGTTAGGTTAGGTTAGGTTAGAGTACCAAACCTAACCCGTACCCGTAGGGGTATTAGGTTAGGGTACCCGTACAGGGTTGTACCATTCGCTGTTATATATTTCATTTCATATTCGCTGTTATATATAATCAGACTACGTACCATTCGCTGTTATATATTTTCAATATTATTATATGGAGCTGAGACTTGGACATTAAAAAAATGTAATTTAAAAAGAATCGAGGCCTTCGAACTCTGGTTATACCGCAGAGTATTGAAAATATCATGGACTGATAGAATTACAAATAAAGAAGTACTGGAGAGGGTTGGTAAAGAAACAGAACTAATCACCACTATACAAACCAGAAAACTGGAATACCTAGGCCACGTGATGAGGGGACCAAAATATGAAATTTTGAGACTGATAATACAGGGAAAGATTCAAAGAAGAAGATCTGTTGGCCGAAGGCAGAACTCATGGTTAAAGAATCTACGTGATTGGTACCAATGCAGATCGATTGATTTGTTTAGAGCAGCAGGTTCTAAAATAAGAATAGCCATTATGATTGCCAACCTCCGTAGGGAGACGGCACTCTAAGAAGAAGACAGGGTTGTGTTTTGTCACCCACTCTTTTTAATCTGTACTCTGAAGAAATCTTTAGGGAGGCTTTGGATGACAGACAAGAGGGAGTAAGACTAGGTGGAGAAGTAATCAACAATATTAGATACGCTGACGATACAGCCATTCTTGCAGAAAGTTTACAAGATCTCCAAACATTACTAAATCTAGTCAGTGAAGCAAGTTATCGGAGAGGCCTAAAAATCAACATTTCAAAGACAAAGTGGATGGCAGTTGGAAAGATCCATATAGACCAAGGTCTGCTTTCTCTTAATGGAGAAGAGATAGAAAGGGTAAATCATTTCAAATACCTTGGCAGCTGGTTAAATGTAAATTGTGACTCTGATGAAGAGATAATATCCAGGATCGAAATATCACGTAAGGCTTTTATGACCTGGAAACCAGTTTTAGACCCAGAAACCTGTCAATGAACATTCGTAAGAAGGTCCTGAAATGTTATGTGTGGTCGATCCTATTGTATGGTTGTGAGACATGGACGTTAAAAACCACAATGCTAAACAAGTTAGAAGCATTCGAAATGTGGTGCTATAGACGAATCCTGAAGATATCGTGGGTTTCGCACACCTCCAATGAAGATGTTCTTCAAATGATCAACTCAGAACGTCTGCTCATAAACATCATAAAGAGGAGAAAAACAGAATACTTCGGCCATATAATTAGAGGACCAAAATACCATTTACTTCGCCTTATAATACAAGGAAAAGTGGAAGGAAAGAGATGGATTGGTCGAAAGAAACTTTCATGGCTGCGTAATATTAGACAATGGTGTGGTTTCACAGTAGAAGAATTATTTCGCGCAGCAGCCGACAGAGAGAGGTTTCAGGAAATTGTAAACATGATGACGGCCAACGTCTGAATACGGACACGGCACCCAAAGAAGAAGGACAACAACTAGAGGATCCAAAAGAATTATGGAATGAATTTTAAAACCAAGTTAACAAAATCTCCACAAACAATGATTATAGATGAAACTTAATCAATAAAAATAAACGGATGACAGAAGACATTTTGAAATTGATGGAACAACGTCGACTTATAAAATCTAATAAAACAGAATATAGACATCTACAGAGAAGAATTAAAAGGGAGATAAAATTAGCCAAAGAAAAATGGATGAGAAAAAGGTGCGAGGAAATTGAGCATGTCATATCTAGGCACAACTTTTTTAATGTGTATAAAAAAGTAAAAGAAATCAGCAACATATATAGGGAGTATAAGTTCCCTATGTACTAGTTGACAATAACAACAAAATTATTGTAAATGAGACTTAATAACAAGAGAATGGCAACTGTATATATCAGAGTTGTTTGAAATGATAGAAATAATATTACTGAATTATATCAAAATTATTGTACTGACGGCCCTGAAATTATGAAATCAGAGGTAGAACACGCTTTTAAACAATGTTAAAATTAATAAAGCTTGTGGTTCAAATGATACACTAACTGAGTTGCTGAAAATAATAGATGAAGATAAGATAAAAATAATAGTAAAACTTTTTAATGCAATATGTAAAATTGGAGTGATTCCTGCAGACTGGCTCAAGTTTGTTCTTTGCTCTTTGTTACAAGACCTAAAAACACAATACTAGAAAATGGTCAGAATATCAATCAATTAGTTTAATGAGCCACACTTTTAAGATTTTTCTAAGAATACTCCACAATAGAATTAGACTCAAATGCTAAGATCTCGAAGATACCCAAGTTGGTTTTAAAAATGTTATTGTATAATTGTGATGTATCCAGAAATTTAGTGTCTCATTATAAAAGTTATTTTAATAACAGCTGTTAAACTGAATAATCCCTTGTAAATACTCTTCTTCTTCTTCGTCTAGCCATTCACGTCCACATCTGAACATAAGCCTCTTCAAGTCTTCCTTTCCTTCCCTTCTTCTTTCCAACAATGGAAAGGAAGGGAGGAAGACTTGTAAATACTCTATTGTTGTATAATTATTACAGCTATCCAAGCTGCCGGGGCCTGTATATAGCAAAGTCAACTGTAGGTAGATACATATAATCAGATCAAATATTATCATTCAAGCGTAATGTCAAAAAACTCTTTTTATAAAAATACAAATTTCCCATAATTATTACATTCTTTTATTAATCATTATTTTAAGTCTCAACGAAGAAAATACGCCATAAATTAAAAAGATCTTAATTTAGTCATATTGACTGGATCGGCCATTATCCAGAGACAGAAAAATTGGAAGTAATCCTATTATACCAAGATTAACAAGACGGGATAACAGTATTTGTCGGAAGCTCGATCGTGCAGATGAAGATGTTATTAGTTGTAAAGTGTATGCCTTGTATGAAGAACAAATTGTACCCACACTAAATATACCCTTTCAGATCAGGCACTTCACATTTTAAAAATAAAATTTTTAATAAATTTTTTTTTATTAAACTTAAAATTTAAAAAGTTTTGAATTTTTAATTAATTTAAAAAAACCAAATTTATTGATTTTTTGAGAAAATTGGAAATTTAAATCAAATTAAAAAAAGTTGTAAAAAACTCTGAATTGATTAATTAATAGTAACTTAAGACGCTTATAGAACTTCTCAGAAAGAAAGAGAAAATTATTAAATACTTGCTCTTAAACTATTAAGTTAAAATTATTATATTTTAAAATAACTAATTTAATTAAATATAATTCTCATACTATGAATAATTAATTTATGATTTAAAATTAAAAATTAAATATAAAATATAATTAATATTTTTTTTAATAAAATTAATTAATATAAATAAAAAATATGAATAAATAAATAATTTGAGTTTATTTATTATTAAAAAATTAATTTTTATATAAAAGATAAAATTAATATAAAAAAAACTTATTCTTTTAATATTATAAGTAATTTTTTTTTATTTAATAATTGCAGTATTTATAAATTTATTTGAAAATTCCAATTTAAAGATTAGTTTAGTTGAAATTTAATTTAATTGTAAATTAGTATTTATCTTATTATTATGTTTAATATTTTTTTAATTCTTTAAAAGTTTTATTTTACATTAAATACATTTATTGTTATTTAATATGGGATTTATATAATATATATATATATATATATATAATTAATTTAAATTTAAATTATTTATATATTTATTTAATTTATAAGTTAAATTTTATTTTAGCTTATATTTTAAATTAATTAAAATTGAAGTATATAGAAATAGAATTTTTAATTGAAATTTTAAATTTTTATTTTAATGATTAAAAATTTAAATTTTAAATGAATTGTATGAAATTAAGAGGTTCATATAATTTGGGTAATTATTGAGTTATATTTGTAATTTTGAATAGATGACTGTGCCACTGTATAGCACCATATGCAGAACGAATATTAGGAATATACCAGGCTAGTTTTAGAGGTGCTAAATCGACATTTCATCAGATTACAACTCTAAAACAAATTTTAGGAAAAAAAATATGGCATAGGTACTCATCACATATTGATAGACTACAATGCAGCCTACAACTTTGTAAATAGAAAAGAAATGTTCAGACCAATGAAAGAGCTAGGAGTAGCAAATCTTTGCCTGTATTGATGATGTCAATATTGTTAAGAGAACGGAAAACTCTGTACGAGAGGAGTATTTAGCACTAAAAGAATCGGCTACAAAAATGAATTTATATAATACTAACACCAACAAAACGAAGTACATGAAAATAAGCGCACAACCGCAAATCCTTCAACCACTTATTATTTCGACGTCATCGAAACAGTTAACGAAGTTGTAGACCGCAGAACGTTGTAATGAATCAATCTCCTGGGAAAGAAGTCTAACTGATTCTGATGGAAACATCATCTTGGACAAACAGATTAAAGTAAAAACTTGGAAAGAATACCTAGAGAAACTGTTTGAAGACCAAAGAGATAACACATTTTAGCTAGAAGAGGAGGTAAAGTATCGGCAAAAATATTGCATCAGGAAGTTCATTCCGCAATATCACAGCTAAAGGGTGGTAAAGCAGCAGGTCTCGATAATATACAAGCAGAACTACTCAAACTAATAGACAAAGAATCAATAGCAGTAATCACAAATATACTCAATAACATATTCAACTCTGGAGAAATACTAACAGAATGCAACTTTGGACGAAACTAAAAAAGGCACTCTACTATACGGATAATGGCTAAACAACATTAGCAGATGCATCATTTTATCCATAGTTTACCCGAAAAAAAAAAACAAGTGTAACACTAGCGCACTCTATTAGCAATGATAAATTAGACTCTAAATTAGCAATCCTCATGACAAAAAAACGTAAAATTGTCAATTTTAAAACAGAAATATGAAAATATACATACTTATTTCAGAAACTATCAATATTTGTATAATCACCCTGTATATATACATATACATAATTATATATATATATTGTTACACTTGAAAATTAACTTGATTGAAAACCAACATTATTACAATACTTTTAACTAACTGACAACTATAAACTTCAACATTCAAAATACAACTGTTCCACCAACTGTCAAAAACATCTGTAATATATATATATATATATATATATATATATATATATATATATATATATTTACTAAAGTTCCAAACTTCACTAGACATTTCAAGAATTTTCGATGTCATGTTGAATATTACTACTTTTTCTGTTTCGTCAATGGACTTTTCCTATGTGGGATAAATCTTTCGTAACAATATATATATATATATATATATATATATATATATATATATATATATATATATATATATATACACGGATATATTGGGTTTAGTAGTCAATATATTGGCCTTTAAGTAAAACTCTTGTAGGTTTGCTAAGCTTTCAAGTTTATTTTACTGTTTTTCAAAATATACTAAAAATTAACATAAAAAATTTACTATGATCAAACAGAAATATTGAGAAGGGAAAGAAATTACAACAAAAGACTGTTTCTAGAAATGTGTTTAATTAAAACTACACAAAACACCTTAAACAAAAGAGAATCATTGAAAATCTTAGTGCTATATACAGTAATCTTCTTTTAAATAAAAGAATAACAATATAAAAGTTCTTAAAAGTTACGCATATGAAAGGGATTATTCCAAGTTCAAATGAGATAAAATTTATTTTTATTTGTATTTTTTCTTTCTTAAATACTTAGTAACATAAACTCTGTTGCTTGTTTAATAACTGTAATATTATATCAAAATTTGCAATGAAGGTTTGCATAAAAATAGACACTTCCTCTGTCAAACTCACCTAAAATAAATATAAAAAATAGAAGAGATATGGAAACCTTAGTAATAAGTTTTGACAGAAATAAAAAGTAAATCAAATTTAATGTCATTATGTTAATGACATAATGACAAAATGTAAAATTTTGCTAATTTTTAAAGACAATTCTCACAAGGGTAAGCCTATTGAAGACATAAGAACTTCATTTTTCTAATGTAAATTTTTTATGTTAATTTTTAGTATGTTTTGAAAAAGAGTAAAATAAACTCGAAAGCTTAGCAAACCTAAAAGAGTTTTACTTAAAGGCCAATATATTGACTACTAAACCCAATATATCCGTATATATTACTCACATAGTCACTAAAGCCCTTTCTAAGAATATATATATATATATATATATATATATATATATATATATATATATATATATATATATACTAGACCCCAATGCACAATGTCCAATGCCAACGAGGCAGAGGAGGGCCGCGAAAGAGACGGAGAGACATTTTTAACGAGGGTATATAATTAGGCCAACATTTATTATTACATATATTTACGAGACAACATCGGATTGGAGAAAAAAATTCAGAGATTGAAAAGTGTAGAATAAACTTCCTACTGCTAGGACATATCGGTAACTACACAAAATAAGAAAAGAAAGTTGATTATAATAATATCAACCAATTCATTGTTAAGCAAAAAATAAAATCAAAACGTTTTAGAATCATTGCTAAACAATTTATTAATTTACATTAAAATCCGTTTTACCCAAAAGGAGGAATTTATTGATAAAATATTTAAACCGGAATATTTAATGACAATTAATGACCATTTAGCAAAATTACCTAAACCTACAATTTGTTTGCTAATTAGAAAGTGTAATCTTATCTGTTTGTTATTTTATCTATAGTTTCCAAGCTCCTCTTGGGCATTAATACACAAATAAGTTCACTATTTATTATTCAAGTTTGATTTGTTTTATATAAGTACCTGGATATAATTAAGGAGTCATTAATATTTTTAACAACATTTATAAATAGATAATTACCATTTTTACCGTAGGTAATAATTATTGTTCATTGGGATTTTCTCTAATATATTAAATAAAAGCAATTACAATTAAATATATACAAATGACTCTAGGAATAGCCCACTGTAAAATTTATTCTGTTCAGAAAAATGTGACAAAATAGAATTAATAAAAATAAATGTTTTTTGATAAGCTCTGTTTTTAATTCTTAATAAATACTTTACTTATACTACTGAAATATACTGGATTCTTTTGAAAATATATCAGTAATTTTCATCAGAAGATACACTCAGAAGAAATGAAGATCTGTAGAGGAGTTAGATAGGGATGTGTTTTATCGCCACTTTTGTTTACGTTAACGGAAAATTAATTAACAACTTACGATATGCAGACGAAACTGTGATCATAGCAACGAGTATAGAGGATCTACAACATCTTATCGAAAGCTTGAGTATGAATAGTGCTGAGATGAGAATTACTATAAACGCTAAAAAAACGAAGTACATGCTAATTACAAAAAGACCACAATATATACATCACCTATTGACAATCAATGGTAACGTGATAGAACAAGTAGAAAAATATCAGTACTTGGGAACTTTAATCAATGAAACCAATGATCATACTGTAGAAAAAACAGGCGAATAGAGATTGCCCGATCAGCATTTATATGAATGAAGCCACTCCTGAGGTGCAAAAAATCTAGATTTGGATATCAGACTACGTACCATTCGCTGTTATATATTTTCAATATTATTATATGGAGCTGAGACTTGGACATTAAAAAAATGCAATTTAAAAAGAATCGTGGCTTTCGAACTCTGGTTATACCAAAGAGTATTAAAAATATCATGGACTGAATTACAAATAAAGAAGTACTGGGAGGGTTGGTAAAGAAACAGAACTAATCACCACTATACAAATCAGAAAACGGCAATACCTGGGCCACGTGATGAGTTGACCAAAATATGAAATTTTGAGACATACAGGGAAAAATTCAAGGAAGAAGATCTGTTGGCCGAAGGCAGAACTCATGGTTAAAGAATCTACGTGATTGAGATCAATGCAGATCGATTGATTTGTTTAGAGCAGCAAGTTCTAAAATAAAAATAGCCATTATCATTGCCAACCTCCGTAGGGAGACAACACTCTAAGAAGAAAGAATCTATTCTGGGTGAGTTGTATTTGGATAGTTTTTTAACTGCATCTTTTTACTTCAAAAATCGTTGGTAGTTCTTCTTCCCTCTCGTCTGTTCCGTTTGCCTCACATCTTTCGTCTTATAGGTTTTCTTCTTCTTCCTCTATATTAAGTGCCCAATTAAAGTATTCCACCCATCGATTCAATACATATTTTCTTGTTATTAATAGGTCACCATTCGGACTTCTGCATTGGTTTGTAGTTGCCTTGTATTCTTTTCTGTTGAGGTCAACTTTCTGATAGAATTATTTGAATTCTTTCTTTCTATTAAGGTTTTAATAAACCTTTTGGAGGAAAAAAGAACTATACAAGAGAGCAAAATTACTTTTTTTATAGACATATCGCACTGCCAGTATTATACAGGCGAGACAAACAAAACACGACAGCAAAATAATTGCTGTGGAAATGAAGTTCTTAAGGAATACATTACAAAGACAAAACGAACAAAGACAGAATAAGAAAGGAAATAATTGGAGAGAATTTAAACCAAGAAGAGTTATTAAAAGAAAACAATTGGGGTGGCATGGCCATATACCCAGGGTAGGGTAAAGTAGATTGGCCAAAAGAGTTGTTTGTGAAGCAAAAAGAGGAGTAGATGCGGCAGGCATAAAAACAACGAGCATAGTAGATATAAGAGATCGGAAAGAAAAGGAGAAAACTAATAAAAGAAATTAAACATTCATCAAGGCACAGAAAAAAAAAAGAATAAATGAATAAAGAAATAGATATATCCATTCCGGCGCCTTTTATAAGTATAATGAAAAGCTGAAAGACAGAACATTTGAACTTTTAAAGGGGTTATACCTAAAAAAAAAATTATTTTTTTAAAATTTTAAATAAAATAAATTTGCCATTCATTGTGACTGATTAATAATACCGTGCAAATTGTGAATAATAAATTTAATACTGAAGGTTAAAAACAAATAATATAAACACATGCTTTGTTTATTTAATATTGCATTAAGCACTGACGGTTTATTGAACTTACTTATTAATTTTTTTTAATAACAAGCTCTGCTGGATTTTTTTCAACAAATTTTCTGTTCATCCAACAACAATATTAAGTCTCACTTGCTTGTTTATCTTCAAAAACTTAATAATTCTATTGCTACACTGATTAAAAAATGTTATGAATTTTATATATTTTAAAGTACATAAAATGTTTGTTGATGATAACTTCTTTACGATAATTTTAAGTAAATCTATATCTACCTTCATAAGGTCCTCTGCAATTTGCATAAAAAGTTTCTCAACATTGTCTGACTCTTTTGCAGATGTTTCCAAGTAATACATATTGTGCCTTTCAGCAAATTCTTCACCTACATGGGCAGGAATCTCTCTATCTTCCCTATCTATTTTATTACCTACAAAAATAATCATTAATCAACAACTAGTAACTAACAAAAGGAAAGATGAAGTAAATTTAAAAGAATTTATCTTTGTTTAGCATTTTTTATACAATACAATAAACTAAAAAATATTAAAATCCTTTATTAAAGGTATATAGGGTATATTAAAGGTATATAAGTATAAAGGTATATAAAAAATTACGATTTATTATACAATTATGGCGATTTAAACAAAAATGATGGAGTTATTATTTACATTAAATCTTCTATAAAATATCAATATTCAGTTGTACCATTGGTACCAGTCTAGTTGGTGATATCAATATTAATTTGTTTGAGGATCTAGATCACACTGAAGAATACCAGAATATTCTAGCTTCACAAAATTTTTTGTCTTATATAAATAAAACAACTAGACCTAGAAGTCAAACTTGTATAGACCATTTCTTTATAAAAAGACCTGCTGATTACACTAACATAACTTCATTTATATTTGAAAATAATACTACTTCAGATCATTATCCAATCGCAGTTTCCATTCCTAATCTAACCAAACCCAAAGAAAACAAAATAATAATAAAGAAGTACATCAACTACAAAAATCTAAAAAACAATTTGAAGCAGGAAAAGTGGTTGGATATTTACAATAAAACAAATAAAAATGAAGCGGTAAAACTTTTCATTGACAAAATTTTAAATTTAAGAAACAAAAATACAATTATTTTAAAAGGAAATGATCTAAAAACCACTTTTAAAAAAGATTGGATGACAGGGGGACTTTTAAAGTCTGTACAGGAAAAACACAGATTGTATGATCAGCTAATCCAAGATCCCTCAGATAAGTGAAAAAAACAACGATATAAAGACTATAAAAATAAATTAAGACACTTAGTTAAAACTGCAAAAAGAAATTATATAAAACAACGAATTGAAAAAAATAAGACCTCTTCTTCATCACTTTGGAATGTAATTAATTCATTGTGTGGAAAAATAAAAGGAAATACAAAAATTGAATCGATTAAAACCAAAACAGGAGAAAAAATAATTGACAGAAAAGAAATTGCAAATGAATTTAATACACATTACAGTACATTGGGACAAAGGTATGCACAAAAAATACCCATTTGTAATGAACAGATTGAGGACATAGATAGGATAGAAAGCAGCATGTACTTGTATCTCGTTGACCAAAAAGAAGTGGTAAATGCAATACAATCTTTAAAACACAAAAAATCTCCTGGCTGGGATGGGATCAAGACAGAAACCATCAAACAAATTAAGGAAGAAATTATTACTCCTTTAACTTTTCTCATTAATGCATGTTTTCAGGATGGTTGTTTTCCAGAATGTCTAGGCAAAATCAAACCTCTGTTTAAAAAAGGAAATAAAGAAGACGTGATTAATTACAGACCAGTATCTTTGTTGTCTGTTTTTTCCAAAATATTTGAAAAGATTTTAAAAAATAGATTAGTGAGTTTTTTGGATAGGTTCAGTATAATATCGGATTGTCAATACGGTTTTAGAGAAAGAAAATCTACACAAGATGCTATTTGTAAACTAACATCACAAATATCAGAAGCTTTTGAGTCTAATAAACGTAGTTTATGCATATTTGTCGATCTTTTTAAGGCGTTTGACACGATATCTCACGGGATCTTGTTAGAGAAACTTGAGAAGTATGGTCTGAGAGGACGCGTTTTGACATTACTAAAAAGTTACTTAACAGACAGAAAACAATTTGTAGAAATTGATGGTGTCGAAAGTGATCCTGAAGTAATTAATTATGGCGTACCGCAAGGGACCGTTTTAGGCCCTCTACTCTTTACACTCTATGTTAATGACATGCTTAAACTAAAAACTGATGGAATCATAATAAGCTTTGCTGATGACACAGCAAAACTGGGAAGATCTTAAAACTATAGTTGAACAAGACTTCAAAGTTATAAAAACATGGTTGCAAATAAATAAACTCACAATAAATTACGAAAAAACTAAATATATACCTTTTGCAATATATAACAATTCTCTGCCAACTTTTAACTCATTAAAAATAAATAAAAAACAACAAATATTTAAAGCAGAATACATAAAATATTTAGGAGTTTTAATTGACAGGCACCTTAAATGGGACTTACAAATAAAAAATATTATAAGAAAAATACGAGGACTGTTACCAAAATTCCGCTATTTAAAAGAGTTTTTAGATGTTGAATATATGGAAAACGAAAAACATATCCCTCAGACCAACTCTTTCATGAAACTCAGGTTCTTGATGTTCGGCAATTGTACTGCTTAGAGCTACTTAAAAATATTCATAAAGATAAAATACCTCTTAAAGTAAAAGTGTCAAATTATGAAACAAGAAGAAAATTGAATGTTGAACGTCTTCACACTTCAAAAACAATCACGTAACGGTCAATTAAATATTTTGCTCCAAGAATATACAATCAATTGCCCATAAATTTTAAAAATATCAAAAATTTTTATTTGTATAAAAAATTAGTTAATGCTTGGGTAAAAGAAAAAAGGGAGTTGTGTAACAATTTATTAAATTTAAATTATACTAGATAAAAAAAAACGAAACAAATTAGATTAGACTAGAAACTGTAAAAGTGAAATAATAATTTGTAAAAAAAACATTAAACTTGTTAATATTAGACAGATTTAGTCAACAAGCATGTTAATGCTTTAAAGACTTTTTTTTACGTTTATGTTACTGTAAGTAAACTGAAATTGAAATTGTAAATTAATGTAATACTTATTGATTTGAATAAACGTATATTATTATTATATAATTAAAAAACCCAATCGGGCTATATCACAACAAAACGTTTCCGGAATCCATATTTCATTATCAGTGTCTAGGTATACATGTTTGAAGCCACTAAATATTTGGGTAAAAACCCCTTAAAAGTTATTGGTTTGAATTTATTTTACATGATTCGATCTTATATGTTAAGATGTTAAAGTTACCAGTTGATTTGATAACAGGCAACGTAAGACTCTATACGAGGTTGCTGGTCCTGAGACAAAGTGTCCAAATCCACTGGTAACCATTGCCGGTTTAACATGGTCTGCCGCCCGGTGCTGATACGGATACCGCGCCCAGGCTCAAAAATATTTCTTAACTTTATTTCAATTCAACACAACATATTTTGAATACAAGTTTATTAAAATAAGGAAAAAGATTACACATTATTTGGGTTTCAAACTTAAATGAATACTAACACAATACAAGAAAAAAATTAAGGGCGAACTTCAAAAAGTAAAATAAAAATGTACCTAATAACATTCATACAGGTAACCTGAGTTAGGTAATCAAATACCTTTACTATTGAAAAGCTTGTTTGCTTGCTTTCACTGAAGCGAAGTTTTCGATGATATCATTTACATTTAATTCATTTAGCAGGTTCTCGTTAATGGATAAAAGTGCTAAGAAGTTCAAATTTTCTTGGGAAATTGCATTTTTTAAGTAAGTCTTTACCCTTTTTAGTGTCGAAAGATAGCGTTCGCCACTTGAATTTGCGACCATTATGGAGAAAAAAACACGCAGCCAAATATTAACGTTTGGAAACGAAGATATTAAGTTATTTTCGTATAAAACCTGTACCAATTCTAAAGGAGTGTCTATTTTTAATTGGGGAAGAGACGTTAACAAATGCTTTAAATCAACACATTCTTGGGGAAAATACTCATTCAAATTTTTCTTGTATTTTTGTTGTAATTCGGTTGCCGATCTGAAAATATCTTTTTCTTCCGTAGTTTTTAGTTTAACCAAATATGCAAATGCTCTTGAATAATATTCTATACCTTGAACAATATATTGTGGTATACCAATTACAATTCAATAGACTATTTTATACCAATTTGTGGGTCTTACCTTGTCTGCTTAAATAGTTTATTCATTTTGAAAAACCACAGACATGTAATATTGGCATAATTACTGTAATTTATATTATTTATCTTTATAAGACAACACCCTAATATGGGTTTTATTATTTCAGGATTTAATTAACTTTGTATCGAGACCTGAAGATGCTGGCATATTGTAGAAAGTCTTATTTATTATTTCTTTTACCTATTTGAAATGGACTCACACAAGCAACACATTCATGATTCATGATTTTTTTACTAAAGATTCTTCTTTTTAAAACGTTTCTTTTAAGTGTAAAACTTACATCAACAGTTCAGTTTAGTTTTTTAGAACTCATTTTATAAGTATTATCATTGTGAAGATGAGTATTACTGATGTAAGAAAGAAAAGAGGGTTCAGTGCTCAGTTCTCGGTTCAGTTCAAAGCTTAATATTAATCAACAAAATGGTTGTTTTCTTTATTTTATTTACAATTTCGTAATACTTTCTTTCAAATTTCTATTCAGCAGCAGTTTTTGTTGATGTAGTTGTCACCTAGCTCTACAGACTGCTCAGTCAATGTTGAATACATCTATGTATACATTACAGTAGAAAATATTAGTAATCTTAAAATTAAATGTTTACAAAAGCCATGTGAAATACATTTTGGGTAAACTCTATTATTCAAAACATTCATATTTTACCCTTACTGAAGTTAGTTTCTCAAAGATAGGGTTCAATTCCCAATGTAATACCTGTAGATCTTTTTTGTCATTGAAAAATAAAAATGAATTAAATCACATGGCACTAGCCACTGGAGATTATTCTTACAGTGTCATGGCTGTTTTCAGGCATGGGCTATCGACACGAAAATTTCATTGAATTAATCCCTGTTCATTGCTGCATGGAACAATTAGTCTACTCCTTGTCTGGTCCAATGTTGTATGTTACAATGTCATAATTCTACAATTAATAGAGCTCATGACATATCTAATCAATTAAATAAATACTTTGCCCATGTAGGATACTCTCTAGCAAATAGCATACCACCTCCATTAAAATATATATTTGAATGATAATAAGTCTAGGAAAACCAAATTAGAGAGGTCATAAGAAAACTAAAAAAAGGAAAATCTCCTTGATTGTGGTGGCTGTGATAAATTTACACTGAATATTATAGAGAGTTTGCAGAGGAGCTCCTACTGATTATAACTAAATTAGTTAATCTCTCTCGTATTACTGGATTAATCCTAAACTCTATGAAATGGCGTTAATGTTATAGTACAAAGGAGGGTACTCAAAGCAACCTGGAAGTTATCAGCCAATATCGCTTTTAACAGTCATGTCAAAGATCTTGGAATCATGTGTAAATAACCAAATGGTACAATTCTTTGATTCATCCAGCTACTAGTTTAACCGGCATTACAGTTTTAGGCATGATTCAAGCACAGTCTCTGCTGCTATTGACTTAATTACAGATGTATACAACAAATTAGACAAAGGTTTACATTTTGTATTTGTATCATTGGAATTGTAAAAAGCTTTTGATACAGTTGACCATGACATACTTACTTTAGTGCTTGAACAATATGGGACAACTGAAATGGCTTTAGTTTGGTTGAGAAACTATTTGAGAGACAGAATACATGAAGTGCTATCTAACAATGTACCAAGCACAGCAGTAAAATTGCATGCAGATTTCCTCAAGGGTTTATATTAGAACCAACCCTTTTCCTGATTTATA
Source organism: Diabrotica balteata (assembly GCA_918026665.1). Classification (NCBI taxonomy): domain Eukaryota; kingdom Metazoa; phylum Arthropoda; class Insecta; order Coleoptera; family Chrysomelidae; genus Diabrotica; species Diabrotica balteata. Next base: position 66,476,704 of record OU898276.1, on the reverse strand, counting down.
TACATTCATTATTCAATTTATGACTGCCAATAAAATCCCAGAAAATTAGAAACTGATGTAGAAAAGGACTTAATAGAAATACATTGGTGGCTTAAGTATCACAAACTCTCACATACTGTGATTAAGTGCAGTTATATGATAATTTCAAATGTAGATACACATAGGGAGATGCAGTTGAACTTCGGAAAATTCAAATTTTATAAAAAAGGAGATGATCAAGTATCTTGGATTATATATAGATAATCAACTTAATTGGGAACAACACCTATTATAGATATGTAATAAAATAGCTCCAATGCTAGGAAGAATTGCTAAATTTAAAAGTCTCCCTCGTCAATAAGCCCTCGTATTTTAAATTTAAAATATAATTATTTTAAACTTAAATTGTGGCTTATTCTCATTAAAAGTAATAATTGTATTAAAATGTCGCAAGAAAATATCTTCAGAATAATACTAAATAAGAATAAGAATGCTCAATATTGAATAAACATATATTAAGTATGCAAGTTTGTGTGGTAATTTATAAATATAAGTGTTCTCAAGTATGTTGGACATTGTATGTAACAATAGACATTTCTTTAAACATCAACTTCCAGAGGATTCTGTAGTGCACAGTGAAGGTACATGAGAAGGCTTTTTACTGTATTGAAATTTTTGGTTTTTGCTTTTTTCCTTAGTGGGATGACTTTGCCTTTGTCTATGATATATAACTAGATATATCTGCTTAACTCAGCACAGCTATAGTATAATAATTTACAATTTTAATACAAAGCAATAAAATCAATCAATAAAGGCTACAGATACACTAAATGTTGAGAGTAACTATGAATATACTACATAACTTGTAAACTGGACTTCACAGCATTGACATAAAGTGGCATCTGAGTGACATATAATACCAACAATGTACACAATCTATTAATATAGCTTTTTTTATAACAATAAACATAAATGTATAAATGTATACCTAAATACATTAATACCTAATCAAGTATAATTTATTAAATAAATACATTTTGTATAAACCCTATATAAACAAAAACTTGAAGTTTCACACTTGACTTTAATATTTTAATCAACCACCATACTATAAGAACAAACTCTTACCTACAAGAATTCTAAGTACTTTACTACTTGCATATTCTTCTATTTCCCTTAACCAATCTGGTAAACAATCAAAAGTTGGTTGAGATGATATATCATAGACTAATATTAGAGCATGTGCTGACCTATAATAACTTTGGGTAATTGATCTAAATCTTTCCTGGCCAGCAGTGTCCCAAATTTGAAGCTAAAAGATTGAAGAAATATTAAGTCTATATGAAAAATAAATAAGATGTAAAAAGTGGACTAGTCTATGAGAAATTTAAATGATAAGCTATTCTCCTAGACTTCTTTAGTGCCTCATAAGCTAGATGGAACATCAAACTAATACTAAAATAATAAAATCAAATATAAAATAACACCATTTAATCCATCCTTGGTCTAAAAAATACCTGGTCAAAACATACCAATAACTTATACCTAACCACTTACAACAAAAAATGATATTTGCAGTAGTCTTTACAGCTTGTCTTTGATATACACACAACCTAATTAGGTACATTCACTAGTCCTTGTTGTGTAACAAATGTAGTAACTTAAAACATTGGGCATTAAAAAACAACAAATGTTGCTAAGACTGATGTTGCATGAGGGTCAAAAGAATGTGACAAGTGAGCAACATTGTGAACAGAAATCTAAACAATTATTACTTGAAAAGATTGAGATGTTTAGGAGTTATCCAAAACTTTTTAACAAACATTTGGAAAATTCTAGCCAATTTCTTCTGAGAAGCTAGAAAGTAACTTTTTCATAATTCCAATGGTATTTCATCAAAATACCAAGTTAGGGTTTGCTGCTTTATTTACAATATCTGAAAAAATCTGTAATCTCTTCCATTCAATACAGATTACAGAAATAGTCAGTGGTGTAATACTTTTACAGCTGAAGAAATAGTAGGCAAAATTTCCCCACCTGACGTTCAAGGTACAACCTTCAGAAATATTATTTTTTGGAAACAAGATCCAACAAAGACAAAACCATTATAAAATATATTCTGGTAGGAAGCAAATAGAAAGAAAAATAGTAGGATAGCAGAGAGAACAAACTAAAATGTAAACATAAAAAAAATAAAGACAAAGAAATGATAAAGCCCTAAAGTAAACCTACAAGAATGGTTTTACAAGTAATGATCATTCATCATTTATTTATCAATGGGCAATTGCCCATTGATAAATAAATAATTGTATCAATTATTGATAAATTACAGAAGATTCTTAACATAATCTACTTGTAACTGTAACTGTAAAAACAATTAAAAATTTTAATCATACAAAAAAAAGGAACAGTAAGTAAATAGCAAACATTAACAAAGAATGTACAAAACACAAGGATATCAAGCTATTATACAGTTCTTAAGCTGAGCTTTAATTTTTTTTAGAATACTATAACAATCCAACCTTTGGGAATATTGATTTGCAAACCTTGGTGTTCTAGATGTGAAGGAATTGTGTCCATAGTTTATGCGATGATGTCTAACATAAAAGGGTTGGTTTAGCCTTGTTTGTCTACCAGGAACATAGAGATTAATTTTTTTCCAATAGTTGAGGCCAAAAATAATAAGAGTGCAGTATACTATAAAACATAGTGAGATCTTTGTGCTTGCATGGAATTTGGAGAGAAGTTATGTTGTGGGACCTATCCATTTGAATAGTTAATTTCTTCAATCCTCTGGTTTTGTTTAAATGCAACAAATCTTAAGACTTTGTGTTGAACTCTCTCAATAGTTTGAATATGGGTGTTCTAGTGAGGAGACCAAACACATGAACAGAAATCTAATTGGTGTCTCACAAGTGAACAATACAAAAATTTTATGGATGGGATATTTAAGTCTTTAACACAACATTTGATAAACCCTAAAAGTTAAAGTGATTTTGAGACAACAGATGAGATATGGGGGTGTAGGATAAGCTGGATTCGAGCATAACACCTAGGTCCTTTATCTGAGATACAGAGCCTAAAGGGTGAAGATCCTTCATTTTCTTAGGTTATCATTTGATTTCTATTTTCTACTCTTTTTTGCTTCATAGCTTTACTCAGCTAATATATCCATGAAGATGTTAATCTGCCTTGCTCCTTCTCACCATTATTCATTACTGTCAATCCCTAGCCAATCCTATAATATTCAATATCTGTTACTAATACTTTATATTTTTCTTCTTTATGTTCCATACCTTTGATGCATATATTATAAAACCTTTGACTATGAGGTTACTGTTCTGATTAACTGTTTTACAGTTATTCCTGCAAGCATCAGTCTGATTTTGTTTTGGTCTGTTGTAATCTCCTTAGATATAGTATATGTAAAATTGTTCTACATCGTAAGATCTATTATGCATCTTACTTTATAAAATATATGAACTTCTTACCTTAACTTTTTCATTCCCAACTTCCACTGTTTTGATCATAAAATCTACACCTATTGTTGCACCCTGTCCTGGTGGAAATAAGCCCTGAGTGAAACGTCTCACTAAACACGTCTTACCAACCCCTGCATTGCCCACTAATACAACTTTAAATAAAAATTTATAGTCATCCATGTTTTTGATGTATTAATTTATTAGAACATACACTCCTTTGTCTACACACTACACTTTCATTATTTTGGTATCATGTAATTAATAAAGGCAATTAGGCTTCCTGTTACTATTATGTATTATTGCTTTATATCCTCTTTTGAAATAATTTAGTGGTTCAATATTATAATTCTGAAATAAAAATTACGTCATTATGTAGGATGATTGATTTTTATACAATACAAAAATAAATTATAAATGTTACAATGTCATACTTTTATTTTAATAGAATTATTAAATTCGCAGGTTGACTGATATTGTACACTTTTGATATGTAATTAATTATTTTTTCAATTTTTTAACTATTGATTGAATGATAGTTTTTATTATGGCACCTGTCAAGATCATAGATGACATTTTATGAAGAGAAGAAATTTATGTTATATTTGAACTACCATAAAAAACTCATCCCATGTCATCTGCATATATTCTGTTTACCCACAAAATAAGAGATCATTCTTGCCTGTTCCATGGTTTTTAACCATAGACATCCATATTTTTACCAGTTTTTAACCTCATTTAAATAAAAAATATAACGGACGGCGATATCAACCGAAAGAGGCGGCACGGTGCGGTAAAAATTTGAAGTAGTGCCAGAGAACTAGACAGTAGAGAACTACGAACGCAGTGTACTGTGGTGTGAGTGTGTTCGTAGTTCTCTGGTAGTGCACGTAGGATAACAAAACATTTTGCCACAGACAAACTCAATGACGTATAATATATAGACTACGCAGTCCCCTATTCTCGCTATAAAATCAAGTGTCCGAAAGATCTCGGCTCAAGGTTGAAGGTATGTTTATCACAACAGCGGCGTGCTCATTTATATGTTAATGACAATAATTATTTTTTTAATTAAAATTAAATATTTATGATTTCTTTTTGTTCCCGTCTATAAGAGAAATAATTATTTTGATAAAATAGTATGGCATTTTACTAAAATAGTAAGTAAATAACTCTCAACAATTTAAAATAAAATTTGCTTGTCACACAAAATGGAGAAAATGTTTTCATACGTCCATGATGTTTTCAAACACAAGATCAACTTCGTGATGCTTCGTAAGAAATCATGAACTTCGTGCATCTTCGTATCAAAACAATAAACAATAATAAAGGTATTCATGTTTTGGACACTTTTTAAAGCGTTTACCGAGTCTATATATTATACGTCATTGGACAAACTGTGGTGTACTTAAGACAGTTTTACATTATGCTATTTTCATGCTAGGCAAGAGCCATGCAAGACAGATCATGGATCTGCGCATGCCCACGGGCTATTTCCATGCAATTCCTGTGCTAGACGAAAAATTAAAACATGTTCTATTTTTCATGCAATTTTCTTGCAATTTATCGTTAAAATTCATGTTGCCAACATAAGAATTTATAATAGATTAAAGAATAAAACATAACCTTATTAAATAATAAGGTATATTATAAATTAAGTTTATTAAGTGGTGATAAATAGATATACTATGTCTAAAGTTAAAGTAAAAACGACTGGGTGAGTCGTTGACTATGGATGATTATTGCTACAACCGCAATATTCAACAATAACAATGTTTTCTTTTCTTTGGTTGACATCCTTCACCCTTTTAATAACCATAAATAGTGTATTATTTATTTATTATATTATTTATTTTAGTATTTTATATTTATTTAAAATATTTTAAATATTTAAAATATATTAAATTTTATATTTATTTAAAATAAAATAACCTCAAATTGATACATATTTTCTCTGTTGGCAACAATGAAAGTGGGATCTAAAATTGCACAGAAATATCTCTGATGTAAAAAGGTCAAGCTAGGCAAGAGATGTGCCATGCAAGACGGACTTGCATAGCATGAGACTTGCATAGCCTAGATGTAAAGCTGCCTTTACATATCTCTGGGTTGTACGATATTGATTACTCGATTACCGCACGGTTAGAGAACTACGAGCACGGTCGAGATAATCAACAAAAAAAGAAGATGTATTTGATGACTTTTCTAGTAACTTTCTTGGTTGTGAATCTGTCTTTTTGGTTTACTCCTCCTTTGGTTAAAAAACAGAGTTTAGAAGCTGTGTTGGCAATGTCCGGATAATTATCCGATTTTCGGATAATTTCGTGGACCATCGGATAATTTTCGAATTGAACATTTTTTTGGATAATTTCGGATAATTCAAGGGTCTATCGACTTTTTATTTTTAAATATAATTTAAATTTTTATAAGCTTAAATAGCTAAATTTGCGAATGTACATAGAACTGCAAATTCTATTCTCATATAATCGAAGATGATGAAACCTATGAGTTATTTCAGCACCCTCTATTGATAAATAGTATAGTTTTGGTTGACTGTTTTACTAAACAAAAATCCAGCGATCTTTGAAATTGACAAAACAAAAATCGAATTTCATTTCAATCCAAGTCTAAAAAGGTCGCAGTAGTCAAGTAATTCCCCTGTGGCACTTTCTCTATACTTTGCCGATTATGTATGTAAACAATAAGTATTTTTAATATAGGTTTTAAGAGTTAATAATTTGTTAATTTGTTGTATTTATGTATTATTTGTTGTTTTTTATTTAAATAAATATATTTCTATCAAACTAAACTTGTTTTCTTGTTATCATTTGTCATATTAATTGTCATTTGTCATCTACCAATGTGTCACTGTCAACTGTCCATGTCAATTATGCCATTGAATTAGTCTTCTTTTTCGATTTTTATGAACTCGGATAATTTCGGATATTTGGTTTCTAACATTCGGATATTTTGCTCCCAACATTCGGATAATTTCTAGTTTTGCATTGGCAACACTGTTTAGAAGACCTATACATATAAATTTATAATTGTTGCTTTGAGGCAATTATTAAAAAAAATCTACATTTTGTATTTGTAAAAACGTTAGAATATTAGGCAACAGCACGATGTACTTTCATCAGAGAACTACGAACTTTCATGTTCCATGGCGGTTATATTTGCTGATATCCAACAAAGTAACAGAAGTTTGGAAAATAATTAAATATTTTTGTATCATACAATAATATAAAGCGGAACTTGAACTTGGTTTTAAAAATAAGTCATTGTTTGAGAAATAAATGGAAATTCCTAGTTTACTTTCTAATGTTCTAATTGGTGGATTTTCTCCTCCTCAGTGAGTACAGTATACATTTAATGTACGCATGCGCGCGCGGACAATGATATATGACGTAAGTGAAATTCCCCAAACAATCGACATTCGATAGTCTGGCAGTTCGCCATTTTGTACTGTGGAAGTGAGTGATGCGTATGAAGTGATTTATACAAAGTTTTCGTTCATATAGTGCAAGTTATGAAGTGTTTTACCTGTAAAAGAAAACTATTAACGTTAGCAATGTTCAAATAAATTTTAGAATTTAGGTAAGTACTTTAATTTCTCTTTACCAACAAAATTAGTTTTTATCACATTGTTCCATACGCTTTCGCTACATTAATACAAGTCATTTAATACATTTATTGGTTCCTGATGTTTTTATTAGTCTTATTTGCAGTTCTCTTTAGTTAACAAGCTACAGGCCCATTTGCACATGTCCATTTGCATTCTCAGTTTATGTGTATGGTATTTTTGTTTTATTTAATTTTACAGTTTTTTTTTTATCTAAAATTAGTCAATTATTCCAAAAGTTTTGATATTTTAAAACAATCGGTTACTCTGGCAATATTTCACAATAATAAATTTATTTTGGTAGTCCTCTAATATTTGGGATACATTTCTTCATATCATTTCATCAAAGGCCACGCTTCCGCCCTTTCCTATTTTTGCACCAAGTAAAACTTTGTTTTTTTTATTTATATATTTATACAATATTTAAACAAAACTGTTTTAGACACGCCCTGAATATTCTTTGATTAATAACATAAATCATAACATATATTTTATCTCTAGATTTTCATTTATAAACTAAGGCTTCATTCTTACATGTGTTTACTTACAGTTTTCTTTCTTCTTATTACAGCATATTCGCTGGTCCAATTGGATGGTTATCTGTGATATTTAACATATAAAAAAAAAGATTACAAGATGAGTTCCTCACAGGAGATAAAGGCTGAGTACATGTCCAGTTTGGCAGACCTTACCTTCAACAGTAGGCCATTGATAAATGTGCTTACCATGTTGGCAGAAGAAAACTCACCTAATGCCCCTGTTATTGTTGAAGCAATTGAAGAACATCTCGCAAAGGTTATATTTTTTTATTGTTATTAACTAAAATGTGGGGCTCATAATAAAGTAACTTCAGTAAGGGGAATTTTCAAATACCTCGTTAATTTTAAAACAGTAGTATGGTTTATTGTGTAGTAATGATAAAGTTACTATATTGAATCATAACTAACATATTATTCTAACAATACAATTTATTTGCTGTAGATTGAAATTAACCAGAGATTCCAACACCAAGATATCTCACTTTTAACAGTTATGGTTCTAGCTGGTTCACTTTTGCAAAATCAATAACGTTATACATTGATTTTGATTTAAATTTATTTTTTGAGTCAAATCATCCAATCTGCGTAATCTTTCCCATTTTAATTACCTTATGGGGAAGGTGGATGATACGCTGTTATAAGTGCTTTGTATGCTTTTTATTGATTATTTAAATATCTCCTATTTCATCAAATTCTATCAAGGTTATTTAGCATTTTTCTTCGTGATGAACTAACACATAAACCATATATTTGTATATTATATATTATACTATATCTCCCTTATAATTAATTTGAAGGTACATTATGGGCCTATACACATTATTAAAAGTGTCTTAAGATTATATGAAAGTTTCAATAAATGTTTTTAAAGTAAACAATGTATTTTTACATTGCTCATTCACATTTGTAGACAAAACTCCATGAAACTCCCTCAAGAAAAGTTTAGGATAATTCTGATGTTCACATTTCTTCAATCAAAGGTTCATATATTTTTAAATGTGGTTTGACTAATATTTTATAGTTTGTTGTGTTGCAAGTACTATGAGAATAAAACCTCAGTTTTAGAGAGTAAAAATCATAATGTTGAATTTGTTTTGATAGATGCTGTAGTTTGTTCAATTTAAATTGTATTTTAAAAAAGTTTTCTGATCTAGAAATGAAGATATAAGAAATGTATTTTAATTTTTTTTTAATAACATTGGTTTATTAAAACTTTTATCTTCTTTTATGATTGCACATTGTTTTGTATGTGCCTTGAGTGATTTTGACTGCCATGTAGGTTTTATTTACAGATTGTTGGGTGTTAAATATTAATTTTGAGCTGTAAATTTTATCAGTTTTATTTTATGTATTTGTTATCAACTTTCATTTTTTTTAACATGAAATAGATGGAATTTTATGTTATCTTTCAATTTTCTAAAAGGATTCAGAAACAATTTTCTTGTGGCATGTTTAACACAGATACTTTTTAGATTAGATTATGTAACACTTGATTGTAATGTCATTTACATTTTTTATTCTTTGATGTTTTATTTTCCAATATTGAAATCTTAAAAAAATTCTATGATAAAAATGATAGGTTAAAGATAATTTTCAGAATTTTTGAAAATTATTTTTTATCCTTCCATTTACACTATCAGAATACATCAAAAGTCCAAAAAAAGAATAAAATATGTAAATGCCATTACAGTGAATTGTGGTTTAATCATATTTAGAAAATGTCTTGATTTTTCTCTCATAAGATATTTTTAATACAGAAATTCAGCATCTTAATTATATTTCATGTTTACCAACAATAACTCCAATAGTCAAGCTGCATTTGAATTTCATGTGAACATATTGTGGATTGTAATTCTTTAGCCAAATGTAAACACAAAGCCTTTAGTAAAAAGATACATATCAAAACAATGATGTTTGTGTAGGATGTAAATAGGTTTTCTTTATTGTTATAAACAGTATTTAAATTGTTTATAGCATTATTTACTTTTATTTGTCTGAATATCTGATATATCATAACAAAATGACATATGAGAAATAAGCTTTTCTGCCAATACTTAGTTGTTGTTTAAATGGATTAAATCAGTCAAATTTTATTATATTCCTCCTTTGCTACTATAATACTTTGAGTAATGCTACATGAAAGTTAGACCCTTTTTGAGTGTTATTATCTAGTAATAGATCAAAGAAAGCTCTTTAAATTTTCTATTTAGCTATCTTTTTTTTCTACCTTCTTTCTCTAACTCCTTTTTGGTATTTACTATTATTTTTCTCTCATCATGACTCACTCTACCTTATTCTGTTATATCAGAAACATGCATATTTTTGTTTAAATTCTATGCATCATGTGATATTATTTTTAATAACTATAATCATATAATAAAATTTTATCTATATTCCACATCAAGATGCTGAAAACCCCAATATAGAAACATATCCATAATTGGTATTTACAATGCATGTAACTAGTGAAATTACACAATGGCCAAGGTCATTATAAGGTCTCACTAGGGGATTTTGCACAGATATTCAACATAATTTTAAACTATTTTATTATTGTGAATTGTAATTGCTAATTTCATATTACACTATTGTTGATCTACAATGGGTAAAAAATAAAATGTTTTTATGGAATTTTTACATGATATTTTGTAGATAAAAATTTTGCCTTATAGAAATTATCTATGACAAATTGTTCAGTCCTATTGGTCATATATCATTTTGTATGTTGTTTGCAAGAGATCTGCAATTGGGATATTATTTTTCTCATTATTATTTATTTTATTTTCTGAAAGAGGTTTTATATGAAGTTTCAGGAGTGAGTTATGTTGTACACTTTTTAGGACCCCTTGGCAGGTCACCAGTCTGATAAAGGACATATTATGTCTTATCGTTCAATAGGTCTCAAATGAACTTTTACAAATCAACCTTATTTCTAGAGTGACTTTTGATATTATAAAATCATTTGACATGCACTCATAAATGATTAAGGACAAATCATGGTGCAATTATCACAATGGAGAGGTATTTGATTTGGTTGGATTGAAGGCTACAGCCCCTTAGTTATACTGTATGTCCCAATAATTCAATATCTTGATTCATTGAATAATGCAGTGCCTTTATGTTGTTTTGTGATTAATTATATATCTCCTAGTTTTGATTCAATTTGTGGGCTAACATCTCATTAAAATGTAGTCAGCAATACTTTTCATTTGACTTGTATTCTTTAAGATAATTATTGAATGTAAATCATGGACTAACTTTTTAATTTCTGATGAATGTGATGTATTTCTTATTATCCTCATCTTTTTGTTTCAATCAATATGTAGTAGTAGTTCAATAGATTTAAGATCTGTTGTGTTTATTTGTTTTTTTTCACGTATATGTTCATGGTACCTTATCCAACTACATCTAGGAACTGAACGGTTGAGTTTACTGAAAGTACAAGCTGATTATAGCCACAAATGTCAAACATGGAACAAAAAATTTTATATCATGTTTTTGTAATGTAAATCATGTATGCTTCAAATATAAAAAGATGAAGCTTCAGAAAAGTACATTTTGTTTATATTATGTCATGAATTCTGCAATTTTTGATTTATATAAAACAAGAATGAGTAAATATTTGTTTCTTTTGAGGTAAATTGCAGTTAATTATTAGAAATTGTTTTAGCAATTACCCTTTGATAGATTAGAGGATAGATTTGGCACTTATCAAATCAGCAGTTGTCAGATGTTTACAATTAATCTCCAAAGAGACAAATATTTACCTGTATTGCTTCATATAAATTGAGAATTGCGGAATTCATAAAATAATCAAAATGTACTTTCTAAAAGCTTTATCTCTTTATATTTGAAGCATACAATATATGCATTATTAAAACATGCCAACACTGCCAAACCGAAATATTTTTGACATTTGTGGCTATATTCAGCTTGTACTTTCGTTAAACTCAACCAACTGAACGATTTGATAAAGATAGTTGTTTAGTAAAATTTTTATCCATGACAAAATATTTTGAAATTGTTTTTTAACATTGGCTCAATATTAGATGAAATTAATTAAGTAAATCAAAGAAAACCTTATTATCATTATGATATTGTGCAGATATGTTTTCATAAATTAGAAAACAACATGAGGAAGACTTGAAACTGAAGTATTAGCTAGATATATACCTTTATATATGTATACAATTTGTTCTGGTAGGTTTGCATGATTCTATTTTGTGTGTGGTATATATTTTACAAACTGTTTTAGGATCCATCTGTAAGGTAATCCTCAAACCGGACCATTCATAGGGTTAGGATTTCAAATAACATTGATATTGATTGTAAATTTCAGCAATAAACTTTTTAACTTCTTTTACTAGTTTTTTTGTTTATAAGAACTCTTTTTGGTTATTTTTATTTTATGTCTGCCTTTAATTTTTATAAAAAAGTACTAGTTTTCACAAGAGTATTGTTAAAAAACATCACATTTTATACTACTTTTGCTTTTGTGTTTTATATGCAATACTCTTATTTATGATGAGTTTTCAAACTTCCCAGATCATTCTGTGTACATATATACATACTCCAATACATACAGAGTGGTCTTGGAAAGTTATATAGCTTACATATGTTCATATTTTAAAAGTATGAGTCTCCAGATATCTGTTTACTGGTGATATAGTAAAATTATTTTGGTGTGGGACATTGCTAAATCAAGTTTTTTTTGTATATTTTAATAGCTTTTTTGTAGCTGCAGGTCCTCCAATTGTCTTTCCATGTTTCATTTCTCTTATGTTGTAATTACCTTCCAAGTTTTTCTGCATCTTTCACATAAAATGAGGCCTCATATACTTGTTTAGTTAATCTACTTTTATGGTAGGTATTCTAGGAACATTCTAGCTTTATTAAACTATGTTTTGCATCCAAATTATTATTTCTTGTTTTCACTATTATTGGTATTTCTTATCTGTTTTCATTTTAAACAAAATATTGTGTGGAAAATACCTCAGATTTTTGTTTTTATCAAGCTCAATTTTTATTTATAGATGTTGGTTTGTTTATGTACTTTTCTTCAAAATCAGTTTTGCTATACTCATACATAGGGTTAGGATGATGAATGCCCATACAGTACTTAGACATTACCTAACATTACAAACTGCTAACAAATTTCGTGCAGCTAGTTCTAAGGTTGAATGATGATGGTGGGTTTCCAATGTAGTCAATGAATATGGACACTTAACTTTTATCTTTTATTAACTTTTATCTTTATTGGAATTCATATAGGAATATGTTTTTAATAATATTACTCATATATAAAATATTTTTCATATCTTTTCATCTATTTTTCACTTTACAGTTCATTTTACAGACAAAATCTTCTGTGTAAAATACTTTAGATTTTTAGTTTTATCAAGCTCAATTTTTATTTATAAATGTTGGTTTATTTATCTATTTTTCTTCAACATCAATTTTACTATACTTTACAAATTGCTAACATTACAAATTGCTAACAAATTTCATTAAATTACATCTAGTTCTATTAATGTTGAAGGATGATGGGTTGCCAATGTAGTGAATGCATATAGGCACTTACCTTTCATCTTTATTGGAATTCATATTAGGAATATGTTTTTAGTAACATTACTCCTATTTAAAATATTTGTCTCCTGTTTTAAGACAATCCAAATAGCACTGTAGTTTTTTTAAACTGATATTAAGGAGAGACATTGCTGATGAAAGAGGGAAGAAAAAAAATCGAAATGTCAAAAACAAATGTAAAATCTAATTTTTATTCAAATCAATTATGGTTTAATCACATATAAATACAATATTTACACTAGACTTATTCTATTTTTTATTCACAATATAGTTAGCAATAAATATTTTGAGATTAGATCAATTGACAAAGAGCTGTTATAACAGAGACATCTATGATAATTAGGACTTTTGTATATTATACAATTTTCATTGTTTAATGTATAATGTTTATTAAAATTATATAAAAATACATATAATGTTATGGAGCTATGTTCATAACTCATATGTTGTGAACATATGAGACTCACAAATCTGTAACAGCAAAAGGAAAAATATTTTAGCTAAAATATTCAAAATATGAACATTTGTCGTCATACTGAAGTTAGTTCCTCACGCATTGTTTTGGAAGGATACAATTCTGAAGATAATAACAACTGTTACTGTGTTAACTGAAAATTAATCAATAATTTTCTTTTAATACATTTAGAAAGAAAATTTGGAATGAAATTTCTAGTTGGTATTTTTTTTTAAATATTCATGTGAAACAGAATGTTCTATAGGCTGTGCTAAGGCAGTGTATGTAAGTGTGTAACAACTAAAGAAGATGGTATTTTCTTGTGGCATTTCAATTATTTTACTATTTTTATTGTGAATTAAATACAATTTTAGTTTTAAATGTTTATTTTGATGTTTCAAATTCCACTTCGGAAATAATTTTCAAAATACAAATTAAAGAAATTTTATTTGAAAACAATTTCTGAAGTGGAATTCAATATATCAAAATAAATATTTTAAACTAAAATTGTGGTTAATTCCACTTTGAGAAAGGAAAAAATAAAATTAGGTTTTACTTGATTACATCAAAGTACTTTGTTTTTGCTGAGTTTCTGCCTGATGAGGTATTTTCATTTTCTCCACCTCTTAGCTTTTGCTAGTTTTTAAATGGAATGTTCTATCTATTGTTCTAAACAAGTAACTATAGCATGTATTCATCCATCTTCTGTAACTAAGTTGTATCACTGGTGTTTTTTAAAGATCCACAATTGGTTTTTGTCAAATTTCTACTATTTTACACTTTACTATTGAATTCCTAAATCAATTTCCTTCCATTTTGGTGGTGTTTTACTATTAAATGTAGTTGAAACAATTCTTAGCATTTATTAAACTAACAAAACAAACTTGAAATTTTAACTATGACTATAATTAGCTTTTTCATTCTCTTGTGTTGGGTCTTAATTTGATTAGTTCTATATCCATAAACAATGATATCATTAATCTACATTCATTTTGATTCACTCTGATATTTTTGTTTTATATATGATTTAATGACAGTGGTCATTGTCCTCTTCAGATTTGACATTGTAATGCTATATAAACTTTCTGGGCCAGCTCTAAAAAAAAGAAAGCATACTTAGCAGCTAATACATGCCTAAAAAAATATAAAAGTGAACCTAAACAAATTAAGTGCAAAGAAGCTGAGATATCTAGAGTGTGTGGAATCTAAAGTAGTAGGTAGATTTTGAAAATCTGTATATTCGTGAATACAGTGCTAGAGGTGACACTAAAGCTATAACGTGAGTATATTTTTACACAGGTCAATACTGATGTCAAACTTCCCATTCTCTATCTGATTGATTGCATAGTGAAAACTGTTGGAGGCATTTACACATCGTTATTCAATCACAATATAGTGAACCTGTTCATAGGAGTTTTTAAAGCAGTAAGTACCATTTTTTTTAAATAAATATACACAGTTTAAAAATAATTGTTATAGTGAAACAAGTTATTAATACATTCTATTTTAATATTTTCTTTTGATTGTTCTTCCATTATCTTTTCCGTAATTTATTGTTTTTTATTCATATCTTGTATGTTAAAATCACATTTGGACCATACTTGTAGACATTATCTCTAACAAGTAGAATATTTTCATATTACTGTTGCTATTTTTTGTTATTTGTATAATAATTCTATTTTACATTCCTTTCTTAGTAACACTTAAATAAATGTGAGTGAAAAACAAGGGCCAAGCTGCTTCTGCACACATTTTGATATGTCTTAAATTATGCAACTTAGACAATTATTTTTGAGCTGCTGAACTATAATTGGCAAATTTAGTGTTGCTATGTTAGAAATGTCATTAATGTATATTTTCGACAGGTCAAAATTTGTGTGCAGTATTAAATATACATTTTTAATATTCCAAATTAGTCTTTTTCCGCTAGTTTTAAATATTTTATGGAAAAAATAATAATAAAACTGTTTAAATATTACTGTATAATTTCTGGTGTCTCTTCAAGATGAGAAATATCTTTGATAGTAATTACTATTTTGAAGGTTTTATCAATACCATACAGGTTAATGATTTTGTTATCTTGTATAACAAAATTTGTGTGAATTTAAACCATTATAAACTGAATGGTAATTAAATTTTCTCAGAAAAAGTTATCATTTACTGTAACACTAAATTCGCCAATTGTATTATAGTAACAATTGTGAAACTCTGTTTTATCCTCGACACCTTTTTTTCTTGCATTTTCATTATACTAACCTTAAGATTTTATCAATGTTAGGGTCAACTATAAATCTTAATAATTTGGGCTTTGGTGAAACTGTAATGTGAATAAATGTTAGATTATATAGTTACTGGATTAATGTTGTTTTTATGTAACATATGTTATTGTTTCTATATTTAATATTGATTTTTCTTTGCCCTGTTTCCAATGTAGCATTCTTAATTTTTTTCTTATTGCTTACAAAGTCATCACATTTTTTATTTATTTGCGAATTTTCTTAATGCTTGATCTCCATGTAAAAATATTCTTTAGGGCTGATCTTAGCATGCTGCTTTAATTTTCAGTTTATCATATTTAAAAAAATTTTTGTTAGAAACGCCAAAATTTCTACATTTTTTGTTATCATTTTTTCCTCTCGTGTTGATGGTTGATTCTTCTAATTATCTCAAGAATAATGTTAACTAGGGTAACTGATACATAATCTCTCTGCCATAATCCATTTCTAACGTGGATTGTGTCAGTCAGTTTTTTTAAATTCAGATGTTACTATGAACTTTGAATGTTTTTTGTTATGAGTGATAGGTCGGTTTGTTCATCCTATTCTTTGTTTTTTTTTTAATATACATTGTAGTTCTAATATTTGCCTCTGTCTAGTCTAGCTTTTATGCATTTTATTCTTTACTAAAAGCTTTCAAAAATGTTTTGTCAACATTTTTATGTTATTTCCATCCTAAAGCGAAAACCAACATTTAACGGGAAGAAAATGAATATTCACTTTTTTATATTTTTGTATTTTCAATAATCCTCTTTCTTTCATTCTAAAATTGTTGATATGTATTTCCAGACGCATAATGTCTTACAGTAAACTTTTGCTTGTCATTCCTAAAAGTCATCGAGAAATGCCTGGAAAACAAAACATTTTTGAAATATTGTTACAATACCACTAACTTCTTTTGCTTGTTTATTAGACTGGTATAGTTCCGTTAATTATTTAAATATTTAAAATGACTACTAAATTTACATATTTGACTGAAGAAAACCAAGGAAAACCACCAGAGACTCCAAATGTGGATTTATCAGAAGCTATTTTGATACCTTTTTTTCTTAGTCCATTTTATAAAGAACATTTATTCAAGATTTGACGATATTCTGATTGCGAGAACAATGTCGAATACTTTCTGTAAGATTCCATTCTGCGGTGACATTTAAAAAAAGGAATTTTTTAGTAGATTAGTACTGGGAGATAGAAAACATACTCTTGTGGATGTAATTACTTAGTATGGAAGATAAATAACCAGTAGGTCAATCAATATTTAATTTTTTAACGGAATTATCCAGATACCTTTCTTTTTTCCTTTTTCATTTGGCTTCTATAACACTTTTCTTTTTTTCGTTGCACTAGAAACTTGTTAAAGATACTCACAAAAACACTCCATTCAAGGTTGACGAAAAAACACGAGCGGAGATGTTTAAATTGCGCCAGACATGGAATGAGGTGTTTCCCCAAATGAAACTATATGCCATAGATGTACAGATCAGTCTTTTAGATCCAGCTTGGCCTGTGACTGCCAAACCACCGTCCAACAGCATACATTTGAATCCCAGATTTCTTAAAAATACGGTAAGTTTATTTTTTAATTGCAAATCTATGAATGCAAATAAATAGTAGCCAACACATATAAGTGTAATTTTATCAATGTTCCATGTTCAAATAAATGATATGTGATTTCTTATAGCCTCCTTCTTCGACGCCAACAATTAAAACAGAACCCGAGAGCGGTCCCTCTGATCCAGCCTCACCTGCTGTTAACAAAGAGACTCTTCTAATGCAAGAACAGTTGATCCAGAAGCAGAGGGAATTGTTGGAGTTGCAACAGAAGAAATTAGAGCTGGAAGTGCTACAAACACGGGTGAAGCTTCAGGAGCAATATAAGCACAACCAGCCACCGACTGGTCGCCCTCATGTAAGTTTTTCCACAGTGTATAATTTTTGTAGAAAGCGTACACATAATTTTTAAAATGAATGATAGAGAAAAAGAGTAGGAGTGAAATACAGGAAATAGGAGATAAATGAGTTTATGTAGTAGTAAATGTCTTCATATTTTACTTTTAACACAAATTCTTTTCTTTCCAGAATATACTCTTGAAGCCCGAAGTAGCAAAGCAGCTAGTCCCATCCCTGACCCAACATAAACAAAATCTAGTTGTAAGTTTGACATAAATAAAAAAAAGAATTTCTGTTTAAATGGTAAATTTTTCAGAATACTGCAATGGTTCAACAATTGGCCCAGCCACAAGCTGCACCCACTAATGGTACGAAGATAAACCCAGTGAGCAGCGCCCTCATTAACGCCAAACCTATAAGAGATCCAAGACTCTTGAGGCAGCAACAGAAAAGAGACCAGACCCCTTCAGCTGACGGTAATTTTGAAAATCAGTTACATCAAAGGACTGCTTTATTAGAAACTAATAAAATTGTATCAAATAAAAATAGTGTTCGTAAACATCGAAATGATCCTCGGTTAATAAATAAAGATGATACCTCTAACCAAAGATCAGATTCCTCTAAACCTAACCACTCATCCAAATCCCGTAGCTCCGAATCCGCACACCACAAATCCCATAAGACATCCAGGTCTTCTTCTCAAAGAGGCCCGGACACGTCCTCCCTCAAATCTAGCTCTAATTCTGTTAGCATAGATTCATCTAAAGTTAAAAGTGATCTAGTGAAATCTCCAGTTAAGCATAGAAAGAAAGAAAAGAGTGATAGGCGGCCTCTCAGCCGTGATAAGGCTGGTAAAAATGACAGTTCTGCTGTTAGTAATAGCACCACGTTCAAAAATGTCAGTATGGCTATGAAGAACCGTAATTATGTGAGGAAAAAGGTGGGCAGTGCGAGTCCGGATGCTGTAAAGGATGAGGATCTACGATCTTTCGGGCCACCTGAAAAGCAACCTAGGCTAGAAAGTGACTCAAATGATACAAGTAAGAGTTTTTTTCTTTTTTTTTTGTGACCCTATAGAACCCCTTGCATATTTAATTTTTGTCAAAGACATTATATTTTAGACTTTTTATATAAAATCAAAATCGGTACGATTTCAATATCAGTTTTTTCTTCTAAATTGGAAAATTGTCGAGTGGGTTAGGATGGCAGGTCCTGATCAGCGGTATACTACTAAAGTTAGATATTTAAATTACAAAACAACTATTTAACAAAAATTGTTATGGTATTGAAATTTACAGTTTGTGAGACTTAAATCGAAAACAACTAAAATTCAGAAGTTCGTAGATAATAGTTATAATAATATCAATAAAACACTTAACGAAGTTTCTTAATGAAATATAATTTTTTTTCTTCTGTTCTAACTTAGTGGTCATTTTTTTTACTAATTGAAAGAACATACTTTCTTCCAAATTAATCATACTTTAGATTTAACTAACTTTAGCTTTGACATAAAACCTTGGTTTTGTTATTTTCAAAACTTTGGTTTCGTTTGCTTCAAACTCCCGGGTCCATGTGCATAATACATGATGTCTTTCCTTCTTTCTTGTCTTAATTTCTAATTGCTTATTTTTATTGGTGCCCATTTTGAGTACCTTACTATTATTCATATAAACCAGTCTTTTCTTTGATCCTTATAACCAATTTCAGTATGTGCCAAAAGCATTCTCCAATTAAGTAATTTATACAAGTTTTAACTTATTCTATTCAATCTTTTGGCACGTCAGTCCGTTTTTAAATGTTCCATGATATACTTCTCTTTATGACAAAAGTTAATCTTTTATCAAAATAATGTTTATTCTTCTTATTATTATACTTTTTATCACCTTTTCTATTTCTTCCATCGATACATGCTGCTATAGCTATTATTTCTGCCATATTTTCTATTTATACATATTTTCGAACCACAGGTAGCATTCCTACCTCAACAGTAAGTACTAACTTTTAGAAAATACATTATTTTTGGTAGCTTTACTAAAAAAAGCTTATTTACAGTATCCGCAGCATCAGTTTCAAAAGCCGTAGAACTATTACCAGTTGCAGCGATGCCTACATCAGCCACAACGGCTCCAAAAATGCAGTCAACTATTCTTCCAATCCCTGCAAAGGATCAGGATGTGGATCTTCGCCAGTTACCGGCAGTGGTGACTAAAAAGAGATCTTCAACAGAAACTTCTGAAGATGTATCCATGCCAGCCAAGAAGACTAAGACACAGTTATTGGACAAGTG
The DNA here is from genome assembly GCA_918026665.1 of Diabrotica balteata. Lineage (NCBI taxonomy): Eukaryota > Metazoa > Arthropoda > Insecta > Coleoptera > Chrysomelidae > Diabrotica > Diabrotica balteata. Next base: position 66,456,592 of record OU898276.1, on the reverse strand, counting down.
AGTTATTGTTTATATAAAATTATTTTTCTAACTTCAGTCAGTTTGTTGATAATATTAGCTACTTCTATATGATGATATTTATATTTCTAAAGTTTTTGTTTCATAAATAGTTACCTACTTTATGTACAATTTGTGGTGAGTTGTTGGTCTCTTCATGTAAATGATAACTTAGGTGATCAGAAGAAGAAACGTCGATAAAGAAACTAACAATACAGAAAATTATGTTTGAAGTCTCTTTTTTAAACAATATTTACTTTCCTATTATTCTTATGAAATAATTTTTTTACAGATTATTTGGAGATGAAGATACAGATCTAAGGCAACAACTGGCCATTAATACCGAACAACGGCCGAAAACTCCACCACCACCAATTATATCGGTATCAGTTACTGAAACCAAAACTGCTTCACCAAAAATGGGCTCTCCAAGGAGTAATTTTGATGCTGTTAGAGCCAAACTTGCGAATGCCACAAATCGGGATAAGGTGCTAGCCAAATCATGTAAGTTTCATTTATAATTTGTTTTCTTAACTTATTATTAACTCCGTTCTTTCTTATTTATTAATTGTTTCCTCCATAATTTACTGAACACATTGTTTTTATTCCAGATAAGAAAAAACCAAAACTGGAGGACCAAGACTTGAGGCTGCAAGCAACCACTGGATCTCCCCATAAAACCAAAATCATCATCTCGCCAGAAGAAGAGACCAATATTAAGTCCGGAAAAATGACAAACGAAGAGGGTTCAGAACTTTTGAACAGAATTATTTTACAAGTTGAAAAACGAAAATTGAAAGAAGCCAAAAGGAAAGATCATGAGGAGTCATTCAATGTTTCACTACAACCAATCAGTGATGACGATCTTAGCGATGATGAATTGCAGAAAGAAGCAACCAATACAGAGGGGCCTGTTGATGGCGTTAAGTCAAATGAAATCGTTCCTGAACTTCCACCGATTAGTGAAGACAGTCTCATACCATTTAAAGACAAAGACGAAAGACTGAATTCTGGCCCTCCTCCACCCCCAAGTGAATTTGTTGGAAACTTTTTCCCTAGAGATGGAAGAGATATTAGGCGTTTCCCAGCACCTCATTGGCGAGGTCGTGGCGGAAGACGTTGGGAACCCCCACAACCTATGATGTCTACAAGACCTTGGAATGCAAATACTTGGGCTCCAGTTGAAGAATTTACACCACCAATGGAGGAAATGGAACCTCTCTTTCCTAATGGACACGTTAACGCTGATGATGTCAAATCGATCACTATTGATAGCGTCTCCAGGGATATCAGATTTTACGGGGAAACAGCTGTTGTCTTCATTCGTTGGGACGACCCCAGAGAGTTAACATTCCAGAATGCCGGCGTGAGAAAGATTACCTTCAACGACAAGGACAGTTTTGTGCTGAACTTCAACGATGATTATAAAGAAGTTTACTGCAATGGAAATTCACATATAGTGCGGTTGGGTGCTCCAAGCAGGGAAATCTTCATCGACAATGTGCCATATGAGTGTTTCTTTGGTAGTCCTGGTATCAAAATAGAACTGGATGGAGTGCCCACCAAGGTTCATCTTGAAGGGCCTCCACCACCTGTGAATATTGGCAGAGTGAAAAGGACTGATCTCGTTGCGGGCAAAATAAATATGTTTGTCGATGCCATACATGTTGTACCCGTGTTTTTAGACGCTAAAGTTCAAAAATTTGTTCTAGAAGGCCAAACAAGTACTCTTAAATTTGTAGATGCTTTAAAAAGTGTTTTAATAAATGATGTACCTTTTGAAATTGAATATGGTGGTCTCCCTAAACCTTTATTTATCCATGGTAAAAAACATTTTATAAGATTTTCAGTTCTACCTAGAGGCATTAGGCCAGGAAAAGTGAAGCTTTTCGATATGGACCTTCTTGAAGATGCAAAGGTGGCAGACGAGAATAGTCAGGATGGACTACCCGCTACGGATGCATATGATCCCGGTATGCCCATCTCTGGTACAATGGACAAGCCTGTGGGTAGTGATTCCCCAGATAGAAATTCAAATTCTCCAAATTCTGTGCTGAAGTTCATACAACAAAGTGAGTACATTTGGATTAAACACGTTAGTATCATAACATTTTTATAAACTTCCAAGTCTTGAACTAATTATTTGAAGAAATTCCAGTATTCTTGCTAGGTTCTTAATGTAACGTAATTTTTAAAGAATACTGATCCATTAAGTATGTAAATGACGTGATATTATTTGGCATGCATGAGATTTTACAATATTTTTCCTTTTTTGCTTATCTGTAAGCAATTCAAATTCAAAGCTTATCTGTTAGCAATTTCCTTGTAATTGGTAGTAAAAAAACTAAGCTATACTCCAGCAAAGAAATAATGAAATGAGTCATACGCGTGATATCTTAAGTTATCGAATTATTTAGCTGTCCTTATGAGTTTACCAAGAAGCGTGTAAGTAGCAGAGAATTTAGTTTTTATTTAGCATATGATATATCAAGAATACATAATTAAAACCAATATTTTTATAAAAAATGTTAAATGGAGTGTTACAAACGAACATCTAATATATCAGTATAATCTAAAACATTTTCGGTCTCATTCAGGAATTCCAACTTCTTAGTTTTTCCTGCTGTTCTGTCAATATATTACCCTCTTTATCTCTTTACTTCTTTTGTTTGAATTCCTTTCTGCTTTTGTTCAGTTTCTGGTAAAATTTTATCGTCTCTATTGGCTTACTTAGATCTTGTAGTTATTGAAGTTCTTTGTTCATGGTTTCTTTCTTCTTTCTGTGCGGTGGATTTTCTTTTCTTTCTTGCGTAGTTATTTATATTCCTGCTCTGCTTCTGTAATCCTGTTCTGGTTTTTCTCTCTATTATAATCTGATATTCTTCGTCAAAAGTCATTAGGTCTTGTTCTTCTTATTTTACTTTTCATGCCTAGTAATTTTTCAACTTCTTTTATGATGTTTCTGCACCGTTTCCTCTTCATTTATGTTTTCATGTTTTAGTCTGTTTTCTAGTTTTATGTTTATATTTGCTTATATTCTCTATCTTTGTTTGTATTTTTAAGTCCTATATTGTATCATTTATGTTTAGAACCTATTTCCCTTTTTAAATATTTAAAATTCTGGCTCCTACCCTACTTTCGTTTCAGTAGTGATCAGAACCCACATTTGCTCTTCTTCTGATGCGAACGTTTATTATACTGGATTGATGTCTTGAGTCTACAATAGAATGATCTATTATATTTACTGCAGGTCCGTCTGGTGATTTCCAGATGCCTTTGTGTATATGTTACGATCTAAGTTAAAATTATACCATCGAGTCACTTTTGAAATCAGGGCATCAAAAATATTTAAAATTCGTTATTTCTCAAGAATCAAATTTTTTCATTTTGTTGGGCTGTGTTATCATTCCTTTTCCATACCGTGCAAATTAAAACAATTACTTTTATTCCAGTTCTTCCTTTGACGGAATTTTTAGATTTTTATTGATGCTTAGAAAATTAAAGTATTTCTTCTTTGTGCAGTTGCGACAATCTGCTGATTCAGCTGTTGATTCATCTGTTGTGTCTTTATTTTGCAATGTAAACACATTTTGACATGTGAGGACATTGATTAATTCAGTTATTAAATAGACTTCTCAGTTATTTGACACTCAAGAGAATTAAATTTTTCTCAGACATAAAGTTCGAATCTCGATAATTGCATCCCATTTTATTTACTTCTGTAAACGCAATACGCAGAATTAATTGCAGGGGGTACTTTATTTGTAACAATATGATTAATGTTAACTCGTGTAAGTTCTTCTAAATAAACACGCTTTGGCTTGTTGTTAAAAGACGTACTTATTCACCAAATAAGTACGTGCGGCTGCTAGTACTCTTTTCAATTGACAGACGAAATAATTGAATATCGTTCTGAAATAAAAAAATATACTAATTTGAGTATTTTACATCTTAGGTATATAGTCGACGCACATCCGCTCAGTTTACACATTATTAATTTGAATGAAAACTTATTTCATAAACTAGATCTAATGTATTATTTTCCTTATTACAGTGGATCTCCTTATATCAAACAATAATAATACTGTGGATACATATGAATATGTAGTTTTCTAAAACATTAACTTCCTATAGTGAAGCAATATAAGATGCTAAATATTGTTTGAATGGCGTTTTTGAAAAAAAGTTGTTTACTTTTATCGTCAATGAAATACATTAAAACAAAAAAAGAGAGTTGTTCACTTTTATTGTCAATGATATACGTTAAAACAAAAAATCTGTATTCTGTAAATCTGTATAAAGCGTATTTTCAAGTATAACATAAACTACTGCTTCTGCAATTGGAAAGATGTGAAACAGTTGTATGCTTCTTCATTTGCGTTTTTTTCGTTGGATAAAGTTTCTTACAACGTTTAAAGCTTTTTCCACATCTTGTCTATTAGGACCTTCTTATTAGGTGCGAATGGTCAACCCCCTACATTAACACTTGTGAATCACAAATTGAAAATTTCCGAAGAAGTTTTTTTGCCGGCAGCAGTTAAAAAGGGTATTTATTTATAGCTACAGCCGGGCCAAAATTGCCTCGCTTTAGAGGGTTATAGTTCAATAGAAATTTCACGGGACATCTAATGTACCTCGTTATAAGCGAAACCTCTTAATAACCGTGTTCGTTATAGAGGGAGTATACTGTATAGGCAAAAATATAATATTCTATTGTTACAATGAAAGTAACGAGCAAGGAAATATATTTTCTTACGCGCCGCCAATAATCGAATTTAAAATTTCCGAGAATGCATGATAGACACGTGATTTCGGCTACTTTTGACCACTTACGACGCGTGATTTATTATTTACAGTTTCATTTGATATTTGCCAGACTATAGTCAATATATTTAGGGAAAATTTTGAAGCAAATCTTATTTTAGCTCTTTGTGAATGCACTGCTTAACAGTTCGTGGTCATCACTTGCATGTCCACCACTGCACGCATTATATGTCGAAGCATGGATTGGTCTATGGTTTTTTAACTACTTCTACTACTACTACTACACCGCTAAAATTAAAAAACAAATACAGTGGTACCTAGACATACGAGTATGATTCATCCCGTGATATTGCTCGTATGTCAAATTGCTCGTATGTCAAAGCAAATTTCCCCATTGAAATTAACTGAAATGTCATTAACGCGTTCCAGTCTCCAAGAAACACGTTAGTTGTTTTTGTTAAGTGTTTTTAAATTTGAAAAAAAAATGTGTTTAAAAGAAGAAACATTAATTACTATTAAACTGGGAATAAGCCACAATTAAAGATAAAAATACGTTTATTGACGTTTCAATTTCCACTTCGGAAATCGTTCTCAAAATACAAACAGTAAATTAAACAAATTTTGTTTTTTGTTACATAGTGAAAAATTCTTCTAATAATTTAATTTTATCTGACTCATTTATATTGACAATTCAGACATACATTATGCATTTTAAAGTAGACGACTTTAAAATGATATTGCCAATATTGTTGAGTTGCGCTCCTGGGACGACTTTACTTATAAGATAGTTCATTCGATTACATGAAATCAACTTTAACTTGAGAATATCCGTCAGAAAAAAATCATAGCATGTAATTCGTCTTTAAAAAGACAAACACATGACATGACGACAGTAAAATTCTCCTGTTAGTGATTCCATAGTAAATTATGAGGGAAAACTAGGAAAAAACCTCATAATACTATCCCGACATTGTAAGTATTTGTTCGTGCATTTAGTTTACCTTCAACAAACATCAAAATTCTGATTTTATATGTTACGTTATTTAAAAAACATAAATGATGTATGCTCTATACGTTACTGACTTACTAATACTGGTATTTTCTTATTAATAACTTCCTCTTTCAATATTGGTAACCATATCCTACTACATTCTGCCGAAGAATTTGCGACACAATTGGCCTCATTTAACATAATTAGAGCCGCTTCTTTGATTTTTCTTTTTTTACCATCCGTTTCTTTTAGGACTACATTTGAATTACTCCATTGAACCCTATGTTCATTATCCCATGCGTGTTTACAGATTTGAGATCTATCAAATTCTTTATTTTTAATATAAGATTGATGTTCACTTATTCTAACATTTAATGGCCTTGATGATTCACCTAAATAAAACTGATCGCATTCACAAGGTATTTTATAAATGCAATTCTTTGTCCTTTCTTGTTCATTGTTAGGTTTGGTTTTGGACAAAATAGATCTCAATGTGTTTGTTGTTTTGAATGTTGTTGAAATGTTGAATTTATTTCCTATCCTTTTAAGTTTTTCTGATAGTCCTCTTATGTACGGTATTGTTATTTTCCTCATATTATTCCTTGTGTATGCTGTAGGATCTCGTTCTAAGTTGTTCTGTTCTATTCGATCGATTGTTGAAAATTCCTTATTTATAAACGATAAAGGATAATCATTTTTTAATAAAACAGATGTTAACAAATGTTTCTCCTCCAAGAACGAATTTTCATTAGAACAAGTAATTTTGGCTCTATCGTATAAGGATTTAATTATTCCCTTTTTTACATTAATATTGTGATTTGATTTGAAATTTAAATATCTATTGGTGTGTGTTGGTTTTCTATACACCTGAGTCTCATATCCAGTATCGTTCTTAGAGATTAAAACATCCAGGAAAGGTAGCGTGTTATTATATTCCTTTTCCATGGTAAATGTTATTGTCTCTTCTTTATCGTTTATATCATTTAGGAATGTGTCCAACAACTCTGATCCATGAGGCCATATTGAGAATACATCATCTACATACCTCCACCATGAATGAACTATCTTATAAGTAAAGTCGTCCCAGGAGCGCAACTCAACAATATTGGCAATATCATTTTAAAGTCGTCTACTTTAAAATGCATAATGTATGTCTGAATTGTCAATATAAATGAGTCAGATAAAATTAAATTATTAGAAGAATTTTTCACTATGTAACAAAAAACAAAATTTGTTTAATTTACTGTTTGTATTTTGAGAACGATTTCCGAAGTGGAAATTGAAACGTCAATAAACGTATTTTTATCTTTAATTGTGGCTTATTCCCAGTTTAATAGTAATTAATTTACAATGCCACAAGAAAATAGCTTCAGAACAATATTAAGAAACATTAAGTAACAAAAAATACATACATATTCTGTAAAAACATAAGAAAAAGTGAAGTGCTTACGGAAGCGCTTAATTTTCGTCAATGGTCTTCGCTTTTTTTGTCACACTTTGCTCATTTTCATCTGCAGATCGTTTAAAGAAAACTGTCCAATGTTTGTTTCTTCCTCACTTTCAGAATATTCCGGAAATGTGTTAGGCAACTTTCGTTGAACAATACTGATGCACAACCAGTTATAACTTTTTCGGGGCGATTTTTATCCACGAACTCTGCAACTTTCTCCCCCATTCCTTTTTATCTCTTCTAGAGACAACATCTTCCAATTCTGGCTCCTCTTCAAAACTAATTTTTCGTTGAACCACCGTATGCTGTTGCGAATGTAGTTCGTCTAACTCATCGGTTGTCAGCTCCTGAAACTGTTCCTCGACAAGTTCGTTCACATCTCTTTCATCCACTTCCAGACCCATGAATTTTTTAAGAGAAACAATCTCACCTAGCACTGACACTTCGCGTTCCACTCCTTCGCAGGCCCTTTCATCTATAGCCTTAGACCACAGCTTCTTCCATGCGGAGGTTAAGGTCCTTGTAACACCTAGCCAGGCCTGCTCAATAATTCTTAGGCATATCACCATATTAAAGGGATCGCTCCAGAATTCTCTAAGGTTTGTGTTCTCCGTCACCTCAAAGCAGCGCCAAAAATGTGCTTTGTATACATCTTCTTAAAATTAGAAATCACTTGCTGATCCATGCGCTGCAAGATAGGAGTGGAGTTGGCTGGTAGTTAGAGAATCTTTATAAACTTAAACTCCTGGAGTAAATCATCTTCGAGATTTGGTGGGTGAGAAGGGGCATTATCGAGGACAAGTAGGATTTGCATGGTTAGGTTGTTTTGCTTTATATACTATATTTTTCATCAGAAGCGACAAACACCAGGTTTACCCACTCCACAAAGAATTTCCTGGTGACCCACGCTTTTTTATTTGTCCTCCACATAACTGGCAGTTTTTCTTTTAAAATCTTTGTGACTTAAAGGCTCTAGGATTTTCTGAATGGTACACTAGAAGAGGTTTGATTCTTCAGTCTACAAAGTAGTAGAGTTAATCTATCTTTCATGGTTTGTGACCTACATCATCTTCTCCTCTGCGTTATGTAAGTTCTATTCGGCATCTTTTTCCAGAAAAGCCCTGTCTGGTCACAGTTGAAGACTTGCTGGGGGATGTATCCTTTGTTCGGAAAACGTTTTGTTATAAACCTCAGCTGATTTCATATCTGAATTTGCTGCCTCACCATACTTGACGACGGAGTGAATGCCGGTCCTTTTTCTAAAGTTGTCAAACCAGCCCCGACTGGCTTTAAACGAGTTTTCCGATTCATCATGTAAGTTTGTGGGATCTGCTTTATAAAATCTTCGTAAATCGCTCATGCCTTCTCACATAATGATGCTTTGTGTTAAGGTTCCTCCTTGAAGCTGCTTCTTTGTCACCCACAACATTGGTAGTTTCTCCATCTTTTCATGGAGAGAAGTCCGGAGCTTAGAAATTATTGTAACGCCCTTAGCTGGCAGTATACCATATATCACCTCCTTCCGTTTAAGTACAGTACATATCATTGATGTGGTACGCCTGTACATCCTCGCCAAGTCAGCTCCTCGTACAGCTTGCTTATGATTTTTAATGATTTCACGTTTTAGTTCAATAGACATCATCTTCTTCTTGAACCCATGGTTGTAAAAATAAATGTAATATTGTAATGTACAAAAATCACAAAACGCGAACTTAACTTATTAACAATACTTAGAACATGAGGGAAGCAGACAAAGCAGACAGACTGAGGTTTATAGTAAAAATTTACACAATGTAAATGACACCGATATCGAGAGTGCAATATGGTTAGTATTAGAATCCGAATTTTTGTTCATTGGATTTAACTTCCAATGACCATTTAATTTGTGGGTCCAAGTAATAGTCACGTACAAACCTGTAAAATGATCTTGCGTATGGCGAGTCCGTAAAGATCTATTACCAGTAAAACTACCTTTTATTTACAAAGCAAACTAGAAGTAGTCAAATAAGAGGTATGAAATTGAATAAAAACCGATTCCTCGTATCTCAAATCTTGCTCTCATCTCAAAGCAAAATATCGCTCGCTCAGCGGCTTGTATCTCAAAACACTCATATATTAGGACGCTCGTCCATATATCGAGGTACCACTGTACTTATCTTCTTCTTTAAGTGCCGTATCCCAATCGGAGGTTGGATATCATCATCACTATCTTTACTTTATCTACTGCTGCTCTTATCTTTCCCTGTATTATCAGCCTTAGCAGTTCATATCGCTGTCCCCTCATTACGTGTCCCAGATATTGTAACTTTCTTATTTTTATCGTGTTTATTATTTCGCATTCTTTGCCCATTTCTCGCAATACTTCCGTGTTAGTTTTCTTCTGTGTCCATGCTATTCTAAGCATCCTCCTGTAACACCACATTTCAAAGGACTGTAACTTATTTATGTGTTCTTGCTTCAATGTCCAGCTTTCAAGTCCATATTGCAGTATCGAAAACACGTAGCATCTCAGTGCTCTTACTCTCAGTTCTAATCTAAGATCTTTGTTGCAGAGAATTGTTTTCATTTTTACAAACGCATTTCTTGCTATTTCTATCCTAGCTCTTATTTCGGTTGTTTGATCATTATTGTCTGAAATCCAGGTTCCTAGGTATTTGTATTTATCAACCCTTTCTATCGGTACATTTCCCAAATGTATGTTTGTTGGTATCTTTGTTTTCTTTGTTATTATCACTGTACTTATCATTTGTAGATAATGTGTAACCGCATACATTTTTAATTTTTGCCGCAGAATTAAAAGTTGTTATTCTTTTTTTTTTGTAATTAGAACCGTAGAACATGACAACGACTGAAACCGGTGTTTGGGTTTGTCATGTGCCACATGCCAGAAGATCTATCAACGAAACAATGTGTTAATATGTGGCAATGAGTCATATGAGGTAGACAACGACTGTATGGGTTAAGAAGTTGGCACCCGCTCTAAATCGCAATTTTAAATATAATTTTTTGATTTTGTGTTCTTATAATTCTAATAAATGTTCTTTTATTTTTTTTTCACCTTTTAGATAACTTAGATGTCCTCTCAAATGCACTTTCAACCAGTGTAGGTCCAGCGCAGGTTTCAGGAGGTTATCAAATAGAAAACCAGAATTCGCAAGACTCACAGGCTAGTTCACAACCATTTACAACTTTACCTCCAATTTTGAATATAAACGAAATATTCCAAAATCTAGTAGCTTCTGGATTAGTAAAGTCATCATCAGAGCCAAGCAAGCCAGTGGAACAGCCACCGAAAGTAGTAGAACCGCCTAAGAAGGAACCGAAAGTGGAGCCTGAAGTACCTGCTGCTAGTACTCCAAACGTAGCGCCCTCAAAACTTAAGAAAACTATATTGAACCTTAAACCCGTCACTTTTAACAGGCCAGAAACTCTGAGAATACGCCAAAACAGCCTTTATGCAATGTTATATTCTGGTATGCAATGCAGTACTTGCGGTATGAGGTTCTCCCCAGAAGCTAGTATGTTGTATAGTCAACACTTAGATTGGCATTTTCGTCAAAATAGAAGGGGAAAACGAAACAGTAGAGTTGCCACTAGCAGGAGATGGTATTATTCTCTAGCTGATTGGAAGAATTATGAAGAATTGGAAGATCTTGAAGAAAGAGGTGAGTAATTTTTGGTTATACAATTATTTTTTTGTAGTTATTCATCGTGGGGATTGACTCTAGCTTGTTTCGTTTATTTTTAATGTGGAAAACAATTCCATACAAACATTCTATCTGAAATGGCTTATTCATTGAATAATTTTTTTATATCATACGTGCTTCCATTTGCATATTCTTAATTTGTCTGTCAGGTCATAGTTTTTTGTTCTTTTTATTATCTTTTTTCCTTTTGTACATATAATATGGTCTTCGTTTTCATTCTGATATTTCGTTTTTACTTCGTAGTTGATCATGTTTCTTTAGTTATTCATATCATCATCACCATTGTGGATTTATAACCCTGTGTGGGTCCTAGTCTCCTCAAGAATTTCTCCCCAGTCGTTCCCATCCATCGCCTTCCTCCACTAAGCATGTATTCCTATATTTCTTATGTCTTCATCGATGTTATCAATGAGCCTAGTTCTTGGCCTTCCTCTTCTCTGTCTAATGGTTATATCAATGCTCGTTTCACTAGCTGGGTCAGTTTGATCCTCTCTGGTAACTTTGATATCGGGTTCTTTATATATTCTGTAAAGTTGTCCACACGTCATTGTCATTCACCGTTCCATATATTCACCTTAAGTAATTTTTTTTTCGGACCGTCAAAACATGGTTTCATTACTTTTTCTTTAAGTCTGGGTATCTGAATCTTATATGTTACTGGGCGTATTATATATAAACGGATTACAATTTTTTATTTTCATATTTTTCAGAGAAAAACTATTTTGATGAGCAAAAACAAGCGGAGGGTGTTAATGATGACGCTGAGGAAGAAGTGGAGGTTCCAAGTGTCGCTGCTGATCCTGATTCCACGGATGAATGTTGTATGGTGTGCAGAGAAAAATTCGATCAATTCTTTAATGAAGAAAAAGAGGAGTGGCACTTAAGAAACGCAATAAGGATAGAGAATAATACGTATCATCCTGTTTGTTATGAAGATTATCAGGTAAATTGATAAAAATATTTTTTATATTAAAAAGTGCATTTTTTAAAGTTTCCAAACTTTCTTTTTATTTTTGTTAAGTTATGGTAACTATTTTTATCATTCTCACATTTTTTATTTCTATTAGTCTGTTTTTAATATTACCATTAATATGACTTATTTCCAAATACTTTCCAAACCTCTTCTTTCTTATATTTACTGTTAATGTTCTTTACAATCTTTATTCTGTGACAGTAAATTTTTATATATCTTTTCTTTATTTCCAGAATTCTCTTATGGAACAGACGTTAGACGAATCTATCAAAGCACCAGAAGAAATCGAACAACCTCAAGAAGAAACTACAGAAAAAACTATTCCCGGCCTGGAAATTATTATCGATGATGATGATGATGATATTCCCGAAGAAGTGAACGGACCTATATCTAGCGAAATCTTATCTGTCGAAAGCGATGATTCTAAATTGGTGCCAGAAGCTACTGAGATGCCAGAATCGGAGCAACCAGAAGCAGCCGCCGATGGAGATGATGATGACGATGTTATTTTGAACGAGGTGAGGATTTAACAACATATATTAATCAGAATTTTTTTTGTATGATAGTCAATGACAATATGCAAAATAATTGTGTCGTGTCCTAGGTCGCTCCTATCAAAATTGTCGTTGACGATGACGATGACGACATTGTGGCACAAGGAACGAATGTATCATCACCTCCAGCGGTGGAGACAGAAGATGATGGATTTGTGGAGATCGCTGGACTGCTTAGTTTGCCGAATGGAAAACATGTTAAAATCAAAGCAGAACCAGTTGATAAAGGTAAGACAATTAAAAATGTGCATTTATCTGTTTTTTAATATTTCGGCAAAAAGTTTTGCATATTTGAACGTTTTGCATTGTTTCACAGAAGACATTCCTACGACTGAAGCTGAAGATCTCTCAATACTACCCGTGGAAAGTTCTGAACTGGAAGTCGTGGAGCCTAAACCTTCTCAACATGACGTCGTCTCTTCATTAGACGGCAACGCGGATCCCTTCTCCGGCGTTACCGCTGTGGGATCGGCAGCCCTAGGCGGCAATAAAATTAAAATTAATATTAGTAAACCATTGCCTGTGATAAATAAAGAAAAAGAAATTAATTTAGGAAATGATTTAGTTCCATCTGAAACTTATATCGATCCGTTCGAGCCCTTTCCACCCGGGGAAGAACCGCAACCGGCTGCGCTCAAGACTGCTCTTAGGAGCGCCAGGTTGTCGAAGCTTCCTCCCGTGAGGAAAGGAACCGAGCTGACCGGCTTGTGTTCTCTAATGTGATTTGTGGGTTTTTTATGATTCACGTACTATTTTTGTAAATATTACAGTATACTAGACAATTGGACGGACAAATTTGTACGGAACTAGGAGTTACAAGGGTGGATCAAATATAAACAGGGTCCGTTTCTTCAAAAATTCTAGTCAAAATGAAGTCATAAAATTAAAATTTTGTTTTACTGTATTTGGAATAGTGCATTGTATAGTCCCTTTGCAGGGACTATAAAATAGAAATCATAATGTATCGTATGTGATTTTTTCGTGGTGTTAGCTATTTAAGGTTTGATAATTAATATAATCGCATCTTGGTTTTTGTTCCAGTTTCGTGTTTCAAGAAAAGCTATTATTATTTCATTTTCCCCTATTTTTTTCACTTCATATTAGTTTCAAAGTAATGATTTTGTTTAAAAATCGATATCCAAACCAAGAATTCCAACGATATTGCTCAAAAACCGCGATCTAAATCTATAATTCTCGAATTAAAAAAAAAAAGAATGATTGTGGGTCGATTTGATATACCCTTGTAAATGCTTACACAATGAATCACGAAGATATATCAATTATAGGATATATAATTTTATTTCTTTTTTTAAACAGTTCAGTATACAGTTACTAAACATTTTGGGCACTAAAATGAATTATTAGTGATTATTAATACCATTGTGACCTTTTTCTTAAATTTTCAAAGCTTTGTTATAAAAGTTTTGGTTTGTGCTTTATTTTATAGTAGTAATTCCTCTTTTTAGTTCCGTACAAATACACAAATTAGTGAGAAAAATCATTAACTTATAAACAGAACAAGATCTAATATTCGAGTATAATTTCTCCAAAATTAGACGAATCGAATTGTTCTGTTTATTAGTTACAAAGGTTGTTTGGAAAGGAATTTCATAGTTTTCCATTGAACATATTCGTCAAAATTATCCTTAAAATTCAAAATTCCATTATGTCATAGTCTATTTTATAATTTGCCTTTATAAATATATTTAAAATCTTATTTAAACAATCTAAATCTGGGCTTGTGATCTTGCATTGTTCTTGTATTTTATTAAAAGAGAATATAGTTAGGGTATCATTAGGCAGCTTAACACTTATTAACTTTATTATGAGAGCTTTAATTATTGAACCTTTTTTTTCTATAATTGAAAAACTATGAAAACCATTCAAGACCGAATTATGTAAATAAAATCTGTAAATAGTGGTACAAATATAATTTATTTTATTTTATAAGGTGCGATATAATTACTTTTTCGTAAAATTTATACATTTATTAAAGAACTACGCTCTTTCCTGGGCAAAATTATTATTTTGTTTGATAAATAATCGAACTTGTTATTTGTTGAAAATAAATATTTTTTTAAACTTGTGTGTATATAATTTGGATCGGAAGATTGTGGGACGAACGTGTAAGGATGATCCTTGTTTTCTTTAAAGACTTTTAGTGTAATAGTTTGTATATAGATAATGTGGTAAATCAATAAATTAAGTCAAATTTAGTGTCTTCGTTTTATTTAATAACTTACCTTTAATGCCCCAAACTAACATATGTATGCAAATACATATTTGAGATGTTCACTCAACAAATTATCATTATGTAAAAATAATTAAATTTATTGGGAATGAATGTTAAATTGTTGCCAATTTAACAATTTTTTGCAGTGAAAATCTCATTACATATTATTAGAAGTCAACACACATTATCACTTACAAATGGAGAAGTCAAAAATATGGTAAGTCATTTCCAGGAATGGGAGTTAACAGTATATGTTCAAATATAAAAACACATACACATAAACAGATAAACCAACAAACATGTGTTACGTTTTAATTTTTACTTTACACTACATATGTGATTTGTCATATGACTTGGTTGCGCAAGTTTCACTGTGTGATTTGTCATGCGGCTTGTCATAGCTCTTCACAGGAGAATAGGACCCATCGAGTTATAGGACGGATCATATGATTCTCGGCAGTATATCTTCCTGTAATACCGGTAATACGAACATATTTAAATATCGCATGATAATATCATATGAGATTGGTTATGATTCCTTGTTTCTATGATGTTTTAAAAAATCATGTTTAGATTTAATAAATTGTGACATGATAGGAGTGACAATGGGTTTATGTTGATTTTTGTTTATGGTCATATAGATATTGGACACAGTGTAGGCACATAATAAGAAACAATCAGAATGTCCACTCTGCTTGAAAAATAAGTACGCGCAACTCGTTAGCGCACACTGAATCAGCCTTGTTTTAAACGGAACCAGTGCTGTTGACATTTTATCTAGTGTGCATAGAAAAATTAACCCGGTTCAATTTATTTACGGCAACTATACACAATATGCACTATTTTATTCGTACTTTTAGTTGAAGAATAGATTAAATTATTTTAAATGTACTAAATTTTTAATCTCTAAAAATTTGAATTACAGTTCTCTCGTAGCTTGTCACAAATTTCTCAATTCGAGTCTATTTTTCCGTTTAAAATATGGCGATCGCGTGCTGACAAACTTCAAAGGCGACATCAGAGAGGGGGCATTCTAATTGGTCTCTATTCTGCGGCATAGGCTTCTCGACTTTTAATAATAATACACCGGCAACAACTGCGTACAGCTAATGATAATAGCAAGAAGAAACAGATCAGACGTCTTTGGGCACGCAGGTGGCTCTTACGAAGAGATAGTAGATGGGGTATGTCAAATTTAGTGTTTATATTATATTATACTAAATTAAAAATAATTAATAATGAAACTAACTAAATCTATGACTAAAAAGACTATAAATCACTAAACTAAGAATAAATTAAACTAAATAAATAATAAATGAAAAATACGACACAATAGCACATATTAGACAATAGGCTCAATATCAAAGCAACAAACAAAAAATAAATAAATAAATAAGGGATATTTTCTCTCAGGAAGGGAATTTTATCGGTAGTACCGACCATCATATGGTTTTATCATGTACCTATTCCGGTAGCGTCCTATTCTCCTGGGACGAGTTATGACGAGCCGCATGATAATGGTTATGACAAATCCATCGAGCAAAAAGACAATTGTCTTTTTGCTCGATGGACAAATCACACAGTGTACAACATATAAATTTCACTCCATGACCAAATCACATGAAAGTTCATGTAGTGTAAAGTTGACTTTATTTTTACGTCAATTTAATGAAATTCCCTCCCCTTTCCCCATTGACATAAACAACATCCATATCATATGATTCATTTATTTGTTGTTTGTTACTTTTGATATTGAACCTATTGTCTTATTCACAAGGAATCTACGTTCCTGTAGTTGGCTGTATACCATGTATTAAAAAATTTAATTAAAAATCCTTTGTAAAAGGTATATATTTAAGGCCCAAACGGGCTAAGTTAAAAAGACATAACGTTTTCGGAATCCATGTTCCATCATCAGTGTCTAGGAGTACCTACATGAATGTAGCCACTAAGATTAAATATGTGGGTAAAAACCCGTTAGCAGATGTTTAATTACATTTAGTTTTAAAAATACGTTGTAATAATTTAAGATGATAGAGTTACCGATGGATTAGGTAACATGGCGACATATGACTCCACGTTGAAGTTGCTAGTCCTGAGACGGTATGTCTTCGAGGACTGTTTGAGTGCAAGTTTGAAAAACGTGTAAACCCGAAACCATTATCGTTTCGGGTTTATTATTATGCGGATATTACGAAAAAATAATCTACTTGGTCGAACTGCTAGAAATAAACCTTTTGTAAGCCAAAGAAGCAGCCATATTAGATTGTAGTTCACCAGGGAGCATATTAACCAAGATTTGAGCTTTTAGAATTCACTAATATTTGCTGATGAAACCAAAATAAAGTATAGTTTCCTTCCTTGTTCCACAAGACCAATAATCTTTCCCTTTTTTGTTTGTGAAAGCGAAAGTTGAGGCGGTTGCACAAGTGCCTGGGAACGGGAACGAGAACGGAAACTGAAAGCATCAGCAGATTCACAATTAAGGGTAAACAAGGTGTTTTGTGCTACGAATATTTAAATGTTTTGTCACTGTCACTTGTGCTGTTAATTATTTTTTTCTCAAAATAAATTTTGTGGAACAATATTTTTCTAATTTTATTAAAAGAGATTAATACAAAAACTGATACGAATTTAACCCCTGTTTTTCGATTGGGTTCGATCATGGCTGCAAATGCTGTAACAAGATTAGGGGATAGATTAGCCAACTATTTAATATCTGATGTAGGTTCAGTACCTTGGCAGCAAAAATATATTAACAGGGGATGAATTTAATTTTTTTTATTGTAACCAATGTGTATAAAGTATTCTTGAAAAATAAATTTTACTCAACTGGAATGAAAATAAATAGTTCTTTTGCATAGAAAATTGCAATAAAAGATTTATATAGTACATCTTTTTTAAATTATAATTTGTTTTTTGGTGTTAATGACTTCATATCTTCACTGACTTCATAAAATTTATGTCACTGCTGTTGTGTGAGTCTTTTAATTTTGACTCACAAAATTTACTAAACTTAGCTGCTGCAACAGTCATCATGTCCATTGCTTACAATATTCTGCAATAGAACAACAACTATTGTTTTGCAATGTCTCATTTTTATACCCTTTACTGCATCAATCATACATTTTTCCACTAAAGAAATCAATAGTTCATTATAGTCATTCATTTTAATGTAAAAATGCTCAGACAAGAGGGTTAGATTATAAAAAGTCACTCAAAATGTAAACAAATTTTTATTTTGCATTTGAGAGTATTTTAAATATTGCTTTCTGTTTGGTTCCGGGAATACAACTGGAACGAGAAAGTTAAAACATGGGCAACTTTCCCGTTCTCGTTACCGAGCGGCTTCTCGTTCTCGGTTATTGTGCATCTAAACATTGATTTACGTAGAGATTAACTTTTTTCCCGTTCCCGTTTCCGCTCTCGGAAACGAGAAAATTAAAACATGGGCAACTTTCCCGTTCTCATCACCGGGCGGCTTCTCGTTTTCGGTTATTGTGCATCTAAACATTTATTTACGTAAAGGTTAACTTTTTTCCCGTTCCCGTTTCCGTTCTCGTTCTCATTCCCGGGCAATTGTGCAGCCGCCTTTAGTTTATGTATTGTCGGTTAAGTTGTCGTTTCATTTACAACTAAAGCAAAAATAATCTATATCGTACCGGCTGTGATATCTGTCTGTTTTATTGGCTTGTTTATTTTCAATAAAAACCTTTATTCTTCGTAACAATAAAAAGATTTTTCAAAAGAAATAGAAAGTTTGGTTGTGTGTATAATAAAACACGAATATCTACAAATTTAAATATTATTTGATACGAAACGATACAAAAAAACCAATATTTCTCTATGGCTGAGAATAAGTTTACAAAAATAAAATTGTATAAAAGCGGAATAATTATATAGATTAAACAATGCGACAAAGTATTTAAAATAATTAAAATAAACCTATTTACAATGAATAAATATATTTTGTATCGAATAAAAGCGCTTTTCTGCAGTGAATCACAAGTTACCACAAGGCAATTAAATATTTTATGAGTGAGTAATGACTCACTGCTGATTGCTATTTATCTACGATGCGATGTAAGGAAATACACAATGTTTAATTATAACAAAAAACATGCATAAAATGCAATCGAAAACGAAATACTGAATTTAAATAATACAAATACATATAAATACAAAGAAATGTAAATCAAAAGGTAATAATAAGCAACAATTCTACACATTCAATTAATGGTAAAAACAATGGTGAAATAGTGGTAATAAGTAATACCAAGGAAAATGTTATGGTGAAAAATTCAAACTTAAAAGTTTAATCATACTAGAAATGGAATCAACACGATCAATATTACGATCAATCAAACGGTACTTGCCATGAAACAGGAACTTGAATCTCCAAGTGGGTGGGAGATGACGTAACGGGGTCTAACCCATTAGCTAGGACACAACTAAACTATGTCATTCGTACGATCAGACACAAGTCTAGTGTTGAGTCACAGCATAGACACAAATGTATTCCTTATGATGAGCTATTGTTGAGTCATCAAGTAATAAAAAAGATTTTTCTTTTTTTAATATTCGATGGGTTGAGTCACGTACCTAGTCACTTTGAGTTAAGTAGCTTCCACGGACGGAAATACAGGTGGAAGGTGGCCGAGGTGGGAGCGACTATTAGCGCCGGAAATATAGATCAAAACGGTAATATATGCAACTAATAGTTCCAAGTGGTGGGTGCGTTCTTCTAATTTAATTTCTACTACCCGCGTTAGATGGGGCTGTCAGTACGATGTAAAAATAATTGCTATTTAATTAATAATTGCGTGAGGTTGCGAAGCTGAGGCTAAGCTGCAGGCTACCAGCAGGGTCACAGGTGGCGGATAGTGGATAGCCTTGAGATATGAAGGTTAGTTGCGAATATACTGAATAAGCAATCCCCGACAAGCAGCGGCGACACTGAAGGATGTAGTGGGTATGCTTTAGGAAAGCATACCTTATAAAATGCTACAATAATATGGAAATTATTGTGACATGGCGAGTATTGCCGCCATTAAATAAGCATAGCCTAATTCCCCTTTCCTGGAAATGGAAGCAGCGTTTTCAGTAACAAGTTGTGGTGTATAAGAATGGATCCTGGACCGGTTCATCATTGGACACTAGGAGACATGACTAAAGCAGTTTTAATTTCTCCTACGCTGCGATGAGGAAAGCAAGGGGAAACTACCTGATTAAACATCCCTATTATAGTCCCTTAGCATGGCAAGAATTAGTATTAATACGTCACAGTTTACTGACCATGGTTCTCGAATACCAAGGTCCGGCAGGGGGAGATATAACAAGGATAACAGGGCTCCCCAGGTCGCCAATCAGAGAAATCCCTGTTCTTTAAAACAGTTTAAAACTGTTTCCACAGATCAACAATTACGATCGCTACGTGGAATGTGAGAACAATGTACGAGGTGGGCATGACACACAATGCCATTAAAGAAATGCATAGACTTGCTATCCATATAATGGGTGTAAGTGAAATGCGCGGGGCTGGATCTGGACAATGCACAGTACATGATCACTAGATTTATTACTATTACGGAAATAGCGAAGACCTACATATTAACGGAGTTGGTATCATAGTGAATAAGAACATCTCTGAATACGTCACAAACTTCGTTCCAATCTCAGAGAGAATAATCCTTATTCAGTTTAACACCTTCCCTGTTAAGACAGGGAAGGTGCAGAAAAATCAGACGATCTATTCGGAACTAATGAGTGTTCTGAAAAAACTTCACAAAAACGAAATAAAAATCCTTATAGGAGACTTAAATGCGAAACTGGGAAAGGGTAGATTTGGAGAAACCGTAGGACCCGTTGGACTGGGGGAACGAAACGAACGCGGAGATCGCCTGATCCCATTCGCTGTGGAAGAACAACTGGTAATCACCAACACTTTTTTTAAACTACCAGCTAGGAGATTAAATACGGGGAGATCACCTCAAGACACCTCAGATCACATCATCAGAAACCAAATTGATTACATTATGGCGAATAAAAGATTCAGAAACTCAATAATATCAGCCAAAACATATACTGGTGCTGATATCGGGTCGGGCGATAATCCACTGGTAGTTAACATCAGACTAAAGCTGAAGAAGTTAGAGACTGCAAAAGTAAGAAAATACGATTTAGGACAATTAAAAATGAAGACATCAGGCACCAAATACAAATCTATATAGAAAAAGAATTAAAAAATACAGACAAAGCTAATAAACCAGATAACGAAATGGCAAAACTACAACAAATTAACCAGATAATCCTAGAAAAATATCTTCGCCCAACAACGGTTAAAAAGAAAGAGTGGATTACTGATAAAATCCTTAATATGATGGATAATAGAAGAAGAGCTAAAAATAGAGACATGTGGGAGTATAAAAGAATTGACAAAGAAATAAAAAAAAAACTATTAGAGAAACCAAAAACAAATGGTTTGAAGATCAATGCAGAGAAATAGAATCATTATACAGTAGACACGACTCGTTTAATCTCCACAAGAAGGTAAAAGAGGCAGCAGGAATGAACAAACCTAAGAGATCAGGACATATGACTGATGATCATGGGTACCCGGTAATAGATATTGAACAAACAAATATATGGAAGAGATACGTTGAGAAGACATTCGATGACGACAGAGATAACACCCAGACAACTATGAAATATGACACAGGACCACCAATCACTCAAGACGAAGTCAAAGCCGCAATTAAAGCAACCAAAGAAGGTAAAGCACCAGGGCCTGACAACTTTTATTCAGAATTTCTAAAAATCATGGGAGACGAAGGAGTAAAATGGCTTAGGACAACGTTCAATAAAATCTATGACTCGGGAAAAATCCCAGAGAGCTGGTTAAAATCTACATTTATTGCTATACCTAAAAAACCTAATGCAAAAAAATGCGAAGAGCATCGTATTATCAATCTAATGAGCCACATTCTTAATACCTTCTTAAAGATAATACACAGAAGAATTTATCAGAAATGCGAGTCACAGATCTCACGAAAGCAGTTGGGATTCAGGGATGCGTTAGGTACAAGAGAAGCCTTGTTCGCGCTTCAGGTATTATTTCAAAGGTGCAGAGACGTCAACTGCGATATTTATATATGCTTTATCGACTAATTATCGACTAATATGCTTTCGACATAATCAAGCAAGATAAGCTCATGGATATACTAAAGGCAACTGATTTGGATAACAAAGACCTTCTAATAATCAATAACATATACTACAACCAATCAGCATCCATTCGGATAAAAGACCAACTAACAGAGGAAGTTGAAATAAAGAGAGGACTACGACAGGGCTGCATACTTTCTCCGCTAATATTTAACGTCTATTCGGAACACGTCATGAGCCAGGCCTTAGAGCATATCGAAGAGGGTATTGTCATAAATAGTGAACGTCTGAATAACATCAGATATGCAGACGACAAAATCCTCTTTGCAGACAGTCTAGAAAGTTTACAGACACTAGTAACGCAGTTGTGGAGAATCAGTCAGGAGTACGGGCTTGATTTTAATATCAAGAAAACAAAGTACATGGTCATCAGTAAGAAGCATATTCTTCACAGTCAATTACTGGTAGATCAGCAACAAATACTCCAAGTGCCCCGTTACTACTATTTAGGAACCACCATGAACGGCCAATGGGACCACTCAGTTGAGATAAAACAGAGAATTGAAAAAGCCAGGTCAGCGTTTGTCAGAATGAGCAAGATATTTAACAGCCACGACCAACCCTTAAAAACAAAAGTCCATCCATGGCATCCATGGGAAAACTCGAGGCGTTTGAGATGTGGTGTTAGTCTTCGCAAATGGGTATATTTATTTAAAAAACCCTTAAAATGGCTTCATCAAAAAAACAAACGTTTTCGGAAAAAGTTAACCTCTTCAAACGGAAAAACGGACACTGGAACTCTTACACTTACTCTTCGGACACTGGAACTAACTTCAAATATATTACTAACTACAAATATATTACTAATTACTACTATATTTAATAACTACATGTAATTTAAAGGGTTTTTACCCTGTTGTTTTGGTGGCTCAGGCATTTTAACCTAGTAAGTATAACCATTTTTGCTTTTTAACCCTAGTCAAAATTTAAAAATAACCACGTTTGCTTTAACTAATTGGTTTATACTTATTTTAGGCAATTTTAAACCTGATGATGGACTGTTTAGTCCGAAAACGTTTGCTTTTTTGATGTAGCCCTTATAAGGGTTTTTTAAATAAATATACCCATTTACGAAGACTAACCTCTTTTTTGTGATACGTGGTATACAGCCAGCTACAGGAATTGTTTTCCTTGTGGATTATGTGAAATTATATCCACAGTAAAACAGCGGAAGCTTGAATAACTTGGACATATAATGCGAAAAGACCATAGATATAACCTGCTGCAACTTATATTACAGGGAAAGGTCTACCGAAAGAGGGGACCAGGAAGAAGAAGAATATCATGACTCGCTAATTTACGAAAATGGTTTATCTTGATCAATTCAGGACTATTTCGAGCTGCGGTCAATAAAGTTAGAATTGCCATGCTAGTTGCCAACATCCGTAACGGATAGGCACCACAAGAAGAAGAAGGAATTGCGAAAATACATCAGTCAGTCCTCTGTGGACGTTAAACTGATTTTAAAGATTTTCTTCTATCATGACTTTTTTTTTACCGCATTAACCCCTAGGGTTATTAGCGGGGTGGTATATCTTTATTTTAGAAAAGTTACATTATAGTTCATTCGTTTAGCAAATTCCCATCTGTCAACAAATGCACGTGTTGATATTCGCCCTCTCATTCGTCAAGGGGCTATTAAATATAATTTATTGCCTTAAGCCATACAGATTCTCATATTACAGATCCAAACTTGCCGGTCTGTTTAAATTTAAATTGTATCGTGTTGGTTTTTAAGTTAACATATTGTGTGTTATATTTATGTTATAGCTTTTGTTAAGTTATTTACTGGTCGTGTTATTTTTTAGAGTTTAGTTTAATTGTAATTATATATATATATATATATATATATATATATATATATATATATATATATATATATATATATATATATATCCGGTTTTTTAGGCGTTACGCCCGTCCGGTAGGGATCTATGGAGGAGTATCACCAAGCCGCAAGCCCTTATCTCTTGCCGTACTGCTCCACCATAGGCCGATCAGATCCCAGCATATCCTAGTCTAAGCCGCAGATTCATCTAGAATTTTAAACTGCTGCGTTAGACTTTTTGTTTTCCGTACACCGAGCTGGGGCTCGACCCACATCCACTGAACCATTCGACAGTGAAGCGAATGAGAGGCAGCCGCACAGCCCGCTTAGCTATCTGACCGACTTAATTGTAATTTAATGATTTAATTTCAAGAAATTCTTACACTTATAGTTTCAAAAGTAAATAGTTTTAAAAATCATATGATACACATCAGTACGACCCTGTTTGGCTCTCACGTGCTTTTGTTGACAATTGGGAATATGTAAAATGAATGTAGTTTAGTATGTTATTAAAATTTACATAGCAGTTTTGTAAAATACAAACATTTTATGTTATGTTACAGTTTGTTATACAGTTTACAATTTTTGATAAAGTTTATTGTATTACTGATGTCTTCTTTTAAAGTTTCTTTTATGCTGTCGATCTTGCTGTTGAGTACACTGGACAGTCTATCATAATATGTTGCACTGAAAATGGTATTTGACAGGTGTGGCAAATCGGATGAGGGTCCTTGGAGATGATGTATCCATGTGTAAATTTTGTATGGCCTAGCCTCAGTTTGTTAATAATTACTTGGTTATGTCTTTGAGCTGGGAGCGGTAGTAAAGCAGAGGTAACATCTGGTTTGATAATTTTTAATTTTGCTTCTGTTTGGTTCCATTTTACTTGCCAGGTTTTGTTAATATAAGTTTTTATTAATGTTTTTTGGTCTGAGATTGGTAAGTTTTGCATGATAGGAATTGTCATGTTATTGATAGTTTCTCTTGCTGCTTTATCAGCTGCTTCATTACCCTTTATTCCAACATGGGATGGTACCCATAAAAATTTTATGTTTTTACCACGTGTTTGGGCAATGCTTGGCATGACTTTTATTAGTGCTAAATTGGCATGAGTAGGATACATCTGCTTGACATCATTTAAGGCACTCAAAGAATCTGATATGATAAGAAAGTTTATATTTGCTGGTACATTGGTTGAGTGCGTTGAAGATTACTTGCAGTTCTCCAATATATATGCTACACTCCTTGGCTAGACGGGTGACAGAGGTGTTGTGTTGTCTTCAAAAATAGCTGCAGCAGCTACACCGTTACTGCCAAATAGCATAAGCCAAATATATTATAAAACAAAGCAAAAAAAAGTGAAACAATTACTAAGTTCTGTAGACTAGCTCGGAGCTTCATACTATGTTTTCTGTATGTTAAAAATTTTGAATAATATATTTAAAAAGAAAAGACAGTTATAATTTGATTTCACGTTTAGTGCGTCTGTGTATCCGTTTATACGTATTTCGGCCTAATAGTTCTCCGCAGAACGGCAATTCACAGTCGCTCTGAACGTCAAAATACACCCCTTCTGTCTTAGGAAGCGACTCTAAGATGGCTTCGAATGGACGCAAATAGCGACATCTGATATTAAATCCGTAAAATAATTTTCGAAACCAAATTCAAATTTTTGCTTTAATCTGTGCGTTCTAAGAATTGCAAGGCAAAACAGACGTTGATAAAGATATTATTAGAGACATTTGGAATCTAAAATTTGCATTCCACAACATACCTCCTCAACTAAGCAAAAATCATTAGCGAATTGGTTTCTAGTACTCGTAAAGAGTAAATCGGAATAAAAAGGAAAAGACAGTTAAGATTTATTTTGATTTCACGTATAGCGCGTCTTCAGAATGGAAATTCATAGTCGCTGTGAACGTGAAAATAAATCTCTTCTGTCTTAGGAAGCAACTCTAACATGGCTTCGAATGGAATGCAAATTTTAGATTCCCCATGCCTCTAATAACATCTTTATCAACGTCTCTTTTACCTTGCAATTCTTAGAAGGCACAGATTAAAGCAAAAATCTGAATTTGGTTTCGAAAATTATTTTACGGATTTAATATTAGATGTCGCTATTTGCGTCCATTCGAAGCCATGTTAGAGTTGCTTCCTAAGACAGAAAATATTATTTTTACGTTCAGAGCGACTGTGAATTGCCGTTCTGAAGTACCCTATAAATAATGCAAAGCAGTAGAAAACGACTTCACTTCAGTAATGAACATGATATGTTTTTGTTTAAGAAAGTCGTAGGTCAGAACCCTTACGATAATCCAGAAAGGTGAAATTTAATCCAAAAGCGAAAAATATTTTTAATAAATAATATAAATATAAATAATAGTCATAATAAATTATATTAAAGCGGCCATATAGTCATGCAAGTAGTGGAGAAGAAGCGGTTTTTTTATTTCCTTGTCTTCTTCATCATCAATAATGGCACCTACATTTATTATTGCGTCCATCTACACAATTAAAAATTGTTTAAAAAATATTTGTTATTTATTTTGAATATCAAAAATGGGGTTAAGTGACAAGGACAAGACAGGCACTGACAACTTACTAGTTTATCACTAATTCGATGAGGACAACACCATCGTTACGTTACGTGCAGAACTTTAACTCTCAATTTAACGTTCATCTTCTTCGATACGTTAGTTCTTTACGTATAGGAAGATACGTTACGATAGGTAGTTACAAAAACTCCCTATTATATTTGCTCCCAACGTAACCTGTTAACGGATTAACAAAACATATTAACTTTAATATGATTTGTTAAAAAGCTTTATATGTTTGTCTAATAATTTTTATATAAACTAAATAATATATTTAACTCAATACAATAATAATTGTATTTATATAACATTATTTTAAAACGAGTATTATTATAAAAATGTCAACAGATAATTCAACAAATAATCAGATGACATTTATGACTTTTATTAAATTTTAACTATCGTTACGGAACGAATCTTTTAGTGATGGATATTCTTTTAATTTTTTATATATATTTTGTTAGTTTTTTTTTCATGAAGGTTTTAATTAAAACCTGTTTAGAGTAAATATATGATGTCTAGAAACGAATTGATCGAGAACATTGAATCAATGTCAAGAACCTCTATTCTATGACTCTACCCGAGAAGACGCCATCTTGTGGCGCTAGTTCCGTCACGCTTGCCCTCAGCATTGTACTGTAGAGACAAATAGTGATACAGCGCCAGTTTAGAAGCTTCGCTTCAAAAATCTTCTTGTTGCAAAATTACGTCTCATCCTTAACAATTCATACCTACCCAGGTCAGGTCTGGGCCAAAATAAAATATATACAGAGTCACAAATCTGATAACAAGACTGCTAATCTTATTATAGACGACAAAGTTATTTGTGGTAGCCAATAGATTTCTAAAGCTTTCGCTCTTCACATTGAACAATTTAACAATAAGAATTCCTATTTTGCGTCCAACTCCTCTCTCTTCTTCTTCTTCTTATTCTTCTTCTTGTTATTCTTATTCTTCTTCCTTCTAGTATCTAGGCTTTAAAGCCTGTTTCTTCATCAATATTAGCCTCCTAAATTGTTTAAATTGTCGCACCGTCATTTTCTTGGTGTGCCAATACTTCTTTGTCCATTTGGTGACTTATCTCGTGCTATTCGTATCATTATATCCTCTGCCATTCTATTGATGTATTTGTTCCACTCCTGTTTTCGTATTGTCACCCATCCATTTATGTCTTCTATATTTCATGCTCTTCTTATGTTTTCGCTTCTCTCCTTATCCAACAGATTTCTCCGTGATATTCGTTGAAGTATTTCCATCTCTGTTGTTTCTAGCAGTCCATGCTTCCTGCTTTATTATTTTCCCATCAATTTCGATTTTACACCTTAGTGGGTATTTAGATGTTGAGATACATTTAGTTTTTACTGTTGATATTATCACATTGAATTTCTTCTCAGTTGTATTGAGGATATGTGTTCATCTTTGGAGCTCGTCTTCTGTCTCGACGATTAACGCGGCCTCTTCTGCATAACATAATATTTGGATTTCTTTGTTTCTCGTTGTATCCATGACCTTTACATTCTCATTGTATTATTTCGTCCATTATTATATTAAAGAGAAGTAGGCTTATCCAGTCACCCTGTCTTAGTCCGCTTTGTACTCGTATACACTGTGCTACTTTTCCATTTATCTTTGCCTGTATTCGATTATGGAGGTAGATGTTTTCGATGGTTTGTATAATATTGATTGGTATGTTTCTTTTATACAGTAGGCGTAAGACGTCTTCGACTTAAATGCGATCGAAAACCTTTGTCAGGTCTATAAAACATAGATATGCTGATTTATTGTATTCGATGGCCTTTTATGTGATTTGTCTTAATACAAATACGGCGTCTACGCAGGATCTTCCGGATTCGAATCCTTGTTGATCATCTGATAAAGTTGTTAGTTTATTGATTTTGTTAGTTAGGACTTTTGTGGTAAGGTTTTATACCTCTATTATTATTAGGGTCTTCTTTATCTCCTTTTTTAAACATTGGTATCATTATGCTGTTTCTCCATGCGTCTGGTATCTTGCAGTGCAATATTAGTTTTTGTATAAGTTTGGCATCTCTAGGGTTATACTTTCTGATCCGTATTTTACGAAAGCTCGTTGGTTATTCCATCTGGTCCTGGTGACTTTCGATTTTTGAGTGATTTTTGGCTATTTCTACTTCCTGAAAACATTTCTATTTCGTGTCTTAATTCAGGTACGTTATTGTGTTGAATATTATTTTTCTTTGCTTTAAACCGTTTCGTCAGGTATCTTTTTCATTCGTTTGCTGATATGTTATTGTATTCCTTTAATTCTGCCATTGCTTTTCGTTGGTTTCTTATGAGTGTCCATATTTGCTTTTGGTCTCTCTTTTCCCTTCTCTTAAAAATAATTCTATTAGTCCTATTGACATTACACACGTCAATGAACCTTTTACCCCTTATAAACTTAAATTATCCTTATCCTTCTACAAAAACAATGCAACAGGACCTAATAACATCCCATACATTTTCTTAAGAAAGCTCTTCGATGTCTCTCTTCGCAAAATACTGGATTTTTATAATTTTGTATGGAATTCTTAATCTTATAGGAATTCCCAGTGAAATGGCGTGATTCTATTATTATTTCAATAAGGAAAAAGAATCAACCCTCCTCATTAAAAAAATCTTATCGACCTATTTCTCTTACTAACACTACCTATAAACTTCTTGAGAAAATGAATAATTAAAGATTAATATGGTTTTTGAAAAAGTGTAATAAAATTCCAAATTTTAATTTCGGGTGACCCTTCTACAAATTCACATGGTCACAGCACTCAAAGGACAACAAGAAATAGTCGCAGCTATTTTTGACATTGTAAGTGCCTATAACACGCTTTCTAGAAAATCTATATTAAATAAACTATGTCATTGCAAACCTAATGAAAATATTTTACACTTCATAGAAAAGATCCTGAAACCCAGATTCTTTAAAGTATACTTATGTAAATAGAATATCCTCTATAATCTGAATTCAGAGTCACGGTATACGTCAAGGATTTGTTATTAAAATTATTGGGAAAAAACCCTGTAATTGGCTGTATACCATCGTTTAAAAAAACACAGAAGTTACAGTTCACACTTCACAGTAAGAACACTTCACACATGTGTATTGTGGTATAAAAACAAACAAATATTTAAAACTTTATAAAAGTGTCATCAACATTTAAATTCTGGCAGAACGTTTTCAATCTGAACAGATCATCCTCAGTGCCTTGTGTATTTGTTGCTAACAGCAAAGTTGTCTATAAGACCTCCATGTATGGATTTACAGAATTCCAAATTTTACATTTAATAATGTTTTGACTCCAGGTCGATGACAATGGATATATTTTTAAAATTACTTTAGTGACTACATGTCTCTCTGCTCGAATATTAGCACGTGGTACTTGTCAGTTGAAACGACGACATCTATTAAATAGCTCTGTTAGTACAGGGACAATATCTTGCTTATTTTCAAGGGCTCGGCAAATATACCGTCGTGTCCTGGAGCTTTATTACCTTTTAACTCTTTTACAGCACTTTTTATTTCGAATCCCTTTTTATTTGGTAGTACTTCTGATCCCACTTTTTTATTTTTCTTTTGACGTTCTCCTTTGTTGTTTCATTAGGCTGGCTTTGTGAGCTGTACAAGGCTGTGTAGAAGTCTTCGACACTATTTGTTATTTTATATTTGTCCTTCTCAGTGGTGGCTGGTGTGGTAAAATTTTGGGTAGGCCAAGCCAGCAAATTACATATAGCTATGTCTAATCACTGGCGGACCAGAGGAAGGGTCACGGGGTCATGACCCACCCCTTAAAAATATTTGAAAATCCACTTATCCTATTGGTGGTAAGACTAAAAATAACTTTGCATAAGAGAAAAGTAATCACCCTCAAGATCCTAGATTTTCTTTTACATACATGCAAATATAAATTTATTTTTATTTATAAAAATACTTAAAATTATAAGGTAACTGTAACAGACTTACATTTAATTATGTTATTTGTAAACTATTTGTTTATAAATAAAATTATGAACTAAAATATACACGTAGATTACAAAAACATTTTATTATTTATAGACCAGGTTTATTCTTCTCTCTTTGCTTTGTGCAAATTTGTCAATTACTCGTTCATAAAATGTGTCGCCCGTTTCCATTAATCGAGCAAGAACATCTTTCTAGATTGATACAGTAGCCAGTGATGAAAGCCGATTTTGCGTCATTGTATTTCGAAGAGATGACTTTATTCGCTTTAAAGTGGAGAACGTTCTTTCAACTAAAGCGCTTGTTGTAGGTATTGGAGCAAGTAAACAAAATAACTTATAGCTTTCAGGAAGAATTTCATTGGTTTCGTTATCAAACATACTATTAATTAGTTCTAACAAACTCTTATCGTGAGAATTTTCACGATGAATAGCAGAAAAAATCATTTCCAGTTCTGTTTTTAATAAAGATTTATTAAAAAGTGGTTCATATGTATCCATCAATGAGTCCAAAGCTTTTTGTGGAAATTTAGCGCCATATTCTGTGAATCTTTTTTTATCGCCCAATTCCAGAAATTGAAACTTTGCGTAATCTGAGAAACGTTGCTCTAATTGAGTGATAATATTGTCCAAAATCTCAAAAAAGACCCTTCTAAATTTAGTTTTAGCTTTCTCCAAAAAACTTTGATCTCAGTAATCTCATGGGTTCAGAATGTGTTTCGCTAACAGAAATGTTAAAATGGTTAGAAAATGTAAGGTAATTTCTCCAGCTCTTTAACATTGCAACACATCTGGACACTGAATTGGCACACAATTGGACATCATTATTTTTCTTCTGCAATATGTTGTATAAGAGCTCAGTTTGTTGAAATATATCACTAAAAACATTTAATAAAAATACAAATTCCAAGTCCTCCAATTTACGTTTAAAACCATCTGCCTGCCTAATTGATTTTGCATTTGATTCTGGGCAATTCATTATGTCCTGAAAGACTTGTAACAATTTCTTTCTTTCTTGTGACACAGCATAAACTACTTTTGCATTTGAATTCCATCTTACTTCACTATTTGTGGGAATTCGTTTTCCAAGTATTTTATTTAAAAAATAGGATCGTTTGGACGATTGGTGAAAATAAGCTGGTATACCTTGAAGCGTTGAGAAAAATATTTTGACTGTTGTAATGTTGGAGCAACTTTGCTGTAAAACTAAGTTGAGGCGGTGAGCGAAACAATGGGTAAATATTGCCAATGGTGCAGAATCTCTCACTAATTTTTGAAGTCCATTAAGTTGTCCCGACATAACACTAGCTCCATCGTAGGTTTGAGCAATTAATTTAGCTTTACAGTCAAATTTACCGATTACACTAAACAGTAAGTCACGTAACGCTGGAGCACTTCGGTCTTCCCCGAGATCAAAAAAACCTAAGAAATATTCTTGAACAAGGCCTTTTGTGTCCACTAGTCTGCATACTATTGAACATTGTGCCCTTTCAGTAATATCGGTTGTTTCATCAACAATGCATGCAAAAAATGTGGAGTTGTTTATGGCATTCTCGATAAAAATATGAATTTCGTCTATCACTAGATCGATTAGTTCGTTTTGTATCGTATTTGAGATACCTCTGAAATATATTTTTTTCTGCCAGTGATCATTTAGTTCTGGAGTTGATTTTAATATTAATTCCCAAATCGCTTTAAAATTTCCAGGATTTAGGGAATCATCGGATTCGTCGTGGCCACGGAAAGCCAGTTCCTGTTTCGCTAAAGTACAAGTTAAAGAAACTAATTTTTTAATGATTTCTCTGTTCATTTTAACTTCTGCATTGTATCTAATTTTTGCGATTTTTGATTTTTCATCTAGCAAATCGCGAACAGAAAACGCCCTCTTCTGCACATCCTTAAAGGACAGGAAATTACTTAAATGTTCCTTGCAACTGGAATGTTTTTTTAAGGAGGCAGACATATTTTTTAAATCAAAGTATCCTTCACAATTCCATATACATTTCTTATTAGAAAATAACAAACACGGCCAACAATATAGTCTATTTTTTGTAATACTTCCAGACAACCATTTATAGACATCATACCAAGAACAATTAAAAGTACGCACCTTTTTCCCACCTTTTTGGTCAATACGCAATGTTGGAGTAGGCCTTTCATTCATAATAATTTTTTTTCTATCAACTTCAGTTCTTCTAGATAATGGCAATTCCAATAGTGAAACAACAATGTCCAAACACTCGCTATCAACATTACTATTACTGCAACCTGGTAAAGCGTCAGAAAAACTCATTTTTATGTATCAGTTATAAAACGATCTCACTATTCCAAGAAAAATTTTTAAAAATCAACCTTGATCGACCAAACAACTATGGTCTGTTTTTAAACCAGGAGGAGTAATTCAAATTTTCCGCGCCATAATGCTTGTTTGTAATTGGTCCAAGCGCAGGCAAGTTTACTCCACTAAATTATAACATATTGACACTAATGACATTTGTGAAATTTTAAAATTCAAAATTTATATCGACAATTTTTTTATTTTCTGTGTTATTTCTTACATTTTTATATTTAGATTTTTCGTTTGCATTTAAGATAACAAAATGGATTCAAAGCCAAGTACTAGTGGTAATTATTCTTCTTAACCTTAAAAACGCCGAGTAGATTTGGGTCATTTATCATCAAATGAGAAATAATGTAATATAAACATGTACAAACAGGAAAATTGATAATTGTGGAATAAAAATAACAGCCACGTTAGTAAAAATAAAATAGGCAGCAGGTTAGTTTTACAGAATAGTTATTATTAAAATCAATACTTACTAAAGTAATGCGCTAATTTTAGGTGTTTCGAATTCAACTATTTACCGAACAATTAAAGAATATAAGCAGACTGGAGCAATGAAATGTCCTAAAAATATTGAAGGTCGAGCTTATATTCTTGCAACATAGGATGAAAGAGTTAAAACATCTATACGACAGATAGTACACAGCTTCTTTTTCAAGAATGACATGATCACTTTAGGTAAAATTTTAATTGAAATTAACAACCGCTCAGATCTTCCAAAATATGTGTCGTCCATTATTATATAAATTCTTGAAGCAAATCAATTTGAAGTAAGTACAAATATCGGTATGTAAATATGGGTTAGCTACAATTATATAGCAAAATGAACTAAAACATTTTATAGATTTCATTTTTATAATCAGGTATATTATTGTTACTATTAAATAGTTTTTGTAATTAAAATTAATGAGCTACATAAGAAGTGATTGTAATAGTACCCTTCTTGTTGTATCAAAATATTTTTCCTATTTATGGACATAAGTATAACACCCTTTGTGTTACATGTTTTTGGAAACATACCAGTGTACAAATATTTTCATTATCATATACTTGGTATGTTTGATGATTAGTATACTAAGTAATGATCTCATAAAGTAAGTTATTAAAAAAAATTAATTTCAAATTTTTAATTGTATACTCTACTGGAATGTTGTCAAGTATTTTGGTTCAACATATATAAGAACATGGAAAGGGAAGAAAAGGAAAAAAAGGATATTTTTACTTTACATATCAGCAGATTGATTGCAGCAAATATTACATAGCATAACTATAGATTGTTTATCTTACTGTTTATAGGATGATTGATTTATTGTCTATATTATGAATGTCTTACCATAGTTATTTTTTAGGGGAAATTATTCAAAGAATAGTTTATACATTGGGCTGCTGACCAAAAACAAAACTTTCTTGCTCGCATAACTGAAATAGATTCAGTTTTTACTGAAAAAATAAATCAAGAAATTCAAAATGGTGTAGTTGTTCATGAATCTCAATAAACATAAATGGAGAGGATATTTTGGAAGACTAATAAAATTATTAAATTTCTATTTTTACATTCATTCCGAATATATATTATGCACAGAATATTATATAAATCGATTTCTGACTCTTTAAGTTGTTTTTGTAATAACTTGGACTTGGTGATAAGCGAATAGTATTTAATGTAATATTTTTCTAGCTGATATTTATAATAAATATAGTTTACAGTGTTTATAAATTTATAAATGTATAGGCAAAGAAATAATAATAAGACTTACTTACAATCAATTTAATTTAACAATCTGACGACCGGTTTCGCTTTCTACAATTTGCAAAGCATCTTCAGGTCTAGATACAAAGTTAAACTAATGCTGCAATAAAATAAACCCAATTAGGGTGGTGTCTAATAAAGATAAAATAAACAAATAAGTTAGTTTATACAAATTATAGTAATTATGCTAATATTACATGTCTGTGGTTTTCAAAATGAATAAATTTGAATATATAAAAGGTATTAACAGACAAGGTAAGACCCACAATTGGTATAAAGTAGTAATATTATATTGTAATAAATTAATAAATGAGCAGATAAATCAAACAAAACAAACATTACTTACATGCCGGTACTCTATTAATTGATGGATGGTAGGTCATGGTTGCAAAAATCATGTATTGTTGATTGGAGAACTTTAATGTGCTATTGCAGTTGTTTTGACAATAAACGGGAAGTTCTTGAGGAGAACAGATGTGATCCAATGAATTAGAGATAGGTATATTGTGGTTGTTTGTCAGATGAAAATGATGTTCTTTACTATTGTATTATTTAAATTATTTACACTTATATCAGAGATATATTTTTGGAATATGTGTTATTTATTGATTTATTTATTATCAATAAATAACCCATATTCCAAAAATATATCTCTGATATAAGTGTAAATAATTTATATAATACAATAGTAAAGAACATCACTTTCATCTGACAAACAACCACAATATACCTATCTCTAATTCATTGAATCAAATCTGTTCTCCTCAAGAACTTCCCGTTTATTGTCAAAACAACTGCAATAGCACATTAAAGTTCTCCAATCAACACTACATGATTTTTGCAACCATGACCTACCATCCATCAATTAATAGAGTACCGGCATGTAAGTAATGTTTGTTTTGTTTTATTTATCTGCTCATTTATTAATTTATTACAATATAATATTACTACTTTATACCAATTGTGGGTCTTACCTTGTCTGTTAATACCTTTTATATATTCAAATTTATTCATTTTGAAAACCACAGACATGTAATATTGGCATAATTACTATAATTTGTATGAACTAACTTATTTGTTTATTTTATCTTTATTAGACACCACCCTAATTGGGTTTATTTTATTGCAGCATTAGTTTAACTTTGTATCTAGACCTGAAGATGCTTTGCAAATTGTAGAAAGCGAAACCGGTCGTCAGATTGTTAAATTAAATTGATTGTGAGTAAGTCTTATTATTATTTCTTTACCTATTTGATATGGACTCACACAAGCAACACATTCATGATTTTATAAATGTATATTTATATTTAATTATTATAAGAAAAACGACAACTATCCTTTAAATTTAGTGTATACTTGTTAAGAAGCATTTTCATTTTGTTTTTATCACAATAAAAGAACATTAGTAATGTTGTGTTTTACTTTGATTGTATTGATACAGTTGGTTTTGTTCTTCCTGATTTGATCATCACAAGAAAACTGTAAAATTATACTAGAATGTAACATAATAGATTGAATTTGTT
The DNA here is from genome assembly GCA_918026665.1 of Diabrotica balteata. Lineage (NCBI taxonomy): Eukaryota > Metazoa > Arthropoda > Insecta > Coleoptera > Chrysomelidae > Diabrotica > Diabrotica balteata. The sequence continues at coordinate 66,420,685 of OU898276.1, read as the reverse complement.
GATTATCTCACAGAAATACAGTATTTTTAAGTAAATTTTTTTTATTGATAACAAATGGAACAAACTCACTGTCAAACTTAAACAAGAATCCAGCGTTAAAGAAATTCCAAGTACACACTTATTTATACAAATTTTACCATGCATGAGAAGTAGGACCACACCTATATTTGAACCATAATTCATTATGTGATATGAAACATGAAAAAGTCAATTCTAAAGCAGTGAATGGGAAGGAATATGTAAAACAAATTGGCTGAAGCAATTCAGGAGATTGGATTATTAAGCTTAAAAATAATGAATTAAAAATAATTAGTAAAGTCAAAGTTAATTCTTCTGGTAAGAAAAAAAACCTAGATTCAAGAAATTAATCACACCAGAATAAGAATATGGTCTACGCAGTTAAAAAGAACAGTATTTCAGAAATCTTTGAACTCTCTCTAACTTTTTGATACATGCATTTGCATAGCTTTAAGTACCATCGACTCAAAAGATCTATAAAACTGGATCACCCGATATTTAAATATATATACATGGGACCAAATGTGAAAAACGTTCTTTTTTTATTGTAATAATTGTAATATATATTAGAAGTGAATTCAAAAATATATTATTTAAACATAAAGTTAGGTTAGAATTGATTTGTAAGGTTGTCCGATTACTCGATTACCGCAAGGCCGAGATATACAACAAAAAAAGAAGATGTATTTGCTGACTTTTTTAGTAACTTTCTTGGGTGTGAATCTGTCTTTTTGGTTTACTCCTCCTGGTTAAAAAACAGAGTTTAGTAACGATATAGGGCAGTCGTGTTCCATACAAGACACATAACTAACTAAATCCAAATTTCGAGAGGAATTAGGAGAATCCTTGTGACGATGATATTTACAGTCAACTAAACTACCAACAATCCACTACAGAAGGTATTTTGCATAGTCCAGAGTCTTTTACCTGAGTGAACTGTACCATCCGAGAAAAGTTTATAACAGAAATCTGTGCCGAGGAGAATAGAAATTTCTAAACTAACCTGAAACTTTTCATCAGCTAACGTACACTTCTACTATATCTAAAACTATCCTATAAACTATTCTTTGTACTACTAGAATAATCTACGAGATCAACCATTTCTGTTGATTTGGCTACCCGTGATCCTACTCCTAGAACACTAATAATTGTATTTGAGAACGTTTTAAGACCCAACCTTTCAACTAAGCTACTCTTTATAAAGGATAGCTGACCAGCAGTATCTATCAACATTTTACACTAGATATAATTACCGAATACATCCGCTATTTTTACTTTATAAGTAGCCAATAAAATATAACCCATTTGTACTAGATTTTTGCTAACAGCCAGCGCTGCACGAGAGACATCATTTTTGCTATTGTCATTCAAAATGGGAGCATTTCGTTGTGCCTGACTGTTGGCTAAAATGTAGGAGATTGTCCTCTTAACGCATCAGAAAAGCCTTTTCCACCGCCTATATTTCTGTTGCCTTCACTGTTGGGAAAATTGTGCAAATATGAATGGTACCTGTTGCTTAAGAATTTCATGGGTGGATCGTGTGACTAATGTTGAGGTCCTACGTAGAATAGACAAGGAATGCGAGATTATTAACACCATAAAAGAGCGCAAACTAGAATATCTCGGCCATGTTATGAGGAATGAACAGAGATATGGCTTGTTGCAACTCATTCTTCAGGGCAAGGTATTTAGAAAGAGAGAACCAGGGAGAAGAAGAATATCTTGGCTTCAAAACCTGAGAAGGTGGTTTAATACATCGACAACCGGACTATTCAGAATAGCAGCAAGCAAAGTTAGGATAGCCATATTGATTACCAACATCCGGAACGGATAGGCACCGTAAGAAGAAGACGCTGTACCTGTCTTATAATTGATTCTTACTTCAGTTAAATCAGGTACCGGTCTATGCTTCAGACGATTCATTTTCTTAACTAGACAAGCTGATATCTCAGAAAATAAATTCTCCTGAGGGGTCCTGTCCAAGGAATCTTTTGTGTCAGGTGTATCTGAATCAACTATATCCTGATTTACCGAAAATTTATCAAAAGTATCTTTTAATAGTGACATTTTATTTTCTACAACAAATAAATTATTTTCCGAGATAAGTTATTATCAACCCATGTCTGAATTCTGGTGATTTTCGCCTTCCTGCATTTGCAATAATTTACTTTAGCCATTTTACTATCTATTCTTAAAGACAAGGTTTTTTTAACTTGGCTCAAGTGATATTTTGAGCCAAGAACCTTCCTCCTTTATCCGGGCTTGGGACCGGCAACAAGAACATTGAAATAGTAAATCTACCCAATGATCATGTAGGCGGAGTTAAAAAACCTTGACTTACCAAGGTGTAAAACTACTGAGCTAAAATTAAAAATAAAATCATTAAATTTCCAACAAAAAATAAAATAATTATGTTTTCAGAAAATTTACTGAAAATCAACAAAGTCTTAAATCAACAAAGAACCTATCCATATGGGTTTTACTAATTCAATAAAACGCTTTAATTAGTAGTACTTGAAAGATATCATATATCTTATATATTACGAAACCACAGAAAATTCACATATTTAGAAGACTCCATAACTTTTTCAAATTGCTAAAATTTTTAGAAGATTGTGTTTTCCTCGGAAATAAAAGATGGTACACAAAAAGCCGAGATAACTGATATTCCAGAAAAAAGATTTAGTGTCATTGAAACCAGTCTCACGTTACTGTTGAAACATTTCGGCGTCGAATGTCACTATGGACCGAGCGCCGGCGTCTGGGTTTGTCACTAAAGGTTTTTTCTACAATACCATTTAGCAGCTGACTGTGAGTATCTATGGGGGCAGATTTTTAATTTGGCAAGCAAGACAAAAAATTGAAGCTTACTTTTTAAAGTATGGTGAGGACCAATTATTAAGAAAATCCCTAAAATAATGAAACACAATATGCATGAAATGAAATGAAAACGGTGTGCAATAGTTCTTACACCAATTTTTACGTAAACATAATCATTTTCAATAATCAAACATAGTTCAACAAAAACCTTTTAACTTCGATATAGTAGATCCAATGTGACAGCGTGATAAAAATACAACAAGTGCCACCAGAAAACATATATCAAAAATAAGATTACATTAGAACTCTGGATTTACCAAACCATAAAAAAAATTCACATATTTAGAAGACTTCATAACTTTCTCAAATAGGTAAAGTTTTTATAAGATTGTGTTTTCCTCAGAAATAAAAGATACTACACAAATAGCCGAGATAACTGATATTCCAGAAAAAAGATTCAGTGTCATTGACACCAGCCTTAGGTTACTGTCCGGCGCCGGCGACTGAGTTTGACACTAAAGGTTTTTTCTAGAATACCATTTAGCAGCTGACTGTGAGTATCTATGGGGGCAGATTTTTCCTTTGGCAAGGAAGACAAACTGAAGCTTACTTTTTAAAGTATTGTGAGGACCAACTATTAAGAAAATCCCTAAAATAATGAAACACAATATCAGAGAAGTATGTGATAGTAAAAAGCAATGAAAACGGTATGCAATAGTTGTTACACCAATTTGTACGTCAACACAATAATTTCCAATAATCAAACATAGTTCAACATAAACCATTTTATATGGTAGATCCAATGTGACAGCGTGATAAAAATACAACAAGTGCCACTTGAAAACATATATCAAAAATAAGATTAAATTAGAACTCTGGATTTACCAAACCATTAAAAAAATTCACATATTTAGAAGACTCCATAACTTTTTCAAATAGCTAAATTTTTAGAAGATTGTGTTTTCCTCGGAAATAAAAGATACTACACAAATAACCGAGCTAACTGATATTCCAGAAAAAATATTCAGTGTCATTGACACCAGCCTTAGGTTTCTGTTGAAACATTTCGGCGTCGAATGTCGCTATGGACCGAGCGCCAGCGACTGGGTTTGTCACTAAAGGTTTTTTCTAGAATACCATTTACCAGCTGACTGTGAGTATCTATGGGGCAGATTTTTAATTTGGCAAGGAAGACAAATGGAAGCTTACTTTTTTAAGTATTGTTAAGGACTAACTATTAAGAAAATCCATGAAATAATGAAACACAATATCAAAGCAGTATGTCATAGCAACAAGCAATAAAAACGGTATGCAATAGTAGTAAACGTCAACATAATAATTTCCAATAATCAAACATAGTTCAACATAAAACATTTTAACTTCGATATGGTAGATCCAATGTGACAGCGTGATAAAAATACAACAAGTGCCACTAGAAAACATATATCAAAAATAAGATTAAATTAGAACTCTGGATTTACCAAACCATTAATAAAATTCACATATTTAGAAGACTCCATAACTTTTTCAAATAGCTAAATTTTTAGAAGATTGTGTTTTCCTCGGAAATAAAAGATACTACACAAATAACCGAGCTAACTGATATTCCAGAAAAAAGATTCAGTGTCATTGACACCAGCCTTAGGTTTCTATTGAAACATTTCGGCGTCGAATGTCGCTATGGACCGAGCGCCAGCGACTGGGTTTGTCACTAAAGGTTTTTTCTAGAATACCATTTACCAGCTGACTGTGAGTATCTATGGGGCAGATTTTTAATTTGGCAAGGAAGACAAATGAAAACTTACTTTTTTAAGTATTGTTAAGGACTAACTATTAAGAAAATCCATAAAATAATGAAACACAATATCAAAGCAGTATGTCATAGCAACAAGCAATAAAAACGGTATGCAATAGTAGTAAACGTCAACATAATAATTTCCAATAATCAAACATAGTTCAACATAAAACATTTTATATGGTAGATCCAATGTGACAGCGTGATAAAAATACAACAAGTGCCACTTGAAAACATATATCAAAAATAAGATTAAATTAGAACTCTGGATTTACCAAACCATTAAAAAAATTCACATATTTAGAAGACTCCATAACTTTTTCAAATAGCTAAATTTTTAGAAGATTGTGTTTTCCTCGGAAATAAAAGATACTACACAAATAACCGAGATAACTGATATTCCAGAAAAAATATTCAGTGTCATTGACACCAGCCTTAGGTTTCTGTTGAAACATTTCGGCGTCGAATGTCGCTATGGACCGAGCGCCAGCGACTGGGTTTGTCACTAAAGGTTTTTTCTAGAATACCATTTACCAGCTGACTGTGAGTATCTATGGGGCAGATTTTTAATTTGGCAAGGAAGACAAATGGAAGCTTACTTTTTTAAGTATTGTTAAGGACTAACTATTAAGAAAATCCATAAAATAATGAAACACAATATCAAAGAAGTATGTGATAGTAAAAAGCAATAAAAACGGTATGCAATAGTAGTAAACGTCAACATAATAATTTCCAATAATCAAACATAGTTCAACATAAAACATTTTAACTTCGATATGGTAGATCCAATGTGACAGCGTGATAAAAATACAACAAGGGCCACTAGAAAACATATATCAAAAATAAGATTAAATTAGAACTCTGGATTTACCAAACCATTAAAAAAATTCACATATTTAAAAAACTCCATAACTTTTTCAAATAGCTAAATTTTTAGAAGATTGTGTTTTCCTCAGAAATAAAAGATACTACACAAATAACCGAGCTAACTGATATTCCAGAAAAAATATTCAGTGTCATTGACACCAGCCTTAGGTTTCTGTTGAAACATTTCGGCGTCGAATGTCGCTATGGACCGAGCGCCAGCGACTGGGTTTGTCACTAAAGGTTTTTTCTAGAATACCATTTACCAGCTGACTGTGAGTATCTATGGGGCAGATTTTTAATTTGGCAAGGAAGACAAATGGAAGCTTACTTTTTTAAGTATTGTTAAGGACTAACTATTAAGAAAATCCATAAAATAATAAAACACAATATCAAAGCAGTATGTCATAGCAACAAGCAATAAAAACGGTATGAAATAGTAGTAAACGTCAACATAATAATTTCCAATAATCAAACATAGTTCAACATAAAACATTTTAACTTCGATATGGTAGATCCAATGTGACAGCGTGATAAAAATACAACAAGGGCCACTAGAAAACATATATCAAAAATAAGATTAAATTAGAACTCTGGATTTACCAAACCATTAAAAAAATTCACATATTTAGAAGACTCCATAACTTTTTCAAATAGCTAAATTTTTAGAAGATTGTGTTTTCCTCGGAAATAAAAGATACTACACAAATAATCGAGCTAACTGATATTCCAGAAAAAATATTCAGTGTCATTGACACCAGCCTTAGGTTTCTGTTGAAACATTTCGGCGTCGAATGTCGCTATGGACCGAGCGCCAGCGACTGGGTTTGTCACTAAAAGTTTTTTCTAGAATACCATTTACCAGCTGACTGTGAGTATCTATGGGGCAGATTTTTAATTTGGCAAGGAAGACAAATGGAAGCTTACTTTTTTAAGTATTGTTAAGGACTAACTATTAAGAAAATCCATAAAATAATGAAACACAATATCAAAGAAGTATGTGATAGTAAAAAGCAATAAAAACGGTATGCAATAGTAGTATACGTCAACATAATAATTTCCAATAATCAAACATAGTTCAACATTAAACCTTTAAACTTCGATATAGTAGAACCAATGTGACAGCGTGATAAAAATACAGCAAGTGCCACTAGAAAACATATATCAAAAATAAGATTAAATTAGAACTCTGGATTTATTAAACCATTAAAAAAATTCACATATTTAGAAGACTCCATAACTTTTTCAAATAGCTAAGTTTTTAGAAGATTGTGTTTTCCTGGGAAATAAAAGATACTACAATAACTGAGCTAACTGATATTCCAGAAAAAAGATTCAGTGTCATTGACACCAGCCTTAGGTTTCTGTTGAAACATTTCGGCGTCGAATGTCGCTATGGACCGAGCGCCAGCGACTGGGTTTGTCACTAAAGGTTTTTTTTTAGAATACCATCTACCAGCTGACTGTTAGTATCTATGGGGCAGATTTTTAATTTGGCAAGGAAGACAAATGGAAGCTTACTTTTTTAAGTATTGTGAGGACCAACTATTAAGAAAATCCCTAAAATAATGAAACACAATATCAGAGAAGTATGTGATAGTAAAAAGCAATGAAAACGGTATGCAATAGTTCCTACACCAATTTGTATGTCAACATAATAATTTCCAATAATCAAACATAGTTCAACATAAAACCTTTTAACTTTGATATAGTAGATCCAATGTGACAGCGTGATAAAAATACAACAAGTGCCACCAGAAAACATATATCAAAAATAAGATTAAATTAGAACTCTGGATTTATTAAACCATTAAAAAAATTCACATATTTAGAAGACTCCATAACTTTTTCAAATAGCTAAATTTTTAGAAGATTGTGTTTTCCTCAGAAATAAAAGATACTACACAAATAACCGAGCTAACTGATATTCCAGAAAAAATATTCAGTGTCATTGACACCAGCCTTAGGTTTCTGTTGAAACATTTCGGCGTCGAATGTCGCTATGGACCGAGCGCCAGCGACTGGGTTTGTCACTAAAGGTTTTTTCTAGAATACCATTTACCAGCTGACTGTGACTATCTATGGGGCAGATTTTTAATTTGGCAAGGAAGACAAATGGAAGCTTACTTTTTTAAGTATTGTTTATTTATTTTATTTATTTATTCCACAACAAACACATTTTACAAAATAAAATGTAATTACAAGTAGGGATTTTGACATTAGATATACCTACAAGCTAAGATAAAATGATTAAAGCGGATAAAAAGCTAGATTTAATTGCTTTGATGTTGGTGTTGAAGATATCTATGTCGCTATTTTTTTTTAGTATCATATTGCACTGCCTCATCATGTTGTTAATGGGCGAGCAGTCTGTCTCACAAATAGAAAAAAACAGCCCTCTATGACTTAACCTTAAGTTAATCTTAGGTACCAAGAATTTTATATGGTTAATCAAGAATAAGCCTTTATATTTTAAATTATTCACAATATAATATACAAATAGCATTGCTTGCATTTTTCGTCTCTGTTCCAATGTTACAAGTTTAAAAGTTTCAAGCATACTCCGGTAAGACACCAAGTATGGATACGAATTATATTTTCTAACATACAGATATCTTAAAAACCTTTTTTGTACCTTTTCAATTAAATCTATATTTACTTCTGCACGGGGTGCCCAAACTACAGAAGCATACTCAAGATGTGGTCTTACCAAGGAATTATATAGTTTAATTATGCTATCTATCATCTTAAAATGTTTTGTGTTTCTAATTATAAATCCTAACATCCTAAAAGCCTTATTAGTAACAATGTGATAGTGATCATTAAAGTGCAAGCTTTGCTGAAAATTCACACCAAGATCTTTACACACAGATTTTCTGGGCAATTCTCTATTATTGATATAATAAACCATTTTAATAAAGTTCCTGTTACGTGTGAAGGTCATAACTGAACACTTGTCAATATTTAGATCCATTCTATTTATCTGAAACCAATTAGATACTGTATTCAAATCTAGTTGTAATAGTTGGCAATCACATTGATCTTCTACAACTCTAAACATCTTAAAGTCATCTGCAAACATTAAACAAGTGGAAAATTTGAGACAACTAGAAAGATCATTTATAAAGCAAGCAAATAAGAGTGGTCCCAGGTTGCTGCCCTGAGGAACTCCAGAAGTTACGGAATATTCCTCTGAGAAAGAATTACCAACTCTAACTTGCTGACTTCTATCTGCTAGGTACGAATTCAAAAATGTTAATGCGTTAATAGAAAGGCCAAAGGTGCCCAGTTTTTCTAGTAATAAACCATGATCAACCCTATCAAATGCTTTTGCACAATCAGTGAAGATTACATCCATTTGCCTCTTAGTATTTATGGCATCTGCAGTAGATTGCGTGAAAATACACAAATTTGTAAGTGTTGATCTATCTGGTAGAAATCCATGTTGATATTGATTAAAAGATTTGATAAAATGTTGTAATAAGTTGTTATATAAAATAGATTCAAATATTTTTGCCAAAGAATTTAAAATACTAATTGGTCTGTAATTTTTTACATCATTAATATTACCAGATTTAAAAATAGGAACTGTAATGGTATCTTTTAATTTTTTAGGAAAGGTTTTAGTTTTTAAAGCTAGATTAAATATTACCTGTAATGGTTCAACAAGTTGGTCAATACACCCCTTATAGATATAAGCAGGTAGATTATCTTTACCTGTACATTTCTTGGGTTTTAACTTTTTTACACTAGCTCTAATGTCTTCTTCAGTTATCTCATCATTAAGGACTAACTATTAAGAAAATCCATAAAATAATAAAACACAATATCAAAGCAGTATGTCATAGCAACAAGCAATAAAAACGGTATGAAATAGTAGTAAACGTCAACATAATAATTTCCAATAATCAAACATAGTTCAACATAAAACATTTTAACTTCGATATGGTAGATCCAATGTGACAGCGTGATAAAAATACAACAAGGGCCACTAGAAAACATATATCACAAATAAGATTAAATTAGAACTCTGGATTTACCAAACCATTAAAAAAATTCACATATTTAGAAGACTCCATAACTTTTTCAAATAGCTAAATTTTTAGAAGATTGTGTTTTCCTCGGAAATAAAAGATACTACACAAATAATCGAGCTAACTGATATTCCAGAAAAAATATTCAGTGTCATTGACACCAGCCTTAGGTTTCTGTTGAAACATTTCGGCGTCGAATGTCGCTATGGACCGAGCGCCAGCGACTGGGTTTGTCACTAAAAGTTTTTTCTAGAATCCCATTTACCAGCTGACTGTGAGTATCTATGGGGCAGATTTTTAATTTGGCAAGGAAGACAAATGGAAGCTTGCTTTTTTAAGTATTGTTAAGGACTAACTATTAAGAAAATCCATAAAATAATGAAACACAATATCAAAGAAGTATGTGATAGTAAAAAGCAATAAAAACGGTATGCAATAGTAGTATACGTCAACATAATAATTTCCAATAATCAAACATAGTTCAACATTAAACTTTTAAACTTCGATATAGTAGATCCAATGTGACAGCGTGATAAAAATACAACAAGTGCCACTAGAAAACATATATCAAAAATAAGATTAAATTAGAACTCTGGATTTACCAAACCATTAAAAAAATTCACATATTTAGAAGACTCCATAACTTTTTCAAATAGCTAATTTTTAGAAGATTGTGTTTTCCTGGGAAATAAAAGATACTACAATAACCGAGCTAACTGATATTCCAGAAAAAAGATTCAGTGTCATTGACACCAGCCTTAGGTTTCTGTTGAAACATTTCGGCGTCGAATGTCGCTATGGACCGAGCGCCAGCGACTGGGTTTGTCACTAAAGGTTTTTTTTAGAATACCATTTACCAGCTGACTGTGAGTATCTATGGGGCAGATTTTTAATTTGGCAAGGAAGACAAATGGAAGCTTACTTTTTTAAGTATTGTGAGGACCAACTATTAAGAAAATCCCTAAAATAATGAAACACAATATCAGAGAAGTATGTGATAGTAAAAAGCAATGAAAACGGTATGCAATAGTTCCTACACCAATTTGTATGTCAACATAATAATTTCCAATAATCAAACATAGTTCAACATAAAACCTTTTAACTTTGATATAGTAGATCCAATGTGACAGCGTGATAAAAATACAACAAGTGCCACCAGAAAACATATATCAAAAATAAGATTAAATTAGAACTCTGGATTTATTAAACCATTAAAAAAATTCACATATTTAGAAGACTCCATAACTTTTTCAAATAGCTAAATTTTTAGAAGATTGTGTTTTCCTCGGAAATAAAAGATACTACACAAATAACCGAGCTAACTGATATTCCAGAAAAAAGATTCAGTGTCATTGACACCAGCCTTAGGTTTCTGTTGAAACATTTCGGCGTCGAATGTCGCTATGGACCGAGCGCCAGCGACTGGGTTTGTCACTAAAGGTTTTTTCTAGAATACCATTTACCAGCTGACTGTGAGTATCTATGGGGCAGATTTTTAATTTGGCAAGGAAGACAAATGGAAGCTTACTTTTTTAAGTATTGTTAAGGACTAACTATTAAGAAAATCCATGAAATAATGAAACACAATATCAAAGCAGTATGTCATAGCAACAAGCAATAAAAACGGTATGCAATAGTAGTAAACGTCAACATAATAATTTCCAATAATCAAACATAGTTCAACATAAAACATTTTAACTTCGATATGGTAGATCCAATGTGACAGCGTGATAAAAATACAACAAGTGCCACTAGAAAACATATATCAAAAATAAGATTAAATTAGAACTCTGGATTTACCAAACCATTAAAAAAATTCACATATTTAGAAGACTCCATAACTTTTTCAAATAGCTAAATTTTTAGAAGATTGTGTTTTCCTGGGAAATAAAAGATACTACACAAATAACCGAGCTAACTGATATTCCAGAAAAAAGATTCAGTGTCATTGACACCAGCCTTAGGTTTCTGTTGAAACATTTCGGCGTCGAATGTCGCTATGGACCGAGCGCCAGCGACTGGGTTTGTCACTAAAGGTTTTTTCTAGAATACCATTTACCAGCTGACTGTGAGTATCTATGGGGCAGATTTTTAATTTGGCAAGGAAGACAAATGGAAGCTTACTTTTTTAAGTATTGTTAAGGACTAACTATTAAGAAAATCCATAAAATAATGAAACACAATATCAAAGCAGTATGTCATAGCAACAAGCAATAAAAACGGTATGCAATAGTAGTAAACGTCAACATAATAATTTCCAATAATCAAACATAGTTCAACATAAAACATTTTATATGGTAGATCCAATGTGACAGCGTGATAAAAATACAACAAGTGCCACTAGAAAACATATATCAAAAATAAGATTAAATTAGAACTCTGGATTTACCAAACCATTAAAAAAATTCACATATTTAGAAGACTCCATAACTTTTTCAAATAGCTAAATTTTTAGAAGATTGTGTTTTCCTCGGAAATAAAAGATACTACACAAATAACCGAGCTAACTGATATTCCAGAAAAAAGATTCAGTGTCATTGACACCAGCCTTAGGTTTCTGTTGAAACATTTCGGCGTCGAATGTCGCTATGGACCGAGCGCCAGCGACTGGGTTTGTCACTAAAGGTTTTTTCTAGAATACCATTTACCAGCTGACTGTGAGTATCTATGGGGCAGATTTTTAATTTGGCAAGGAAGACAAATGGAAGCTTACTTTTTTAAGTATTGTTAAGGACTAACTATTAAGAAAATCCATAAAATAATGAAACACAATATCAAAGCAGTATGTCATAGCAACAAGCAATAAAAACGGTATGCAATAGTAGTAAAAGTCAACATTATAATTTCCAATAATCAAACATAGTTCAACATAAAACATTTTAACTTCGATATGGTAGATCCAATGTGACAGCGTGATAAAAATACAACAAGTGCCACTAGAAAACATATATCAAAAATAAGATTAAATTAGAACTCTGGATTTACCAAACCATTAAAAAAATTCACATATTTAGAAGACTCCATAACTTTTTCAAATAGCTAAATTTTTAGAAGATTGTGTTTTCCTCGGAAATAAAAGATACTACACAAATAACCGAGCTAACTGATATTCCAGAAAAAAGATTCAGTGTCATTGACACCAGCCTTAGGTTTCTGTTGAAACATTTCGGCGTCGAATGTCGCTATGGACCGAGCGCCAGCGACTGGGTTTGTCACTAAAGGTTTTTTCTAGAATACCATTTACCAGCTGACTGTGAGTATCTATGGGGCAGATTTTTAATTTGGCAAGGAAGACAAATGGAAGCTTACTTTTTTAAGTATTGTTAAGGACTAACTATTAAGAAAATCCATAAAATAATGAAACACAATATCAAAGCAGTATGTCATAGCAACAAGCAATAAAAACGGTATGCAATAGTAGTAAACGTCAACATAATAATTTCCAATAATCAAACATAGTTCAACATAAAACATTTTAACTTCGATATGGTAGATCCAATGTGACAGCGTGATAAAAATACAAGTGCCACTAGAAAACATATATCAAAAATAAGATTAAATTAGAACTCTGGATTTACCAAACCATTAAAAAAATTCACATATTTAGAAGACTCCATAACTTTTTCAAATAGCTAAATTTTTAGAAGATTGTGTTTTCCTGGGAAATAAAAGATACTACACAAATAACCGAGCTAACTGATATTCCAGAAAAAAGATTCAGTGTCATTGACACCAGCCTTAGGTTTCTGTTGAAACATTTCGGCGTCGAATGTCGCTATGGACCGAGCGCCAGCGACTGGGTTTGTCACTAAAGGTTTTTTCTAGAATACCATTTACCAGCTGACTGTGAGTATCTATGGGGCAGATTTTTAATTTGGCAAGGAAGACAAATGGAAGCTTACTTTTTTAAGTATTGTTAAGGACTAACTATTAAGAAAATCCATAAAATAATGAAACACAATATCAAAGCAGTATGTCATAGCAACAAGCAATAAAAACGGTATGCAATAGTAGTAAACGTCAACATAATAATTTCCAATAATCAAACATAGTTCAACATAAAACATTTTAACTTCGATATGGTAGATCCAATGTGACAGCGTGATAAAAATACAACAAGTGCCACTAGAAAACATATATCAAAAATAAGATTAAATTAGAACTCTGGATTTACCAAACCATTAAAAAAATTCACATATTTAGAAGACTCCATAACTTTTTCAAATAGCTAAATTTTTAGAAGATTGTGTTTTCCTCGGAAATAAAAGATACTACACAAATAACCGAGCTAACTGATATTCCAGAAAAAAGATTCAGTGTCATTGACACCAGCCTTAGGTTTCTGTTGAAACATTTCGGCGTCGAATGTCGCTATGGACCGAGCGCCAGCGACTGGGTTTGTCACTAAAGGTTTTTTCTAGAATACCATTTACCAGCTGACTGTGAGTATCTATGGGGCAGATTTTTAATTTGGCAAGGAAGACAAATGGAAACTTACTTTTTTAAGTATTGTTAAGGACTAACTATTAAGAAAATCCATAAAATAATGAAACACAATATCAAAGCAGTATGTCATAGCAACAAGCAATAAAAACGGTATGCAATAGTAGTAAACGTCAACATAATAATTTCCAATAATCAAACATAGTTCAACATAAAACATTTTATATGGTAGATCCAATGTGACAGCGTGATAAAAATACAACAAGTGCCACTAGAAAACATATATCAAAAATAAGATTAAATTAGAACTCTGGATTTACCAAACCATTAAAAAAATTCACATATTTAGAAGACTCCATAACTTTTTCAAATAGCTAAATTTTTAGAAGATTGTGTTTTCCTCGGAAATAAAAGATACTACACAAATAACCGAGCTAACTGATATTCCAGAAAAAATATTCAGTGTCATTGACACCAGCCTTAGGTTTCTGTTGAAACATTTCGGCGTCGAATGTCGCTATGGACCGAGCGCCAGCGACTGGGTTTGTCACTAAAGGTTTTTTCTAGAATACCATTTAACAGCTGACTGTGAGTATCTATGGGGCAGATTTTTAATTTGGCAAGGAAGACAAATGGAAGCTTACTTTTTTAAGTATTGTTAAGGACTAACTATTAAGAAAATCCATAAAATAATGAAACACAATATCAAAGCAGTATGTCATAGCAACAAGCAATAAAAACGGTATGCAATAGTAGTAAACGTCAACATAATAATTTCCAATAATCAAACATAGTTCAACATAAAACATTTTAACTTCGATATGGTAGATCCAATGTGACAGCGTGATAAAAATACAACAAGTGCCACTAGAAAACATATATCAAAAATAAGATTAAATTAGAACTCTGGATTTACCAAACCATTAAAAAAATTCACATATTTAGAAGACTCCATAACTTTTTCAAATAGCTAAATTTTTAGAAGATTGTGTTTTCCTCGGAAATAAAAGATACTACACAAATAACCGAGCTAACTGATATTCCAGAAAAAAGATTCAGTGTCATTGACACCAGCCTTAGGTTTCTGTTGAAACATTTCGGCGTCGAATGTCGCTATGGACCGAGCGCCAGCGACTGGGTTTGTCACTAAAGGTTTTTTCTAGAATACCATTTACCAGCTGACTGTGAGTATCTATGGGGCAGATTTTTAATTTGGCAAGGAAGACAAATGGAAGCTTACTTTTTTAAGTATTGTAAGGACCAACTATTAAGAAAATCCCTAAAATAATGAAACACAATATCAAAGAAGTATGTGATAGTAAAAAGCAATGAAAACGGTATGCAATAGTTCCTACACCAATTTGTATGTCAACATAATAATTTCCAATAATCAAACATAGTTCAACATAAAACCTTTTAACTTTGATATAGTAGATCCAATGTGACAGCGTGATAAAAATACAACAAGTGCCACAGAAAACATATATCAAAAATAAGATTAAATTAGAACTCTGGATTTATTAAACCATTAAAAAAATTCACATATTTAGAAGACTCCATAACTTTTTCAAATAGCTAAGTTTTTAGAAGATTGTGTTTTCCTGGGAAATAAAAGATACTACAATAACTGAGCTAACTGATATTCCAGAAAAAAGATTCAGTGTCATTGACACCAGCCTTAGGTTTCTGTTGAAACATTTCGGCGTCGAATGTCGCTATGGACCGAGCGCCAGCGACTGGGTTTGTCACTAAAGGTTTTTTCTAGAATACCATTTACCAGCTGACTGTGAGTATCTATGGGGCAGATTTTTAATTTGGCAAGGAAGACAAATGGAAGCTTACTTTTTTAAGTATTGTTAAGGACTAACTATTAAGAAAATCCATAAAATAATGAAACACAATATCAAAGCAGTATGTCATAGCAACAAGCAATAAAAACGGTATGCAATAGTAGTAAACGTCAACATAATAATTTCCAATAATCAAACATAGTTCAACATAAAACATTTTAACTTCGATATGGTAGATCCAATGTGACAGCGTGATAAAAATACAAGTGCCACTAGAAAACATATATCAAAAATAAGATTAAATTAGAACTCTGGATTTACCAAACCATTAATAAAATTCACATATTTAGAAGACTCCATAACTTTTTCAAATAGCTAAATTTTTAGAAGATTGTGTTTTCCTCGGAAATAAAAGATACTACACAAATAACCGAGCTAACTGATATTCCAGAAAAAAGATTCAGTGTCATTGACACCAGCCTTAGGTTTCTGTTGAAACATTTCGGCGTCGAATGTCGCTATGGACCGAGCGCCAGCGACTGGGTTTGTCACTAAAGGTTTTTTCTAGAATACCATTTAACAGCTGACTGTGAGTATCTATGGGGCAGATTTTTAATTTGGCAAGGAAGACAAATGGAAGCTTACTTTTTTAAGTATTGTTAAGGACTAACTATTAAGAAAATCCATAAAATAATGAAACACAATATCAAAGCAGTATGTCATAGCAACAAGCAATAAAAACGGTATGCAATAGTAGTAAACGTCAACATTATAATTTCCAATAATCAAACATAGTTCAACATAAAACATTTTAACTTCGATATGGTAGATCCAATGTGACAGCGTGATAAAAATACAACAAGTGCCACTAGAAAACATATATCAAAAATAAGATTAAATTAGAACTCTGGATTTACCAAACCATTAAAAAAATTCACATATTTAGAAGACTCCATAACTTTTTCAAATAGCTAAATTTTTAGAAGATTGTGTTTTCCTCGGAAATAAAAGATACTACACAAATAACCGAGCTAACTGATATTCCAGAAAAAAGATTCAGTGTCATTGACACCAGCCTTAGGTTTCTGTTGAAACATTTCGGCGTCGAATGTCGCTATGGACCGAGCGCCAGCGACTGGGTTTGTCACTAAAGGTTTTTTCTAGAATACCATTTACCAGCTGACTGTGAGTATCTATGGGGCAGATTTTTAATTTGGCAAGGAAGACAAATGGAAGCTTACTTTTTTAAGTATTGTTAAGGACTAACTATTAAGAAAACTATATAAAATAATAAACAACAATAAAACAATAGTAGTAAACGTGAAAATCCATAAAATAATGAAACACTATATCAAAGCAGTATGTCATAGCAACAACCAATAAAAACGGTATGCAATAGTAGTAAACGTCAACATAATAATTTCCAATAATCAAACATAGTTCAACATAAAACATTTTAACTTCGATATGGTAGATCCAATGTGACAGCGTGATAAAAATACAACAAGTGCCACTAGAAAACATATATCAAAAATAAGATTAAATTAGAACTCTGGATTTACCAAACCATTAAAAAAATTCACATATTTAGAAGACTCCATAACTTTTTCAAATAGCTAAATTTTTAGAAGATTGTGTTTTCCTCGAAAATAAAAGATACTACACAAATAACCGAGCTAACTGATATTCCAGAAAAAATATTCAGTGTCATTGACACCAGCCTTAGGTTTCTGTTGAAACATTTCGGCGTCGAATGTCGCTATGGACCGAGCGCCAGCGACTGGGTTTGTCACTAAAGGTTTTTTCTAGAATACCATTTACCAGCTGACTGTGAGTATCTATGGGGCAGATTTTTAATTTGGCAAGGAAGACAAATGGAAGCTTACTTTTTTAAGTATTGTTAAGGACTAACTATTAAGAAAATCCATAAAATAATGAAACACAATATCAAAGAAGTATGTGATAGCAAAAAGCAATAAAAACGGTATGCAATAGTAGTAAACGTCAACATAATAATTTCCAATAATCAAACATAGTTCAACATAAAACATTTAAACTTCGATATAGTAGATCCAATGTGACAGCGTGATAAAAATACAACAAGTGCCACTAGAAAACATATATCAAAAATAAGATTAAATTAGAACTCTGGATTTACCAAACCATTAATAAAATTCACATATTTAGAAGACTCCATAACTTTTTCAAATAGCTAAATTTTTAGAAGATTGTGTTTTCCTCGGAAATAAAAGATACTACACAAATAACCGAGCTAACTGATATTCCAGAAAAAAGATTCAGTGTCATTGACACCAGCCTTAGGTTTCTGTTGAAACATTTCGGCGTCGAATGTCGCTATGGACCGAGCGCCAGCGACTGGGTTTGTCACTAAAGGTTTTTTCTAGAATACCATTTACCAGCTGACTGTGAGTATCTATGGGGCAGATTTTTAATTTGGCAAGGAAGACAAATGGAAACTTACTTTTTTAAGTATTGTTAAGGACTAACTATTAAGAAAATCCATAAAATAATGAAACACAATATCAAAGCAGTATGTCATAGCAACAAGCAATAAAAACGGTATGCAATAGTAGTAAACGTCAACATAATAATTTCCAATAATCAAACATAGTTCAACATAAAACATTTTATATGGTAGATCCAATGTGACAGCGTGATAAAAATACAACAAGTGCCACTAGAAAACATATATCAAAAATAAGATTAAATTAGAACTCTGGATTTACCAAACCATTAAAAAAATTCACATATTTAGAAGACTCCATAACTTTTTCAAATAGCTAAATTTTTAGAAGATTGTGTTTTCCTCGGAAATAAAAGATACTACACAAATAACCGAGCTAACTGATATTCCAGAAAAAAGATTCAGTGTCATTGACACCAGCCTTAGGTTTCTGTTGAAACATTTCGGCGTCGAATGTCGCTATGGACCGAGCGCCAGCGACTGGGTTTGTCACTAAAGGTTTTTTCTAGAATACCATTTACCAGCTGACTGTGAGTATCTATGGGGCAGATTTTTAATTTGGCAAGGAAGACAAATGGAAGCTTACTTTTTTAAGTATTGTTAAGGACTAACTATTAAGAAAATCCATAAAATAATGAAACACAATATCAAAGCAGTATGTCATAGCAACAAGCAATAAAAACGGTATGCAATAGTAGTAAAAGTCAACATAATAATTTCCAATAATCAAACATAGTTCAACATAAAACATTTTAACTTCGATATGGTAGATCCAATGTGACAGCGTGATAAAAATACAACAAGTGCCACTAGAAAACATATATCAAAAATAAGATTAAATTAGAACTCTGGATTTACCAAACCATTAAAAAAATTCACATATTTAGAAGACTCCATAACTTTTTCAAATAGCTAAATTTTTAGAAGATTGTGTTTTCCTCGGAAATAAAAGATACTACACAAATAACCGAGCTAACTGATATTCCAGAAAAAAGATTCAGTGTCATTGACACCAGCCTTAGGTTTCTGTTGAAACATTTCGGCGTCGAATGTCGCTATGGACCGAGCGCCAGCGACTGGGTTTGTCACTAAAGGTTTTTTCTAGAATACCATTTACCAGCTGACTGTGAGTATCTATGGGGCAGATTTTTAATTTGGCAAGGAAGACAAATGGAAGCTTACTTTTTTAAGTATTGTTAAGGACTAACTATTAAGAAAATCCATAAAATAATGAAACACAATATCAAAGAAGTATGTGATAGTAAAAAGCAATAAAAACGGTATGCAATAGTTAGTAAACGTCAACATAATAATTTCCAATAATCAAACATAGTTCAACATAAAACCTTTTAACTTCGATATAGTAGATCCAATGTGACAGCGTGATAAAAATACAACAAGTGCCACTAGAAAACATATATCAAAAATAAGATTAAATTAGAACTCTGGATTTACCAAACCATTAAAAAAATTCACATATTTAGAAGACTCCATAACTTTTTCAAATAGCTAAATTTTTAGAAGATTGTGTTTTCCTGGGAAATAAAAGATACTACAATAACCGAGCTAACTGATATTCCAGAAAAAAGATTCAGTGTCATTGACACCAGCCTTAGGTTTCTGTTGAAACATTTCGGCGTCGAATGTCGCTATGGACCGAGCGCCAGCGACTGGGTTTGTCACTAAAGGTTTTTTCTAGAATACCATTTACCAGCTGACTGTGAGTATCTATGGGGCAGATTTTTAATTTGGCAAGGAAGACAAATGGAAGCTTACTTTTTTAAGTATTGTTAAGGACTAACTATTAAGAAAATCCATAAAATAATGAAACACAATATCAAAGCAGTATGTCATAGCAACAAGCAATAAAAACGGTATGCAATAGTAGTAAACGTCAACATAATAATTTCCAATAATCAAACATAGTTCAACATAAAACATTTTAACTTCGATATGGTAGATCCAATGTGACAGCGTGATAAAAATACAAGTGCCACTAGAAAACATATATCAAAAATAAGATTAAATTAGAACTCTGGATTTACCAAACCATTAAAAAAATTCACATATTTAGAAGACTCCATAACTTTTTCAAATAGCTAAATTTTTAGAAGATTGTGTTTTCCTCGGAAATAAAAGATACTACACAAATAACCGAGCTAACTGATATTCCAGAAAAAAGATTCAGTGTCATTGACACCAGCCTTAGGTTTCTGTTGAAACATTTCGGCGTCGAATGTCGCTATGGACCGAGCGCCAGCGACTGGGTTTGTCACTAAAGGTTTTTTCTAGAATACCATTTACCAGCTGACTGTGAGTATCTATGGGGCAGATTTTTAATTTGGCAAGGAAGACAAATGGAAGCTTACTTTTTTAAGTATTGTTAAGGACTAACTATTAAGAAAATCCATAAAATAATGAAACACAATATCAAAGCAGTATGTCATAGCAACAAGCAATAAAAACGGTATGCAATAGTAGTAAACGTCAACATAATAATTTCCAATAATCAAACATAGTTCAACATAAAACATTTTAACTTCGATATGGTAGATCCAATGTGACAGCGTGATAAAAATACAACAAGTGCCACTAGAAAACATATATCAAAAATAAGATTAAATTAGAACTCTGGATTTACCAAACCATTAAAAAAATTCACATATTTAGAAGACTCCATAACTTTTTCAAATAGCTAAATTTTTAGAAGATTGTGTTTTCCTCGGAAATAAAAGATACTACACAAATAACCGAGCTAACTGATATTCCAGAAAAAAGATTCAGTGTCATTGACACCAGCCTTAGGTTTCTGTTGAAACATTTCGGCGTCGAATGTCGCTATGGACCGAGCGCCAGCGACTGGGTTTGTCACTAAAGGTTTTTTCTAGAATACCATTTACCAGCTGACTGTGAGTATCTATGGGGCAGATTTTTAATTTGGCAAGGAAGACAAATGGAAGCTTACTTTTTTAAGTATTGTTAAGGACTAACTATTAAGAAAATCCATAAAATAATGAAACACAATATCAAAGCAGTATGTCATAGCAACAAGCAATAAAAACGGTATGCAATAGTAGTAAACGTCAACATAATAATTTCCAATAATCAAACATAGTTCAACATAAAACATTTTAACTTCGATATGGTAGATCCAATGTGACAGCGTGATAAAAATACAACAAGTGCCACTAGAAAACATATATCAAAAATAAGATTAAATTAGAACTCTGGATTTACCAAACCATTAAAAAAATTCACATATTTAGAAGACTCCATAACTTTTTCAAATAGCTAAATTTTTAGAAGATTGTGTTTTCCTCGGAAATAAAAGATACTACACAAATAACCGAGCTAACTGATATTCCAGAAAAAATATTCAGTGTCATTGACACCAGCCTTAGGTTTCTGTTGAAACATTTCGGCGTCGAATGTCGCTATGGACCGAGCGCCAGCGACTGGGTTTGTCACTAAAGGTTTTTTCTAGAATACCATTTACCAGCTGACTGTGAGTATCTATGGGGCAGATTTTTAATTTGGCAAGGAAGACAAATGGAAGCTTACTTTTTTAAGTATTGTTAAGGACTAACTATTAAGAAAATCCATAAAATAATGAAACACAATATCAAAGAAGTATGTGATAGTAAAAAGCAATAAAAACGGTATGCAATAGTAGTAAACGTCAACATAATAATTTCCAATAATCAAACATAGTTCAACATTAAACCTTTAAACTTCGATATAGTAGATCCAATGTGACAGCGTGATAAAAATACAGCAAGTGCCACTAGAAAACATATATCAAAAATAAGATTAAATTAGAACTCTGGATTTACCAACCATTAAAAAAATTCACATATTTAGAAGACTCCATAACTTTTTCAAATAGCTAAATTTTTAGAAGATTGTGTTTTCCTCGGAAATAAAAGATACTACACAAAAAACCGAGCTAACTGATATTCAAGAAAAAAGATTCAGTGTCATTGACACCAGCCTTAGGTTTCTGTTGAAACATTTCGGCGTCGAATGTCGCTATGGACCGAGCGCCAGCGACTGGGTTTGTCACTAAAGGTTTTTTTTAGAATACCATTTACCAGCTGACTGTGAGTATCTATGGGGCAGATTTTTAATTTGGCAAGGAAGACAAATGGAAGCTTACTTTTTTATGTATTGTTAAGGACTAACTATTAAGAAAATCCCTAAAATAATGAAACACAATATCAAAGAAGTATGTGATAGCAACAAGCAATAAAAACGGTATGCAATAGTTCTTACACCAATTTGTACGTCAACATAATAATTTCAAATAATCAAACATAGTTCAACAAAAACCTTTTAAATTCGATATAGTAGATCCAATGTGACAGCGTGATAAAAATACAGCAAGTGCCACTAGAAAACATATATAAAAAACAGATTAAATTAGAACTCTGGATTTACCAAACCTTAAAAAAAATTCACATATTCAGAAGACTTCATAAGTTTCTCAAATAGCTAAATTTTTAGAAGATTGTGTTTTCCTCGGAAATAAAAGATACTACACAAATAACCGAGCTAACTGATATTCACGAAAAAAGATTCAGTGTCATTGACACCAGCCTTAGGTTTCTGTTGAAACATTTCGGCGTCGAATGTCGCTATGGACCGAGCGCCGGCGACTGAGTTTGTCACTAAAGGTTTTTTTTAGAATACCATTTACCAGCTGACTGTGAGTATCTATGGGGCAGATTTTTAATTTGGCAAGGAAGACAAATGGAAGCTTACTTTTTTAAGTATTGTTAAGGACCAGCTATTAAGAAAATCCCTAAAATAATGAAACACAATATCAAAGAAGTATGTGATAGCAACAAGCAATAAAACGGTATGCAATAGTTCTTACACCAATTTGTACGTTAACATAATAATTTCAAATCATCAAACATAGTTCAATAAAAACCTTTTAACTTCGATATAGTAGATCCAATGTGACAGCGTGATAAAAATACAATAAGTGCCACCAGAAAACATATATCAAAAATAAGATTAAATTAGAACTAAGGAGTAGAGAGATGGACTTTGATAGAAATCTTTTGTAAATACGTATTTCTGACTCATTGGTCATCAGTACGGTGTAGCCAACTAACAGTAGCTAAAAATAATTTGAAAAAGATCGCTATTGATAAAACAGAGTATTTGTCACCATCTCAACTACTTGTAGTTAAAATGAGTGCATAGCAGAAGCTAATTAAAAGGGTGGATGATTAAGTATATACTTTTAAAAAATAAAAAAAGACTTGTTTACAAAGAATTCACAAAATATATCAAAAAGTTGTAAGGCAACCGTAAATACGTATTTACTAAGAACGTGTTCATTTAATAAAGGCCTGGTTTTAGTTAAATATTACCTATACTAAAATTTCTAAAAAGTAACGCAGTTTCTTGAAGTTGTTTTTAGCTACAGTTGTGTTGCTCGTTTTTATTTTATATTATGTACGAATTTTTTCTGTTGGTGTACACTTTTTGTGAATTTAGGCTATTGGAGAGCGGAATAACCCCAATATAATGCATAAAAATCAACCTTACCCGCCAGGAAAAGACGCTAGGATAAAACATTTGTTGTAAAATGTTTGCCAACAAAAAACCTCGTTAAATTTTTTTTTCGAGTATTCTTTAATTTATTATTAACAAAAAATATGCATCATGAAAAACAATTGGCAAAATTTTTCGTAAATGAGCATATAAGTGTATAAATCCTATTTGTTCTTTGACATTTCTTGAAAAATGCTTACCTGACCAAAAATAGTCCAAAAAATAGTCCAAAAAATAGTTTTGATTCCACAATTTTTTTAACACTATTATTTGCAAACCATTCCTAAAATCCGTATTTGAACACGATATTTATAATATTTATGTTATATTTAAACGTTAACAAAGAAGGCATTTTTAAAGAATTTTTCCAATTAGAGGAAAAGTTCATCTAATAAAATAATAAAATTAAAATAAACGTTTCAATTAGACGTTTTAAAAAAACTTAAAATATCTGAAAATTTAGGATGAGTTCGAAATTGACTTACACTTTCTTATTCTAAACGTAATACCCAATATATTATAATGTGTTTCGATTCGTGTTTGCAGAAAACACAAAGTCATACTGAACAAAAGAAACAACAACAATACACCGTGGTTCAGAAAAGAAATAAAAGAGAAGTGTAAAGAGAAACGAGAGGCCTACACCAAGTACAAAACCCCAGAATCCCGAGACAACTATAGAAGAATACGAAATAAAACAAAGCAGTTGGCAAGACCAAAAAAATAAAATTGGGAACAGTTGGAAGGATGGAAAGCGACTTCTACGGTACACAAAAACAAATATGGAGATTCATAAGAAACGAACGGAAAGAAATGGTAGAATTGAAGGAATGCAATAACATACCAGCAAACGAATGGGAAAGATACCTGACGGAACTGTTTAAAGCAAAGGAAAATAATAATCATCACAATAACGCACCTGAATTAAAACACGAAATAGAAATCACTTTTCAGGAAGTAGAAATAGCCATAAATTCACTCAAAAACAGAAAGTTATCACGACCAGACGGAATAACCTTCGAGCTTCTAAAACACAGAAGTGAAAGTATAACCCTAGAGATGACAAAACTTATACAAAAACTAATATTGCACTGTAAGATACCAGACGCATGGAGAAACAGGTTACTGATACCCATGTTCAAGAAAGGAGATAAAGAAGACCCCATCAATTATAGAGGTATAAATCTACTGAACTACGCACTTAAGCTTGCGTCCTAACCAACAAAACTTTATCAGATGAACAACAAGGATTCAGATCCGGAAGGTCCTGCGTAGACGCCGTATCTGTACTGTACTAGACCTGACAAAGGCTTTCGATCGCATCCAAGTCGAAGACGTCTTACACCTACTGTATAAAAGAAACATACCAATCAATATTATACAAACCATCGAAAACATCTACCTTCATAATCGAATACAGTCAAAAAAAAATGGAAAACTAACACAGTTTATACCAGTACAAAGCGGAGTCAAACAGGGTGACTCGTTAAGCCCACTTCTCTTTAATATAAAGATGGACGAAATAATACAAGCAGTACGTAAAGGTCATGGCTACAGAATGGGGAACAAAGAAATCCAAATATTATGTTATGCAGACGATGTCGCATTAATCGTCGAGGCAGAAGACGAGCTCCAAAGATTAACACATATCTTCAATAAAACAGTTAAGAAATGAATATGACAATATCAGCAGAAAAAACCAAATATATGACATCTAAATACTCACTACGGTGTAAAATCGAATTTTTTTGAATTAATCTCTTTATCAAAATTTTAAATCCTTTTTACTTTGAACAATTTATTTTAGTTATTAAAAATAAGTATCATGTAAATTAACTAATAGCAACAGTCTGGTTTGTACAAAATTAATATTGGGTAAAACATCAATAATGGGTAAACACACATTTTATTTACACTGACGAAAATAATCCATGAACATTATAAATAACATAAAGACAAATCTTCATAAAAAAGTCATATTTCCGTGTTAAATCCAAAACATTTTTCTATAGGGCAAAAATAGCACCATATTCTATAAATATAATATTGTCTTAACATTGTTTAACATACTAAGACGGAAATGAGAACAAAAAATAAGTCTCCACTTACCTTTGGTGCTTTAAAAAGGCTTATATTAACTTCGTTATCTTCCCTTTTCAAGTTTTTATCGGAAGGATAACTCATAATAGATCCCGGTACGAAGTTCTACTGGAGTAAACTTTCTTGGCACTCATATTTAAATAATATTAACCACCAAAACCGGTAATCTTATATTAACTAGATATACCTAATTAATTATTTTTAAAATTATTACATTCTCGATCCTTCTCCTGCTTTATTGGTCTCTATGAAGTTTTAGCCAAACAACCAGTAATACAGATATGCACTACAATTGCTGCCTATTTTTGAAGTCCAAACTTTATCCAAAGAAAACCAAAAGTAATTACTTTTGACTACATGAGTTACAGCTTAAATCAATGTTCTCCTACAGTTTGCAACACCATGTCTGAAAATAACATCACCAGTAATAATTCAAATTCATATACAACTGCTACTATGTCAAAACCCAAACCAAAATATCCCAAAACGATCAAGAAATATTAATACATGCAGAATCAAACTTACTACTGCTCGACTACGTAAAAGCCATAGGTAACATTGTTAGCCCAAAAAATATATGCTTCGCCTCAAGAATATCCAATAATAGGATATGCATCTACTTAATAAGTCCTAAACTTGTTGAACATATTATAACAGAATATCCTACTATTACAATTGACTCTATTAAATTACACGTTAGAAAACTGGCAATTCCAGCCAAAAAATTCATAATTTCCAACGTCTGCCCATCAATACCTCATGAAATTATAGAAAAACACCCTAGAAGATCTAGATCTTCAACTTGCCTTACCAGTGTCATATGTAAAGGCCAGAATCTTCGGTGATGAATTTGCACATATTATGAGCCTCAGGAGGCAAGTATACAGGTAGCTTCGAACTTCAAATTTCATTAATAATTCCATTCTACAATAATTCGTACAGGATATTTTTTTCACTGAAAAAACGGCATGTCTTTTGTGCAAAAAAATATAGGAATACAGCAAATAATTGTCAAAATCCCCCTAGTAATCCTGTCCCAAATAAACAAACGTCCTCAGCTGAACCCATCCCTGCTACCCCAACATCAAACAATAACCTACCACAAAACTCGGTACTACTCGGTACCTACCACAAAATAAAAAATACGGTTCCCAATCAACAAACTAATACTGTTGATATCTCCAACACTTCTATTGTCACAAGGAATGAATTTCTTTGTCCTACCACTGATCAGAAACAAACTCGTTTTTATTTTAGCGATTTAAACTCTCAATAAACTAACACATCTACTAATATATCCATAAAAGACATAAAAAAGCAAAATAATGCAAGAAAAACGAACCCGATCAGTCTAAATTAACCGCCTCCTTTATTCTCACAATCAATAATCTTTATCAAGAAGCTCCGAACTTAACATATCTTCAGTACAACAGCTAAGAAATACAATATGACAATATTAGCAAAAAGAACCAAATGTATGACAACATCTAAATACCCACTACATAAAACCGAAATTGATGGGAAAATAATAAAGCAGGAAGCAAGGTTTAGATGTCTGGGAATAGATATAACTAGTTACGGAGATGCCGAAGAAGTACGACAACAAAGCTTAAAAGCAAGTAAAGCGGCGGGATCTCTTAATGACATAATCTGGAAGAACAAACACCTAAGACAAGACACAAAAACAAGAATCTATACAGCAGTAATTAGACCTATATTAACATACATGGCGGAGACAAGACCTGACACATCTAAAACGAGACGACTGCTAGAAACAACAGAGATGAAAATACTCCGACGAATATCAGGGAGAACTCTGTTGGATAGGGAGAAAAGCGAAAACATAAGAAGAACATGCAATATAGAAGACATAAATGGATGGGTGACAAAACGAAAACAGGAGTGGAACGAACACATCAGTAGAATGGCAGAGGATAGAATAGTACGAATAGTACAAGTCACCAAATGGACGAAGAAGTATTGGCAGACCAAGAAAAAGATGGTGCGACAATTTAAACAATTTAGGTGGCTAATATTGAAGAAAAAACAGGCTTTAAAGTCTACATACTAGAAGGAAGAAGAAGAAGAAGAAATTTTAAACTCACCCGAACAAGTCTTTAACCAAATTGGTTTCTTGAAAGACATTCACTTATTTAACAGAATATGACCCCTTGTTTTCCATTTACTTTACCTTTAATGTATAACTTAGAGATCAAACATGTATTTAGTCATAAGTTCTTATTTAAAGCTTATTCGGCTACTACAGTCGAAACACATTAATTTAAATAATAAAAAATAACAGAACGCATACTTGATATTTCGCTAAGAATTATTTATATATTATATACAGTCATAAAATGTTTTAAAAACTCACCACAAACCTGATGTTTCCCGTGTGCCAGCAGTATATATTCTCAGAGGCGAAGCGACATTTATAAGAGCTGTTTTCCTGACTGGGACTGGCCGTTAACTGAGGGGTCCCCCAAAGGTACGCTATTTATAACCTTTATCTACGTCTAGTATTTGTCAATTGGTGGTACAGGTTTGTACTGAATCGGGTTGAACGCTTATCTGATATTTCACAACTCATTGTCTAGTTGTTTCTTCTCTGTGGATGGATTCTTTGTCTGATTTGTTGGTGTCCTATTTTAGGTTTTCCACCTCTTCAGGACGTGGTTTGTTTATTGTTGGGTGTTGTTTTTTCTTTCGCTGGCTTCGTGGATTCTACTGGTGATTTGCTTATCGTCGAAGGAGCGTACTGGACAATTAGAGGCGAAAGGGTTGTTGTTGTTGAAAGGGCAGCTGTGGCTGTATCCTCTGCAATAGACAGGTATCATTGTGCAATGGGATCGAAAAACCACAGAAAACCGATCCCTCCCTGTCTAGTCAAGCTCGAAGTGAGCATTTGAAAGTTATTGCGACGATGATAATAGAGGAAGTTGCCTCTTGGATATCAATGTATTCATCAGAGAGCTCGTTACTGGCAAGGACCAGCAGTATTGCGGGTAGGAAGGGGAATTTAGGTTTAGGTTTTCTTCTGAATATATTGCCGATGGATGAGCAGGTAGTTTTCAAAATGTTTTGGGCTCTGCAGTTTTGGTTGAATGGTTTTGGTTGTGTATCTCATGCTCAGAGAGGAGAGCCTCTCATCGATGGGCTGAATATTCGACAGGTGATGAATATGGGCGAAGGGGTAGTTGCGGCGCTTGTTATTCACTCTACGCAGGATTCTCCTCTCCAATGCAAGCAGTTTTTGTGTAAGATGGCAGCGCATCGTAATATAGATATTGAATCTATACTCCGGCCTAATAAATGTTTTATATGTGTGTATGAGTGAGCGTGGGTGTGTTCTTCCGAATTTACCACCATGAGCATTAAGTAGACCGAGTCTGCACCTAGCCTTGTTACAGGCTATGTCCAGATCGGTCCTTCAGTTCAGTGTTTGTGTAAACACCACACCGAGGTACTCGATCCGGTCGCGGAGCACTAGTCGGTCCCCCCAGACTCTAAGGTTGTGTCTTTCGGATATGCTGGGTGTGACGTATCTGCTGAGATATTGATGTCTGAAGAGAATCATTTGTGTTTTATGTTTATGGGTAAGGTGTTACTCTCCATCTCCTACATCAGCTGTCGACCAGGTTAAGGTGATTTTGAGCAAACCTAAGTACTGAATCTACGTCTCGTGATGTTGTTACGAGAGCTGTATCATCTGCGTAGAACAAAGTCTTTGTGTTGAGGGTGTGTGTATTGAGGGTTAGTTAGTCAATATTGTAAATTGGGCAGGAAGGAGATGGAGGCTCTGTTGTTGTGTGCCACAAGAGTGCTCTTGTGGCCGAACATCAGAGATGAAAGTTGATTGGTGACATCTAGAATGAGCTGTCGCCTATCACAGAGGAGGTTTATGAGGATAAAGGAGGTAAACTCCATGACTGCCTTTATGTCCGAAGTCAGTTCATAGGGGGAAATTCTTCTTTCAGTGGTAATTCTTGGAGGGATTTTGGGAGTTCCTTTCTGCGGAGGCATGGGTACCTGCACTGTTTCTCGTTTTGACAGCACTTGCCACAATACTTAGGCACAGGGTTGGAATTTAGGGGGAGCTCAGAGGGAGTTCGTCCATGAAAATGCCCTTGGTCAGCATCTCTGTGTTTTAATTCACTTGAGGTGACCAGTTTGACAAAAGAGGTAGGGAGATTGGCACGAGATATAACCCATTATAGCCGAACTACAGGGACATCCATCTCTGAAAAAGTTTTTGTAAGTAGTAGACTTTAGATCGGAGTAGACTTTATCTAAACCTTTGACGACCACCATGTATATGGGCCATATGGGGTGGTAGGGCGGGTACGGTTTCTGGGTGTGGGTACGTGTTTGGAGGTGATCTGGATTTTAAGATCGCACAGTGTTTCACCGACCTTGCATTGTAGCTCGACGTTGGTGGAGAGGATAGTTGTGAGGTGAGCGATTTGGGTTGGTATTACTTTTACCGTTGAGACTTGATTTAGCAAAAGCTCTCGGTGTTGATGACACTGAAGAAGTCACGTTGTGTGGACTTCTTCAGAGGGATGTGTTTAATGGTATAATTAAATGATTTTGGTTGAGCATGTTGATTTCCTGAGGTAGAGGGGGTAGAGGAAGAGGGAGGTGGCTCTATAAT
Organism: Diabrotica balteata; assembly: GCA_918026665.1. Taxonomy (NCBI): domain Eukaryota; kingdom Metazoa; phylum Arthropoda; class Insecta; order Coleoptera; family Chrysomelidae; genus Diabrotica; species Diabrotica balteata. The sequence goes on along the minus strand of OU898276.1, from coordinate 66,390,117 downwards.
GAGGACTTCTGTTTGATGTCTATTCAATAATATCAACAAACAATGGTAAGGATAAGAAAGACTGATGAAAAAATGCACAAATCGATAATAAATACTTTATATTACTTACAAAAAGAACTCATCGTTAGTTAATATGAGTAAACATGTCTAAAATGCTGAAAGTAACAGTTTCCTTACATAAATTTATTAAAGTCTCTTTAAATGTATATAAACTACACTAAATGTTTTTATATATGCCGTATAAATGTTTAATATCAGTTCTAAAAAAGAATTAAAATTATATTTAAATGACCTTATGGATTCATACAAAGTTAAGGAGCCTTCTACTCATCTAGCAAAAAGATAAAAGAGGGAATGTAAAGGTAGTGGGGGCAAAAATGTTGTTAGATAGAAAGTGCCATTTTGAGAGACCACATTAAACAAGGAAAGAGAGTCTTTCCTTGTTTAAGAAATCAAATTTAGTTGGGTTATGTTATTGTTTGTCCCAACTGTCATATGAAAGCGTATTTATATTAAAGTTTTTTAATAATTGTGTCACATTTTAGACTATTATCATTATTTAATTAAAACTTTTCTATGCTTTAGAGTTAAAAAAAGTATTTTAAGTGTTAGGAATATGGTGCTTATAATAATATTGGAACATAGTCTTAAATTTGGCACTTTTGCATTTCCAGATATGTCAGCCATATTAAGAGGCCACTTTTATGAAGTTTGGTCTCCTTTTCATAACTATTAGATTTCCTCTTTTGTCTTTTTGCTTGATAGTTCTACTATACAAAGAAAGTGATAAAAACAGTAAGATAGACAAAACCATACATATTTAAATGATTATGTCTTATATTGGAAAAAATAAAGTTGAAATGATAATTCTTGCATAAAAAGCAAATTAATGCCATATAAATGATAGAGGGATAAAATAAGGGAAGATGAGAGTGAGCAATAGCTAAAATATACAAAAACTAACAAATAGTAGAAAAATCAACCAATAAAATATACCAATTGTGTGCCTTGGTCACAGGATGTTGAAAATTTATCGTTCTGAAGGATATACATAAAACAATCCAATGTAATCTTGGTTTCTTCTCGGGTGGTGGTTTGATTTTCCCCTGCTTTACCTCCTTTTTGATCTCCTTATTCTCGGGAGCTCCATTGTCAGGTTCTTGTTTAATTTGTGGAACTGGTGCAATTTTAGGCTGAGGGGGAGCAGGTAAGGGAAATTTTCTTATCAATTCTCCTAGTAACATATCAACCCTTTGTCTTTGAAATAACGAATTAGGTTCCTCCCTTGGCTTTTCATCTTTTTTTACTTTTTCAGCTGCTCGCTGAGATTTAAAATCCCAAGAATAGCCTTTACTGGGATGATACTTGGCAAAACCCGAAGATTCCTCAAAGGATGATTGCAGATAGTGTACAGCAGATAACTGAAAGAAAAATATCTGATTAAACTTGTTTTCTAAATAGTAGACGACTTCTGTAGGAACATACAATGACATATCGTGTTATTTAAAAAATATATTACCAGTCTGAAGTTCAAAACACTTGCTAGATCAGGAGCCTGATAGACAATACCAGCAATAAAATAATAATCTGCTAAGGGAATAATTTGCTGAGGACTTTTTCTGTGCTGCTTTCGAATTACATACAAAATCGGTTCTTGAACATGTAAAAGAACATACTCTACCCCTGTCATATTTCTAAAAACAAAAAAATATAGTTTTTCAAAGATCTATGGTCTGTTTTTTAACCAGGAGGAGTAATTCAAATTTTCCGCACCGTAATGCTTGTTTGCAATTAGTCCAACCGCAGGCAAGTTTACTCCATTAAATTATGACATATTGACACTAATGACATTTGTGAAATTTATTTGTTATTATTATTTTCCTCTAATATATAAATCGATTTCTGACTGTTTAAATTATTTGTAATAACTTGGACTTGGTGATATGCGAATAGTATTTAATGTGATATTTTTCTAGATGATATTTATATTAAATATAGTTTAAAGTGATTTTAAATTTATAAATGTATGTTATTTATATCTAATTGTCATAAGAAAAACGGCAACCATCTTTTAAATTTAGTGTATACTTGTTAAGAAGCATTTTCATTTTGTTTTCATCACAATAAAAGAACATTAGTAAAGTAATGTTGTGTTTTAGTTTGATTGTATGATACAGTTGGTTTGTTCTTCCTGGTTGTAGATCATCACAAGAAAACTGCAAAATTATGCAAGAATGTAACATAATAGATTGGATTTGTTGATTATCTCACAGAAATCCAGTATTTTTAGTAAATTTTATTTGTTGATAACAAATGGGACAAACTCACTGTCAAAACTAAACAAGAATCCAGCATTAAAGACATTGTAAGTACACACTTATTTATACAAAGTATCTGGTAAGAAAAAAAACTAGATTCAAGAAATTAATCATACCAGAATAAGAATATGGTCTACTATTAAAAGACAAATTTCTGAGAAAAATCATACTTAGATCTGTAACATTATTGACTCTCCCGATCAAAATATTCTCTAAACTATAATTAAATACCATAGACTTAAGAGATCTATAAAACTGGACACCCGATATTTAAATATATATACATGGGACCAAATGTGAAAACCGTCATTTTTTTATTGTAATAATTGTAATATATATTGGAAGTGAATTGAAAAAAAATTATTTTATTATTCAAACATAAATAAACGAAGTTAGGTTAGAATTGACGTGTGAGGGTATCCCATATTGATTACTCGATTACCGCAAGGCCGAGATAATCAACAAAAAAAGAAGATGTATTTGGTGACTTTTCTAGTAACTTTCTTGAGTGTGAATCTGTCTTTTTGGTTTACTCCTCCTGGTTAAAAAACAGAGTATAGTGACTAGTGCAACTAGTAATAACAGATAACAGTGAAAATTGAACTAATGCCAGTGTTGCCATATATAAGTTGCATACAATCAGAAGATATAGAAATCATGCAAATGTGATTTTTTTTTTCGAATTTTACGAATTTTTTAAAATTTATTTATGCAACCGTGAACTTGTTTGCAATTGTGTTGTTTGTTTAAAAATATGTTACAATTATAGATTATGTTACATATTTTTTTATCATAATTTAAAAGAAAATTTATATTACAATTCGATGATTACGTTACAAGTGACAACGATGGTCGACGCTAGGCCCGATCGTCTGGTGCCTACACAGCGAGCATAAACACGCCAATATAAGTGTACACCTACATTGGAACCGTATTTCTCCCGATCCGATATCTGGCGACGTCGGCCGACGTCGGATTAAAAACAAACTCAAGGTAATAAATCAGAGTGCCTATACTGCTTCGTCACGGAAGCAGTATAGGCACTATGATTTAATACCTTGAGTTTGTTTCCAATCCGACGTCGGCCGACGTCGCCCGATATCGGATCGGGAGAAATACGGTTATAATGTAGGTGTATACTAAATCGTTGTCCGGCAAACTGCTAACTTCAAACGCTTTTTGTACGGGGATCTTATGTGCGCTGGGTCGGCCAGTTACTATCGGGCCTATTAATGATATTTAAAATGCCTGAATACGATTTGATGCTTTCTGTGGTAATATAATAACATAGTTGTTTTAGCGGACGCTAATGTATTGAGTGATTTAGTACATTTAAAAGTTATTTACATGCATTAACATAATTTTTGAATATATATTTTTCAATTTTAAAGCTCTTAAAATTATTAGGTAGGCCCGGCCTATCCTGCCTACCCCCAAAAGCCGCCACTGGTCCTTCTCTTCCTTATTGTTGGCGTCTTTAATTTTGATGATTTTTTAACCTCTGTTGTTTTCAACAGAGGCTTAAACGACATGTTTTCACGACTAACACTGAACTGCTCCGCACTGCAGTAAACAAAGTAGAGATAGCCGTGATGATCGCCAACATCCGGAACGGATAGGCACTTTAAGAAGAAGAGTTGTTTTCAATGACTTGCTCTATTAAGTTCTTGTTCCATTTTTGTATGTCGCGTTTTAGTTCTTTTCTAATTGTTTTATTAAGTTCTCAGTATTGTTGAGTATAGCGTTTGTTTTGCGCTAGTAGTTATCTTCTTTCCGTCATTAGTTGTTTAGTTTTATTGCTTATTTTGTCTTCTTTAGTCCTTGTTTTCTTTGAGACCTGTAGTCCGGCTGTGAGAAGGTTTTTATTTATGTTTTTATTAATCTCTTCAATTTGATCTTGATTATGTGAAGGATCAGATTCGAACTTATCCGCTAAGACCTCTCGGAATTGCTCTTCATTTGATTTTAGTTTAAAGGCATCTATCATCGTTGTTTTTTTTTAAATCTTTTTTCTCTCTTCTTTCATGTTAATATTTATTTTTGTTCTAACTATACGATAGTCACTACCCGTTGTTACGTTGTTTATTGTTGTGGCGTTTTCAAATATTCCTTTGTTGTTTGAGAGAAAATAGTCTATTTCATTTTTGGTAGTTCGGTTAGGTGCGACCCATGTCCACTACGACTTAGGCCGTCCGCACATGAAGCTACTAAAAATAAACTAAACTAGTTGGTAACTAGAATTACCAACTGTTTACTTAACTGTGACTCGCACACTACACTACTGAAAATTAATAGAAACGAGTCACTTCTTGCCTGTACGAGTAGCTTTGTTATAGGGTGTTTAAATTTTAACCTTTATAATATATTATTGAGTATTACTATTGCGTTAAAAATGTCTAGTGACTAAAGTGATGAAGATATTATTCTTTATTATTATAATAGAAGACGTGAAATGCAGAAAAAAGGAGGTATTGGGATCATCCCTATATTGCAAACAATATAAATTGCAAAGCCTTTGTTGTATAGGCAGGGATTTTTCCACTTCTTGCACTAATTTTATATTAAATGACTGTTCTACCAATTTCGCCATTTCGCGTGTAAACTTTAAAAATATCACAACAAACTAGAAACTAGTCCCCAAGCGACCTGCTCGTCTAGTCTGCTGTCGACTGATCACAGATGCATTAGAGACGCTACTAGCCCTTTCGCTGCGTCAAATAAATACATATCGCTGACCACTGCGGCAGTAGTTTTTTAACACTAAATGCGATATTTGTTCAACAATTGTTTTTTGTACATATGTTAAAACCGATAATTATAATTTTTCTTCTGAATTTTTGCAAGGCGCACATGTGCGCTGTACGCAGTTTTCAAGGAATTTATTTTAAAAATGCTGAGGACGCACTTGTGCGCTTGATACAAATTTTTGTATTTAGTAAATTAAATCGACTTTTTTGATCCAAACTAAAATTTTATTTATTCAAACAGGATGTAAAATAAACAAATAAAATACAATGTAAAGTAAAATTATACAAAATATTCATTTTTTTGTAATGTCTTTCTATATTGATACATGATATTCTCTGAAACATTTGCCTAAGCAGAGACCAGGTTTATCGGGACATTCTTGGCAATGATAAATAGTATTCTTACGTATGTTATTTTTATTGCATGTCCGACATTTTTTTCTAAGAGTTTTACCACGTTCATTATGTAACTAAATTTTTGAAGGTGTGTGGTTTACACCCGAAGTAACTGCTACTTCTGCCGTTACAACTGCTGTTCCTTGACACTTTTCTGGTAACAACTTTTCAAGTATTGACAATCGAAACTTATAATATGACATTTTGTTATTTCCGTGGTACTTATTATACAATCTATAAGCATTTTGCAAATATAGCTGAAACAGATATATGCCAATTTTTTTGTACCAACGTAAAGTTTTGCGTGTCGGCGGATAATAAGAAGACATTTGGTCTTGAAGATCTACTCCTCCCATATATTTATTATATTTAATGATTGGCAGTGGTTTAATTTTCTCATCCCCTCGTCTATCTCTTACGGTTACCATCTCATTTTTATATTCAGTTGAAATGTAAATGATATCTCTTTTGTCTCTCCATTTTCCAACCATTACGTTGTTGAGGTAAATACTTTTGGTCTGTCCTTTTTTTAACTTTGCTTCTATGACGTTTTTTGGACAGCCTTTTCTATCTTTTCTCAGAGTGCCTGTACAAAAACTATTTTTATCCAGTAGTAATTTGGCCAAGTTATAACTATTGTAATAGTTGTCCATATGAAGCGAATGTCCATGGTCGAATTAGGCATTAGGTGTAGCACCACTCTTTCTGTATGAGACTTACCAGCAGTTGCATCACCTGCACCAGCATATATATCGATATCCAAAATGGTTGAATTGGCTTCTGTCAGCATATAAAGCTATACTCCATACTTATGTCGTTTCTTAGGGAGATATTGCTTAAATACCAGTTTTCCTTTCCACAAGATCATAGATTCGTCTAGAGATAAATACTTTCCTGGATAGTATACCGTCTTCATTTTGTTATTAAAATGATCTAGCAAGGGTCTTACCTTTATAGTCGACCTATAGTCGATCTACTGGAACTGGTTCATTTTCTGCAAAATGAAGGCATTACATTATATGCAAATAGCGGTCTCTACTCATGTATGAAGAAAAACAACTCGAAAATAATCTATTTTTCTTCCAGTAGTCTTGTATGCTAGGCAATTGGATTGTTCCTGTATGGAAGGTTAATCCAATAAATATTAGCAATTCCGATATTGTTAATTTCTTCCATAGGGAAATCCTTGAACGGTCACATCCTTTGCTTGTAGAAAAAACTTCAACTGCATAACTGTTAGTTTGTAAGACAATCATATTTAAAGGTTCATCGTCAAACAACAGCCTAAATCAATCGTACGCACTATCACCAAGACTATCGACTAACAATCCACTTCTTTTTGTAAATGGAATTTGTTTCATACCGCTAGTTGTTTCGGTCCATTCATTGTCTATAATATGTACGTCAGGATTATCTGCAACGGTATTATTTAACTCGTTCTGTAGTACATCAACTTTACGTCTGAAGGTCCAGCTTTATTTAAATCGGCCATTATTATACAAATAATTAAACTTATAATCAAACTAAACCGTTTGAAACGACAACACATTTGAAAACCTAACTATGTGAGTAACTGATCTGCGACGCCACCTATGAATAGCTTTGCAAACCTAACCACATGATTCACCGAGCTGCGACGCCACCTATGAATAGAAGTGACTTTTAATAAAATGCGGACAAAGTTTTCTTGATCTCCTGAAACTGAGTCAATTTTAAATGTATATGGAAATCACCATATACATAGGCCGCTCATGTGCGCCATGCGCATTTTACAAAGAAATGGGAGGGCGCGCATGTGTGTTTTACGCAGCGAAAGGGCTAGTAGCGCTGTGTGCGCCGTGCGGATACTCATTAAAATACATGGACAGTAACTACAACTGGTTTCTTTTTAGTAGCTTCATGTGTAGACGGCCTTACCCAGAAATAGTACTTTACCAAAATATACAGGAACAGTTAACAGGTTAACAGTTTTACCTTGTCTTGACACAAATGCTTAATTTATTATCTTCAATGAAATAAATACCTTTTTGATTTTATCTTATTTATTTTTATTTACAATAAATTAATTGTGTTCACTTGACAAATAAAATCTACAACTTATCATTTTTGAAAATAAAAATGAAATAGCTACCAGCAGATCGGAATATGGACTTATATGCTATTTAATATACCAAATATGACCCTATAGGACAGTGTATAATGTGTTAGCTATACCAAAGTCTAGATTCATAGTGTAAACACACACGGTGTTTACACTGCTTCTTAACCCATATTGCAGTAAGTATGCCTACCAATGGAATGTAAAATGTTTTCTTTCTTTATAGTCGGATGCCATTTAAATTACTACTTGGTATATTATCATAATTGCTCGAAAACAGAAAAATAAATTTAAGTGAATAATATTTAATTATTATTAGTAATAATACTATTTTATGACCAGCTCATTTTTCTAACCATAACAGAGGACACAGTTCTATCTTATAATTTTTTTCCAAGATAATAAGTCCAATTCCGATTTACTTAACATAAGCTTGAAAATACAACTAATTTTTCCAGCTATTACGTCATGGCTAATTTTCTTTTAAGTGTTACAAAGGCGATGGTTCTGAAAGTTAGGAATGTGCAGGTAAGGTAGATAATGTCTACCCAATAGTTCGGTTTATTCATTCCGATATCTTTGAGAACCAGCTCTGGTGACACGTACTGACAGAACTCTGCTTCTTCTGGGCAATGAAGCGGGCCTCTGTCGTATCCATATATAGCTTGCATCACTCCTAAAAAAATAAGAATATCATTTTTACATTCATACTGTATCTTAGAAATGGATGTCTTTTGGCTGGCCACTGATAACAAAAAGTTTAGGTATACACTATGTGTCAGCTAAATGGAATAAATTAGCTAATAAATAAATGAGGGAGTATTCGAAAAAACGGTCGAACACGTCGATTAGTATTTATAGTTGCGCATTTTTTTCATAAAAACTTTTTATACGGGTTGTATCAGATAATGGTGGCCAATACCAACTTGCCTTTTTTAATATAACATTCTGTATATTAATTAATTTTTAGATTCCTCAGAACATTTTAGACATTTTTTGAATACGATGTCCTATATCTATCTTTGACTGTTTCGGAAATATTAAGTAAAATGCACACAACGAACGTCTCGAAGATGGTAGATGGAACAAAGAAGTCGGAAACTGGCGACCGTACGATGCGAAGAGACCAAGAGGAAGACCTCAAATGCGCTGGAGCGACGATATCAAAAGAGTCGCAGGACCAATGTGGAAACGCCTAGCACACAACATGGATGAATGGCGAGAAATGGGAGAGGACTTTATTCGACAATTCGGATAGAAAAAGGGCTATAAAAAAAAGTAAAATGCAAAAATTGACATTTAGAATAGAAAATTATTTATTTTTCGAAAGTCGCTACCACTGTCTTAATAATTCTTGCCCATTAAGGTCTTGGTAATGATAAAGTAAGGAAAAACTATTTAAGCATTCCTTTTTATTGATATGTTAAAAAAAAAAACAAAAATTGTTTACGTTGGTTTACAACGCCAATGTTTTATTGTTCCATGAGAGAAGTAGTTGTCAGTGCTATAGTCATATGAATTTCATTAACTGCAAGCCAAGAAATCATTCATTTAACCGAAATCAAAATAACAATTATACAGATGATTGGCTATGGACATAAGAGACGGACGCAAATGGAAGTAGCTCGTTTATTTCAGGAAGCACTTCCTGATTTGCTGCACATATCTCAAGAGACAATTAGTAAAATAGAAAAGCAATTCCACGAGCTGGGCCATATTAGGAAGGTAAAAAAGAAGCTGCCAATGCAATAAGTGAGGATTAAAAATTGGCTGTTATGCATGAGTTTGAGGAACACCCACATACATCTGTTCAAAAAGCAGCCCCAGTTCTCGATATTAGCTATTCATCGGTTATTCGAATATTACAAGAAAACAAAATGCATCCCTATAAAATTACACACACTCAGAAGCTTATGGAAGATGATTTTGACAGGAGAATGTATTTTTGTGAACAAATGATGCCAATGTTAGACAGCAATATGATCCAATTAGAACATGTTTTGTTTTCTGATGAATGCACCTTTACTCTTCACGGTCATGCTAATAAGCATAATTGCCGCTATTTGTCTAGGGAAAATCCTCATTGGATAAGAGAATGCAATACTCAATACTATGAGAAGGTTAACGTGTGGGCAGGAATTATTGAAGATCAGATTTAGCATTGCTCCAAAATAATGTAGTGCCAACGTTGACCAACTTGTATCCCGATCCAAGAAACCTACAAATTCCAGCGAATATGATATGGCTTCAACAAAATGGAGCACCACTCCACTACCAAATCCACGTCCGGCACTACCTCAATCAAATATTTCCACATCGGTGGATAGGGAGGCGAGGATCGATAAAATGGCCACCATGATCCTCCGATTTGGCGCCATTAGACTTTTTCTTATGGGGATATGTAAAAAGTATTGCATACAAAACTAAACCCGCTGACTTAGCTGACTTACAAAGACATATAACGCTTGCTATTAAATCGATCACATCTGAGATGTTGAGTAACGTTAGAAGAAATTTCTATTCACGGTTAGGATGTTGCCAAGACGTTCGTGGAGAGCATTTGAAACATCTCCTAAATTGACATTATTATTTAGATTTGTATTATTTATAAGTTTTTAAATATGTTGTAGCGACTTTCGACAAACAAATAATTTCCTTTTCTAAATGTGATTTTTTGCATTTCACTTAATATTTCCGAAACAGTCAAATATAGGTATAGGACATTGTATTATATATATATTAGACAAAAAATGTCTAAAATGATCAGAAGAATCTAAAAATTATTTAATATACAAAGTGTTCTATTTAAAATAAGCAAGTTGATATTAGCCACCATTATCTGATACACCCCGTACAAAAACAAATTATGGAAAAAAATGAGCAACTATAAATACTAATCGACGTTTCGACCGTTTTTTTTAATACTCCCTTATTTATTTATTGGCTAATTTATTCATTCCATTTGGCTGACACAGTGTATATCCAAAATATCGTTGATTTAAACCTAAACACAAAATAACTACAAAAATACTCCTATCTACGGATTCATCAATTTTTTAATGGAACCATTTTTATATAAACAATTAAAACGTCAAACTCATTACTTTGCTTATAACTTAAAAACTGATATAGTCTATTTAGAGATTGACGTCAACAGACAACTTTTTCAAAAGCAAAGGGATACAAAAAATGAGATATTTTGCTAAATTAAAATCGGTTAATTCACAAAAAAGTTATTGCAAAATGAACAACAAAATTCTTGTTTTTGAATATTTTTAATAACTATTCTAATATTTATTAACATTTGTTTAAATGTACCTAAAATTAAGGTTTTAATTGTATTTGTATTCTTCGCAAAAGATGAGCCAAATTGAATAAATAGTTTTTGTAAAATTTATTCTGTTTATAAGAGTTTTTAAAAAAACAGCCAATTTATATGGCTGTTCCAGTTAATTTGACTGGATGGATCTCAATAGTCAGGGGATTATTTTTTTTTTTGTTAAGACGTATACCTATAACCTATAACCTTATAAACATTTACAAAAACTCAGTAGAATTTAGTTTAAAATAAATGGCAACAAATATTGGGAAAGCTGGTTAAAAAACAAAACTTGTTAAAAAATAAAAATAGAAGGCTCAGGCTATATCAAAAAATACAAAAGTAAAACTCTACAAAACAATAATACGCCAAGTTCTAACATATTGTTCAGAAACCTGGACTTTAACAAAAAGCAATGAAAACATGTTAGGATGTTTCGAAAGAAAAATACTGAGGCGAATCTATGGAGCGGTAAATGAAAATGGTGTCTGGAGAAGACGATACAACTTCGAACTCTATAGAATATACCAGGAATCAGATATCTAAAACACATTAAGATAGGACGTCTGAGGTGGGTAGGCCATGTAATGCGGATGGAGCAAACCGACCCAGCTAGAAAAACGCTCCTTGATAGACCTATTGGCCAAAGAAGAAGAGGAAGACCCAGAACAAGATTCCTAGATAACATAGGCCAAGGTATGAGAAATATGGAAATACGTGCTTGGCGGAGGAAGGCGATGGATAGGGACAACTGGAAGAGAATTCTTGGGGAGGCTAGGACCCACACAGGGTTGTAAAGCCAAAATGATGATGAGTACATTTTGAGCTTATAAACATTTACAAAAACTTAGTAGAATTTAGTTTAAAATAAATGGCAACAAATATTGGGAAAGCTGGTTAAAAAACAAAACTTTTTAAAAAATAAAAAAGGTTTTACGACTCTGGGAGCCACGACAGCCTGTTTTTTTAATCACTGTTAGGTTAATTAACAACATTTAGTGGTGAAATTAACCAATCTTTTTAACAAAACTTTCGACATCCTCTTCGATGCCTTCTTCATGGCTTCCGAGGTCTCAGTCTCCCGAGTCCCCCGACACTACTACACTGATTACTTATCAAAGCATTAGTACTGGTACTAGGAATAGAGGACGGGTCATTTATACCGTCGATGATGACGCGGCTTGGGTGGAGGTTGGCGTGGGATTCAGTATGGGGATTGGCAATGGGGTTGGCGCGAACATTTCTGACAGTAGGATTTTGGTTGACGGGTGGAGCGGATAGTATTTTATTTATGAGAGGTCTCCAAGTCGAAGGTAACGGCATACAGTTTTGTTTACCATCCCACTTAAAAGCAACTTACATGTTGATTGCCGTTTTATGGTACAGAATAATACAAACAGGAATCCAAAGGAATTTATCCGTTTAATCTGCTAGAAATCCTAGAATATGCTCAAGTTCCTCTGGAATTAATGATGAAGATATAACTCCCGAAAAGTCTCTTGATAAGAGCAGCAATAAAGAGACTTCGTAAAAAAATATTTGAAGAGATTACTCCTAAAGGCTTTATTAAAATGAAGAAGTACGCACTAATTAAAAAAGCTCAAAACCTATAAAAAAAACACAAAAATGTACCAGAAGTGTCACCATTTAAAAAAGATAGTACGTCAATACATTACAATAACGAATTTACATTATTATGTTGTTGGAAATTTTTATTCTAATTATTAATTTGATTTCATCTTTGTATTCTTCTGATCATAAAACATAAATGTTGAATAAATTAAAATACGTTTAATTCTCTGGCGTACGCCCTTGATATAACTGTCACATCGAGATCACAGAGGTCCAACTAAGTTTTTTTTTTCGCATATAATCACTACTAAATGAAATTTTTGTTCGACAAAAATGACATTAACATAGTGAGAAATCTCTATTGGAATCAACAGGCTGTGGTAACATTAGATGGATATAGCACGGATGCGCAACAGATAAGTAGAGGAGTGAGACAGAGCTGTGTACTTTCACCATTATTATTTAATACACTTGAAAATTGTACAGAAGGGACAAGATAAATGGTGAAAATATAAATAACATTCGTTATGCTGACGATACAGTCATTATCGCTGTAAGTGAGACAGACACAGTTGTGATACTGGGGAACAATTTGGTTTAACAATAAACACAAAGAAAACAAAAACCATGGTTATCAGTAAGACAGGCGAAGTCATTACAAGAAACCAGATAAAAAATGAAGATATTGAGCAAGTGGACAAAATGAAATATTTAGGAGTCTGGATTACGGAAAATCTGAATCCAAAATCAGAAATTCGCTCAAGAATAGATCCATCAAGAGCAGCCTTTTTGAAGATGGGGAAATTTCTGAGTGACCAAAGACTCAATCTGCAAATCCGACATCGAATGGTAAAATGTTATATCCACTTTATTCTTCTGTATGGTGTTGAAGCCTGGACTGTTAATTTTTACTTAATGATAAAACTGGAAGCTTTTGAGATGTGGCTTTTTAAAATAATTTTGAAGATACCATGGACCGATCATATTACGAATGAAATATTGTTACACAGAATGGGAAGAGACAGAGAACTGTTAACCACCACTAAAAGACGAAATACAGCATATTTGAGGCACATACCTTGTAGACGACAAATATCCTAGCTGAAATACATTCTGAACTGGACCGGGTTAAACAGAGACGCTCTTAAGAAAAGCAGAAGATAGAGACGAATTTGCAATAGTTATATTCATTAGTGGAGACGGCACTAGAAGAAGAAGAAGATGCTGTTAATTCTTAGTGACACCGATAACTTAAGCTATAATGTCTGTTATTATAATTTATGGGGTAGATACGTAAGTTTATGCATTGTTAAAATAATGATTAGTGAGTGCTCCTCGTAACATTCACAACGTATTGGTTGGTTTATTTCTACTTAGTATCTCTTTATTGTGTATTTAGTGTAATTAGTACTAGTTTATGTCTTACTTCTTCTTCAAGTTCCACTCCTATCAGAGATTGGAAATCATTCTGGCAATTATAATTTTATTGGTTACTCGCCTGAATAGTTCAATTGAACTGCATCCAAACCATTCACGGAGATTGCGTAGCCACGAGATTTTACGTCTTCCTACGCTTCTTCTACCTTTGATTTTACCCTGCATTATATTCCTTAGTAGTTCGTACTTTTCACCTCTTATTATGTGCCCCAAGTATTCCAATTTCCTGATTTTTATGGAATTTAAAACTTCGGATTGTTTTCCTAGTTGTTCGAGAACTTGTTCGTTTGTTTTGCGATCCATCCATGATATTTTCAAAATACGTCGGTAACACCACATTTCGAATGCTTCTAGGTTTTTAATGTTGGATTTTTTAAGTGTCCAAGCTTCAACTGAAAATATAACATCGAAGCGTTCTTATCCGGAGAGATATATTGATATCGCGATTACAAAAAAGTTTTCTCATTCTATTAAAAGTTGACCGCGCATTTTCAATGCGGCATCTTATTTCTTTTGTCTGATCAGTATCTTCTGTGATCCATGCTCCAAGGTATTTGTACGAAGATATTTGTTCAATTTCTGTATTATCTAGTACTAGCTTAACTTTGATGTTTTGCGATTTTGTAAATACCATGAACTTGGTTTTCTTCAAATTGATTTTTAGTCCATAATCGTTGCAATATATATTTAGTTGTTTAACAAGGTGTTGCAGTTCTTCTAGTGTTCCTGCCAGAAGGACGGTATCGTCAGCATATCTTATGTTATCAAGTGGCTCACCGTTTATTATCTCACTGATCTCGGCAAGCGCTAATTCTGAGATGGCTTCACTGTATAAATTAAATAACAAGGGTGATAAAATACACCCTTGGCGGACCCCACGGCGAATCTGGATATCCTTGGTCAGTTCGTTTTCAACTTTCACTTTTGCTGTTTGATTCCAATAGAGGTTACAGATGATTCTAATGTCTCTACTGTCTATGTTTTTATTTAATAAAATTTCTTTAAGTCGAATATGCTGCACTCTGTCAAATGCCTTCTCAAAATCAATGAAACAGGCATATACTTCCTGATTAATATCTAAGCATCTCTGCGAAAGAACACTTAATGCAAACAGTGCATCTCGTGTTCCGAGTCCTTTCCTAAATCCCATTTGTGTATTACTTATGCCTTCATCTAATTTCTTATGTATTCTATTGTGAATTACTTTTAAAAACAATTTCAAGACATGACTCATTAAGGCTATGGTGCGATGTTCATTGCACTCCTTTGCATTTCTTATTTCTTACTACATTATTTTTAATAAAAAAAATCATAATACACGAGTTTACGTTTTTACTTACACATTGTGAAGATGTCAACTTTTACAAGCATTTCAATCATTTGAAGTGATTTTTTTTAATTATTATTCTCATTGATCTAGGAAAATAACAAATTTCTTTTACCAAACTTGGTACATTTGAATTAAAAATAACAATTTTTTTAAACCTGCAAAAATATACAGGATATCCCATTTAAATTAGGTAAGTTGAGGGTATTTCTGGTGAAACAGGAAGTACCGTAGTAACAAAAATTATCGCATTAGATGTGTTATATGTCATTGTAATTTTATTCAATTTTTTATAATAATTAAAATGTATACGTACCTTCTACTGAAAAACTGACATACGAAATATACGACAAAAAGTACATTGCTTTCGACATATGCGTGAATATTATTAGAAATCCTCCAACAGAGAGAAAGAAACATAATCCCACCGCTCCAAAAAATATTCCGTTCTGAAATAATAAAAAATGCAATAAACATGATTATAAAAACATGTAACTTTTTGTAAAGGGATATACAGAAACACAAAAGGTTTAATTTTTAATTAAATATCTAGTTGGGGATGGTATTTAAGAGTTCCTTATTATTGTGTTTATATTATTCTGTTAATAAACCATAAATATATAATTAGCAATACTAATTTTGCAATTTCTCATGATTAGGGTAGATCGGGGGAATCCCAACATACGGGGCAATACGGACACAGTGGATTTTGGTTTTATTTTTAGTTGAACACGTCACCATATAGTGCTGCTACTTAGCGAGTGACACCACAGTTAGCGTTCAGTTAGTTTCTGTCATCCGAGACAACTAGTTATTTTATTCTGAATTGTTATGTGTTTTATTAGTTTTTGATCTAAGTATTGACTTCTCTACAAATGAAGGTAACTCTATAACAAATTATATTATTATAAAAACACTTAGATAAATAGAAGGTGCAAATTATAAAGATAATTTTAGTATAGTTCATATTACATTTTAACATTGAGTCAAGTATGTAGAATTGTGTAACCGCCATCTTGTCCTATAGGGGTTATGCCGACACACCAATGGGGGAAATATCGACAAGTGTCGGTATTACACCAATGGGGAAATATCGACATGTGTCGGTATTACCCCATTTATTTTAAAATTAAATATGCAGTTATTTGATACCAAAGACGTTGCTTTTAATGTGTTTTAGATGGTGAGATCGAGAAAAAGAACAACGGAAAGGGGCAAATATGAATTGGTTCAAAGTGTACGATCCGTAAATAAAAAGTGTTGCCGCTTAATTAAATATTTCAAGAATTACGCTTCATGATCGTTACAAATCTAATTCTACCGAAAAACCAGCCTTCGGAAGGAAATCGTGCTTTTCAGCAGAACAAGAAGCTATATTAGTTAATCACATCAAACAACTATCAAACCAGTTTTATGGCATTACTTTGCAGCCATAATTCTAATATAGATACCAAAATGACTAGGGAGGACTGGGTTTTCGGATTTCGTAAGAGAAATGCTACTGTAAACCTAAGACAACCCTCAGCAACAAGTATGGACCGAGTTATTGCCTTTAACAAATCTGAAATGGATTTATTTTTTTCCAATTTGGAAGCAGTTTACAAGAAACGTCCTTTTAAGTCCACTAGAATATTTAATATCAGGTGGGCTACTAAGGGCCAACATCAGGTGGGCTCTGTCACAAGTTGGGCAGAAACATTACGATTGTCTGTACTTTGAATGCTTCATGTGCATACATACCGCCCATGTTTATATATCCTAGGCAGAGAATGTCATCTCAATTAGAGAAACGTGGATAGCTGGAGCCATTTACAAATGCTACCATAATGGCTGGTCAAATAAAGACCATGATAAAGGAGTTTCAGGGTTTAGTGCTTCAGGGATCTTACTTGTCACTAAACAAAACACTCAAACTCCAGTCATCTTTTACTCTGAAAATGTTCATGAACCAGCACTTAGTGCAACTCTTCATGAATACAATCATAATGTCACTGGGGAGCTTGCAAGCTCTAACGAGACTTATGTCAAAACTTGTCAGATTTTAAAACATAATCCAAAAGATGCGGTACAGAAATTTGGAACCAAGACAATAACCAGCTTAGATTTACGTGGGATTTATGAAAATCCATTATCTGGTAGTTCGGAAGCGAATGTTGTACTAAATTGAGAATCTGTCTGATTTCAAAGACATTTTGGAATCAGTATCACCTTTTCCAAAATCATTTAATGATGATAAACCAAATCCAAAAAATTTCAGAAAACAACACTCAGTAATTATGACTGGTTTTGGAAGACACAAAGAAGAAAAAAGAAATTAATGACTTAAAAGCCAAGCGTAGACTAGAAAAAGTTATACAGGATCCAAACATTAACCCGAATCTGAAGCTAAAAATATTTGAACAGAGTGTTGAAAAGAGTGAAAAAAGTAAACAATTAAAAGTATCTGATTATCTTGTATCTAATTATCTATGTATCTGATTATCTTGTTTTCGTTCAAGTATTTAATGTTTTCGTATATAGCAATACCATCAGTTGTCTCAATATTTTTTTATTATTAGAATCGGTATTACCCCAAATGTCTGTCGGAATTACCCCGGTGATCGGGGAAATACCGACAATTTGCTAAGGTTAGGGAAATATATTTTTTAAATACGTTATAGACATTATTTTACTAATATTACATATACAAAGGATGCGGAAAATTCTAATTATAGTATAGGCAATTTCATAAAAAAAACTAACCAATATAGAATATATCTGAAAATTGTCTTAAGGTGTCGGGATTCCTGGTCTTCTCTCAGTGTGCCTTTATATATCTCTGAAAATCCTATGAAAAACTTAACATAATTAATTTGTCTATGTATTTCTAACTGCACACTATTTAGTTAAAAACTCATTCACACTGTTTTACAACTAGCTGTTAACTTTTACATCTGTATAGAAGTGATATTCGGTAAAAATTACCTTGCTGAATATAATTTATATCTAATTCTTCCAACAATGTTTGTTAAAAATGGTGGCTTAATCAAACTTTATATTGACAATGCCAAAAATTATCACAGCTTTCACCATGGTGACTAGTTCACTACTACAAGACGTTTAAATTTGTGATTCCATGGCACACTTCAATTACTATTCTTTTTGATGGTTCTATATAATTAAATATTATTAATTAACCCCCTCTGTGGCTCAGTGGTAAGAGTGCCTACCTTTGAACGTATAGGTCGTGAGTTCGAATCTCACCTGGGTGGAGAAATTTTTGTTTATTAAAAATTAATGGATAAAAATAATTTCTATCCTTGTGCGATCGGTACTCATCGGAGGGACCGCAGACGTTCGGATACAATTAGCGCCTCAAGACAATGACGTCGACTTTGCTAAGTATCAAGACAATTACTCTACACCTACACACACACTACACTGGGTACTTGATTGTAAAAATTCACTATATCATGCCAATGACCATTAGTTGTCGACGCATTAAAGTCAATAAAAAAAAATTATTAATTAAATATAGGAGCCATTAAGACTCTGCCTTTACTACGTGCAGTTAAAGTGCATGTGGAGCTATTAGGCTAGGGAAAAAAGCAAAAATGGTACACTGTTTGTGACACTAAACCGGCCAGAAAACGACAGTTGTTTTGAGTCATTTGTTGTAAATAATTAGTTATTACAAAATTAGAGAGTGATAAAATTTCTATCCTTATTTGTTGCTTAGAAACATGAAAAATATCAGAAATTTCGGCTTTTTATAAATAATGATAACTTTTCTAAAAATTAACTTAGAACCTTCATACTACACAGAATATTGGTTTTCGTACAGCTTAAAGTATGATCAAAATTTCAAAGCGATCCGACAAGATCAGTTCAGAAGAAGATTTATTGCATCAATATTATTAAAAAAAAAATGAGGAAAAGGATTTTAAATATTGCAAAATTATTGGAAAACATATGTGGATCTTTTGCTTATAAACAATTGGAATACATTTTTAACTGTTGCCTACACGAAAATTATTTTTTTATATTTAGAAAGATTGCATTTTATTACAAATTTAAAAACAAATAAAAAAAGAAAAAGTTGTATCAGATCAATTTGTAACGAAGTTATTCCGTTTTTTTTTTTAATTTACAGCAGCTTTGTTTATCATAATTAAGATATGTAATTGGCGTCATTTGAAAGAACATACTTAAAAGTTCAACAAGATCGTCCACAAAGCTTTAAAATGTTGACCTTAAAATCAACCTAACTTTGAACCTAGCTCGCGGGAGTTGGAAAGGAGATGTTAACTATATCTCTGGTTCTTGTTTATGGATTTTGATGTTTTTTTCTAATTTGTATGTACTTAATGCATACATTTCGAATACGCATTATCTAAATAAATAAATTGTTAAACAAACATTTGAGGTATTTTCATTGTAAAACAAATATTTATGATTAATATATACTTGTTTTTAATAAACTTTGTAAATAATTTGTTTATAACAGATTTTATAAAAAAAACAAAATTATCCTATTTAACTCTTTCTAAAAATAGTATTGGTTTATGTAAATAAAATTTTTAAACAAATTGGAAATAAAAAATCACAAATAAACTAGGTTTTATTTCTTGCTAAACATGATGAAAAACACAAGAATAACTTTGGTCTTAGAATAACTAAAATCATAAAAAAAATCGGACATACTTTGCACAAAACTACAAAAACATTTTTTTTTATAATTTGTTTAAAAATTGTTAAATAAATAATAATAAATAAATAACTAGTAAAAATCATAAATATTTATGTTTTACAATAAAAATTACCTCAAATATATCAAACATAAATTATTTAACAATTTGTTTATTTAAATAATACATACATAATATAATAAACGCATACAAAATATAATAAATACATACATAAAAGAGCACCATCACGCAATGAGTGGTTCGATGTTCAGTGCGAGGATATTACAACAAGAAAGAACAATGCATATAAACTGATGCAGCAAAGAAGAACTCGAGAAAAAGAACAAAAATATAAAGATCTCAGAAGAGAAGAGAAGTACATCCATCGGGAAAAAAAGCGAACTTATGAAAATAGATTATTGGAAAACCTTTAGGCATTAAAAAAGGAAAATCAAACAAGAAAATTCTATAAAAATCTAAATAATGCAAGAAAAGAATTTAAACCAAAGATCGGACTATGTAAGGATAAGGAAGGGCATATACTCAATACAAAAGAAGAAGTATTGAAAATGTGGGTGGAACACTATAAAGAACTACTTATTATCTAAGTAGAAGATCCAAATCAACCACCCCCAGGAGCAAGCTACAATACACCATTGGAGCCACCATCAATTCAAGAAGTGCGGGATGCAATAAAATACAAATACAAAAATAAAATAAAAATGTGGAGGTGCTACTATTACTAACCATAAATATAAAATCATACTGAGAGCCTGGAATGAGGAACAAATCCCGGAAGAGTGGAGTATTGGGATCGTTTGCCCGTTACACAAAAAGGGTGATCAATTGAAATGTAGAAACGTATAGGGGAAATGAAATGTATAGGGGAATAACCCTTCTTAATACAGCATATAAAATATTTTCGAGTATTTTATATAGTAGCCTGAGTGCATACATAGAGGAGCTTCTTGGCGAATATCAAAGTGGTTTTAGGCATGGTCGATCAACAACAGACCAAATCTTGGTGCTAAGGCAAATACTGGAAAAAACCAATGAATTCAATATCGACACATACCATCTTTTCATAGATTTTAAATCGGCCTATGATAGTGTCCTAAGAAATAAATTGTATGAAGCCATGGATGAATTTCACATCCCCGATAAACTGATAAGATTGGTGAAGGCTACAATGCGGAAAGGTGTTTGCAAAGTCGAACTACAGGGCGAACAATCACAGGCATTTGAAACGCATGTTGGGCTGCGACAGGGAGATGCGTTGGCGTGTCTTCTTTTTAACATAGCTCTGGAAAAGGCGGTTATGGATGCCCAAATAGACAACAGAGGAAACATTTTTAATAAATCATCCCAAATTTTGGCATATGCAGATGATGTTGACCTAGTTGCCCGTACAACACGCAAACTAGAAGAAATGTATACCACCTTGTCAAATGCCTCAAAAAATATGGGCTTGCAAGTAAATGAGGAGAAAACTAAGATATTGGCATTAACACCCAACAATAGAGCCAAAAATATCGGCCACCAATTCATTGTTGATAACTCTATCTTTGAAGTGGTGGACAAATTCACATACTTAGGCTCCCTGATCACCAAGGAGAACGCCATGACGGAAGAAATCAAGCGAAGAATAATCTTAGCAAACAAATGCTATTTTGGATTGAGTAGACATATGAGAAGCAGAAACTTAAGCCAAAAAACAAAAATAACTATTTATACAACCAGTGTTGACATATGGATCGGAGACATGGACCACTTCCAAGGCAGATGAAAACCTCCTGCTTATATTTGAACGAAGGATTCTGAGAAGAATATTCGGTGGCTTCTGTGAAAATGGTGTTTGGAGAAGGAGGTACAACTATGAGATATATCACATATATAAATATATATTTGGTGGTAAAGACGTAGTATCTCTCATAAAAATAGGAAGACTAAGATGGGCAGGACATCTGGCAAGATCACCGCAGAACAACCTCCCTAAAAGAATCCTTATGTCACAACCTGTGGAAGGTAAAAGTAGGGGTAGGCCAAAACTCAGATAGAGGGATGGTGTAGATGAGGATGGTACAAAAATAGGTGCAGCAAACTGGCAACAGTTGGCAATGGATAGAACTGACTGGTATAATAGACTTGGGAAGGTCGAGGCTTTTTTATAGGGTTGTAGCACCAATAATGATGATGATGACATAATATAATACATACATAATATAAGAACCAAAGATACAGTTAACAGCTCTTTCCCCCTCCAACGCTCCCGACTCCCGAGAGTTTCATAGCTGGTCGATTTTGAGGACCATCTGACCGTTTGAAATATTGATCGTATTTTAATAAAAACAACACCCAACATTCTGTGTAATATGAATGTTCTAAGTTTTTCTTTAAGTTTTTAAAATTTATAAAAAACCGAAATTTTGTAACTTTCTAAGCAACAAAAAAGGATAAAAACATTTAAAAACGCCATTTTGAAAGTTTTTATATGACTTATAAGCTTATTACTCTTAAATTTGTTTCAAATTTTGCTTCACTTTTTGCTGATAAACAAAAGCAGTGAAAATTAACCGTTTTTGATAATAACTAGTCGTCTTCTTGGCTTTTTTTATGATTTGTCTTAGTACAAATACGGCGTCCACGCAGAATCTTCCGGATATGAATCCTTGTTGTTCACCTTATAAAGTTGTTAGTTTATTGATTTTGTTGGTTAGGACTTTTGTGGTAAGGTTAGGTGCAGTGTTTAGTAGATTTATACCTCTATAATTGTTGGGGTCTTCTTTATCTCCTTTCTTGAACATTGGTATCATTATGCTGTTTTTCCATCATGCGTCTGGTATCTTGAAGTGCAATATTAGTTTTTGTATAAGTTTTGTCATCTCTAGGGTAGTACTTTCTTCTTCGTGTTATAGAAACTCGGTGGTTATTCCGTCTGGTCCTGGCGAATTTCTATTTTTAAGTGAATTTATGGCTATGTCTACTTCCTGAAAACTGATTTCTATTTCGTGTCCTAATTCAGGTATGTTATTGTGTTGATTATTATTTTCCTTTTCCTTAAACAGTTTCGTAAGATATCTTTCCCATTCGTTTGCTGGTATGTTATTGTATTCATTCAAGTCTGCCATTTCCTTACATTGGTTTCTTATGAATCGCCTTATTTGTTTTTGTATACCGTAGAAGTCACTTTTCATCCTTTTGTAAACCGTTCCCAATGTTGTCTTTTATTTATTTTCTGAACCATGGTGTATTCTTGTTGTTTCTTTTGTCCAGTATGACTTTGCGTTTTTCTAGAGCTTCTGTTGCTGCTTCTTCAATGTTGTTTTTAGTTTTCTCCCAGCTCACGTTTATAACTTCGATGTCGTTTATTTGTTTCAGCTATATCTTCTGTGCCAGCCTCCTTTGGTACATTTCTCTTGTAGAGTCATTCCACAGTGATTCTACATTAAATTTTTCCTCGATGATTTCCTGTAGAAAATGTTTTGGTGTTATTTTCATTCTTATATTTGCTAGTACTAGTTTGTGTTCACTCCCTGCGTTTGTTGAGTTTAAAGTTCGAATATCTAGAATTTGCTTTGGGTGGATTTCTCTATTAGTGACTATAAAATCAATCACAGATTTGTGCCCCTGGTGTTTTTAAATGTATATTTATACTAGAGCTTATGGTCGAAAAATGTATCATTGATTCTTAGTTCGTTAAAGTATAGATATTAGACATGAGTTCTCCATTTGCGTTGACATGGTTTTCATTACATCTTTGTTTTACTACTGGAACTATTTCATTTCCGATTTGTGCATTAAAGTCACCCATAAGAATTAAGGGTTCTTCATGAGGTATTTAATCCAGGATGGTTTGCAATTGTTCGTAGAATGCCTCTCGTTCCTCTTTAGGTTTGCAGTCCTCGGGGCTATAGATATGACATTTAATTTTTGTTAGTCCATTGTGATGTTCATATGTATTATTATTTTGGAGATATAACGGCAGTTATTTATAATGTCTTTAAAATTTTTATGGACAAGTATAGCTACGCCTGCTCGTGCTCGTTCTTCTTTCTTCACTCCGCTGTAAGCTTTGGCCTTTACCTTTCTTCTTGGTTTCTTGGATTGCACAAATGTCTATGTTTTTATTTATCAGTTCTTCTATTATCTCTACGTATTTGTTGTTAAAAGAAGTAATGTTCCATGTTGTTAATCTGATTGTGGGCTTATTTTTCCTTCTCGTTTTCCTTTTTTTTTCGTGGTTCGTCATCTTGGATTCCGTCTGGTTCCGAGATTTTATATCGGTTTTGAGCCTTGGTTTCTTTTACAATGATTACGATGCTAACCATAATAACTAATCAAGTCCAAAAAATCGACTGCAGGAAACATATAGGTTCTTGTTACAGAGGTCCATACTACTTAAAACAAGTGTAGTTTGCCTAGCTGGGTCAGTGTTATGAAAAAAACCTTATTTCCCTGCTCTATATTAAATGTAGCCTCTCATAGCACTAAATTTTTCGCGTGGATTTTACTCTAGATATATAAAAAAATACTTACAACTGGACTAGTGATTGTCCCCAAAATCAATCCAAATCCTGACGAGGACAATGATGCTAGCACTAGAACAAAAAGTACACTGAAAAACCGACCAACCTCCAATGGTTGGTCACTAACAAAATAGCATCCAAGACAGTAAACAGTGCTAAATAATACCTGCAAATATAAAATCAGCAATTAATAAGTTTATTAAGTTGAGTAGTCTGTCATGCAATGTTAGTGACTACTAAAACATTATTAGTTATATTTTTTTGGTTAGATAATTACATTAATATATTAATAATTCTAATAATACATCCATTTAGTAAGATTTAAGTTAATGTATGAATGCAAAACAAACATAATGCTAACAAGAAAAATCTCGTAACAGAAATAAAAAAAAAGCTTTGGTAATTCAGGCATTGCTACATATTGAAAACACAATATACCCATGTTATCGGTTTTTTTCGGAAGCCGTCTATTATAAGACGATCTTACTTCAGCCAATTGGCTTATTGTACATATCCCCAACGTCTTAAAAGGTTAAATACTGTACACTCACTGTCTTTTCTTATTAATAGTTTTGATACCAAGTCTTGGTATTTCTATAATATCTTGATCTGTATTAAGTTCTACTTAAAATTTTCATGGAATTTGTATGTTTGATTTGTGTTTCGTTTTCTTCTTTTCGATCTCTTCTATTCCTTGGATGACCAGATTCTTTTCTCTTAAATTTTTTTTTCTAACACTACCTACCTATCTTTCTTGAATTTTCAGTATTGTTTGAAGTTCTTGATTCTTTTCTTTTAAATCTATGTTTTCTTCTGTTAGTTGTGCCATATCTCTAGTAATTGTGTCGATTTTGTCTTCCATTCTCATGTTTTGTTTTTCCAGTAAATCAAACTTTTATAGTTTTTTAAGCACCTCATAAATTTTCTGCTCCATTTCTGTACTATGTAGAGTTTTAGTGAATGGTCAACTTTATTGCATCGAACCGTAATTACTATTTTGAACAAAAACGTTACTTACAATATAAAAATGTATTAAAATTGATTATACTAAAAACTTTTACTATAATTTTAAAGAATAATTTAATAATTTTGAACTTTTCCCTTTATTATATGACTGGAATTATATTTATAAGCTTCCTTTGTCTCAAACTTTTCTTTGTATCTATATTTATAGCGTTTGACGTAGGTATAGCGTTTATTTCATAGCGATTTCGAAATAAAACTGATCATAACTCGCTTATGCTCTGATCAAGCGGAACGTTCTAATTGTCGTCTCGTTTTCATTTATGTAATGTAGGTGAAGATCGTAAAATATTTTTAAATGATATTGATATTGAAAATATCAGTTTCTACAGAAACAAAAATAAAAATTAGACATATGAAGATGAACTTAGTTAGAGGCAGATTAGAGAGAAAAATATGGAAATTTATAACACGAAAACCCAAACATAGGTCAGATTTCAGAGGCGACCACCTTTACAGCAGATGAAAAAGAACACAATAAAAAGAAAGAAAAGTACACAATAAAAAAAAAGAAACAGAAGACGAGATCAATAAAAATCGGTCGAGAAGTAATCGATGCAACAGGACATAGGACACGAATATTGCCAACATGATTAATAAATTAAAGTATAAATAATGAAGAAAATAGTGAAAAGCACCATAATACACAGGAAATTATAAATTTTTCATTATACATTTTAATTTTATGTTTGTATTCGTGATTAGTGATCATTCAAGTAGTTATAAAACCCACAATATTACATTATTCACATTAACATTATTTCCAATGCCACTCGTTAACCAGTCTAACAATTTGTATTACCTACACCACTGATTAGTACTTAATATCTACGGTAATTAACTAAATACGTACATATAGCACAGTGCATATTCACAAAAAATAATTTCCTAATTTTTAACACCGAGTCATCGAGAAAAATCTTATTAGTGTATTGAGTGTGTTGTGGTATTTAAATGTTTTCGAGAATATCTGGTCTTTCAAGGTGAACCATTTCCATAGTGTTTCACCAATGACGTATAATATATAGACTCGGTGAACGCTTTAAAAAGTGTCCAAAACATGAATACCTTTGTTATTGTTTATTGTTTTGATACGAAGATGCACGAAGTTCATGATTTCTTACGAAGCATCACGAAGTTGATCTTGTGTTTGAAAACATCATGGACGTATGAAAACATTTTCTCCATTTTGTGTGACAAGCAAATTTTATTTTAAATTGTTGAGAGTTATTTACTTACTATTTTAGTAAAATGCCATACTATTTTATCAATATAATTAGTTCTCTTATAGACGGGAGCAAAAAGAAATCATAAATATTTAATTTTAATTAAAAAAATAATTATTGTCGTTAAACATATAAATGAACACGCCGCTGTTGTGATAAACATACCTTCAACCTTGAGCCGAGATCTTTCGGACACTCGATTCTATAGCGAGAATAGGGGACTGCGTAGTCTATATATTATACGTCATTGTGTTTCACAGTCTATAATGTCAAAAATATTCCCCCATTTCTTATCCGGAAATCATAGAAAAACATGTTGAAAGTCTTCAATATCTTTAGATGAATGTTTAAATACTCTCCATTTCTATTTTTGTGACCGACACACGTTGTAAAAATACCATTTTTTAGATAATATAGTTTCAGTAATAAAGCATATAATTCTTAATAAAAGTTTTTAAAATTCCATAAAAATTTTCAGATCCAATTCCGCAGATAAAAATGTATAAATATTTATATATATAATATAAAACTGCTTCCTTCTGAACTCCTGGACAAAATTAACGCACCATTCATATTTTTCTCAATAATCTTTATTTATTGATAATTTACTGTACGACAAGTTGCCTATGGACACCGTTATGGACCTTGTTTGACAGTGACAGTTGTTATATAAGCTAATAATAGTCTTGTTTTAACAATAATTTGTATTAAACTTCGTTTTAGACTAAAAGTGAGTTAAATTTTTCATAAAAAGTGCCGATGACAGCAAAGTGCTTGTGAGAAACAAGCTTTTTATTGTGATATTGTTTATCACTTGCATGTTTGGAAGTTAACCCTTTAATGCCCACCGTATTTTATGTAATACGTGAGACACTGCTACATATTTCGCCATCTACTAGTCAGAAAAAAAAAGTATAAATTAGCTGTTTTCCCAATATAGGTTACAGAGTAGATGATAGAAGGTAACTGCTTATCATAAAATGAGATATTTATAACCGCATGGCGGTGAAGAGTGATTAGTTTTGCGTGAGTGTGAGAGTGAAGTATTCTTAGGTTATATTATAGTACACCGTTTTCATTTTAGTAGAGTTTGTATGACTTTCTTAGCTTGTTTGAAAAATCTTTTGTACTGTTCAACTAGAAAGCCTTCTAAATATCGAATAGTAATATAAATAGTATTGAAATTTATACTGGTGAGTATTTTGAAGATCTTTGATTCTTGCGTATGATATATAATATGCTGGGCACTTATGGTAACTAATCAATATTGTTTCTGTTTTAGTAAAAAATGACAAAAAATATGATCCTAATAATCCCAAAGATGCAGAGGAATTGTTGAAAATATATGAGAGTTTAGAAGATGACGATACTTTGGCTAAGGAAATTGACCAGTGTGATGAAGTTCAACTCACGTTGTATTATCCAAATGATGGAAATGATTCTGACAGAGACGATGCCGGAAGTGATGAGGAAGATCAGTTCAATTACACTTTTCAAAGTATTGGCCGAGGTACACTGTCTCAAAGCATGGATATTACAGCTGTTTCTCGAAAAAATACAGTAATTGAGAAAACAGTGATGTCAAATACAACTGTGGCTAAAACTCACGAATCAGGTAAGATAAGAAAAAGGGAGGTTGCAGAAATTTCACAAACTTCTGAAAACAGAAAAAAATCTATGAAAAGAATCGATCGTAAGTGGGAAGAAAAAGAACTAGAGAAAGGAGCCATAAATGATGTTTTCAAAAACAATATAGAACCCTATATGCTAAATGAATGAAGACAACAAAATTTGAAGCCAATGGATGTGTTTAAATTATTCTTTGATAAAAAATGTATGGACTATATTTGCAAAGAAACGATAAAGTTGCTGATGAAATTCGTTTGGATAATGTGGGTTCTTTGGTTGGCAAAATTGAAAAATAACGAAGGTGCGGCAAATGTGGCAAGTGTACCAAATATCGATGCATTAAATGTAATGTAGGACTTCATCCCGAGAAATTTTTTGTCAAATATCACACGTTGTAAATATTATAAAATAGAATATATCTTATGAAATATTGTGTCCTTCATTGCCCAGCGTATGATATATCGTACGTCAAAAAAAAAGACAGTTACATAGAAAAAAAAACGTAAATTTTGCGTATTTCTATTAAAAACAACCTCTCTTTATTTCATTCTGAAGTTTTGATTTAATTTTGATAAAAATTTAATTTTGGGCATTAATGGGTTAATTTGCATAAAAATCCAATAAAAAATGAACCGCCAAAAAAAAGTTGTCAATGGACGAGGCAGTGTGAGCATCGACTCTCCTGGATGAAGGATATTCAATGCGATACGTTACATGATTGTTAGAAAGACATCATTGCAGCATCAGTCGCAAGGTGAGGCGACATAATAAAACAGAGTCGTACCATGGAAGACCAGGGCAAGGGCGAAAACGTTACACTAATCAAATTGATGATCGTTTTTTGAGACAACGTGCTCTCAGAGATAGGAGAGTCACCAGAAATTTGCTAAAAGCTAAACTAACAGATGTTCGAAATGTCGCGATATCGTCTCGAAGAGTTAGAAAACGTTTAGATGAAGCAGAATTGAGCAACAGGATACCGGCCAAAAAACCATTGCTTACTAGAGAACATAAGGTTCAGAGATTGAATTTTGCAAGATTGCATCAATATTGGACCATCGATGATTGGAAACGAGTTCTTTTCTCCGATGAGACTAGAGTAAGCCTAAAAGCTCCAGATGGTCGTGAGCGTGTCTAGCGAAGGCGAGGAGAAAGGTTTGCCAGCTTCAATATCTCTCCTAAAGTACCTTTTGGTGGTGGCTCTAAAATGTTTTGGGGAGAATTTGTTTTGAAGCTCGTACGGAGTTGGTCTCCATACGTACGAGGTCTATGAATGCCCATTATTACTTAGACAACATTGTCGAACATGTAATGCCTTTTGCTTCGTTTCTTTTACCTAATTTTTTACTCATGCAAGGCAACGCTCGTCCTCATGTGGCTCGACAGGTTATTGGCTACCTAAATGATGTTGATATTCTATTATTAGAGTGGTTACCTAACAGTCCGGAGATGAATCCTATAGATAAAGCATCTATGGGACTATCTCAAAAAATGATTAAAAGTCGTAGACCCCCTATTGCCAATCACAACCAACTCATTGAAGCCGTTATTGAAGAATGGGAGAATATTCCGCAAGCTTTTATTAAACATTTGATATCAAGCATGCATCGAAGCATAAATGCAGTCATAAAAAGTAGAAGAGGGCGTATACGGTATTAGTGTTGACCCAAATACATTTTATTGTGTTACTTTACTGTTTTTTTCTTTTTGCAATTTCGAGTTATGCTCGCTTATTTACGCATTTCCGGCGAAAACAAATTTTTAAAGAAACAATAAGGCAAATTAAGGTCATGATAAAGTCATGTTGGACTTATTTGTAGGTGTTGATTATTATTTCAATGTAAGTTTAGCTTAGTTTTATTTTGTGTTCATATTGTAAAAGTGATGCGTTAATTTTGTCCAGGAGTTTATTAAAATATTCTGAGGAACTGGTCAAAATACATGGTAATTTATTTCTCGAAATATAACTGCTCAATTTAGAATTTTTCTCGATGATTGTATATTACCAAACATTCACAAATATCAATTTAGTAAACTGTGTTCCAAGTTTAGGCCGAATTGTTTATGAATAACTCATTGGTGAATTCTAGATAAGTTTTTGTTACCCTTGTAGAGAGTTCGTTCAGAAGTACAAAAGAAAAACACGAGGGACAAAAACGACCTGTCTAGAAGTGTACTGTTAACAAATATTAGAAACATTTATGGAAAAGTCATATTTCGTTATTATAAGCATTTAAAATCTTATGGTACGGCCTTTAATACGGTACGGGATCTTTAATATGGTACGGCCATGTACAGAGAATGCCAGATGACAGGATTCCAAAACAGATTTTGACGTGGACACCACAAGGGAGAAGGAAAAGAGGAAGACTGAGAAGAAGCTGGAGAGAGGGAATTAAAAAAGAACTAGAGGAAAGAGAAATCCCTCCAGACCTATGGTTGAATAGAGAAGAATGGCGGTTAGGAGTCGGAAGGCGTCGGAGAACGCTGTAAACCGATAGTAGTAGTATAAGCATTTAAAAGTAAATGCCAGTGTAGTCTTCATCTTCAATATTTCGAAGCCATGTCGTCTGATATCTGCCTCCATTTTCTGTCGATTGTCATATTGCGACAAGCTCCTTAACAGCAAAGTGTTCTCTGTTTTGTGCATGTTCGGCTAACTATAGCTAATTAACGGCTAACTATGCCTGTCCAGGATCTTACATTCTTTAATCAAGATCATTGACGAATGGGACAGATGTTTCTCGAGAAGCGCACGTGATAGCATGTTGTCTTATTAAACGGCTTAAAGAATATGCTCCAAACCATAGCATATTATTGATTACAAATTACTCGAATCAGGACATGGTTACCTGCCAAATGACGCTGACTTTGGTGCTATTGACTATAGTCAAAGGCATACAAAAAGGAATTTATTTATTGTTCTAATCAATTTCAAGTAACGGTAATAAGAGACGTATTCTTCTTAACAAAACAATTTGAAGATCGTATCTACAAACACAGAAGGGACATGGTAAACTGGTTGAAGATAAAATGGTAAAGGTATTGCAAATACAAACCTAAGTAATTCTAGTCTACAAAGAAACTTCGCAAGATGATTTTCCATTTTACGAAATTAATATTTTAAAAGCGGCATAAGGGAAAGACTTTTCAATTTGTTAAATGTGGTTTAAGATAAACTTTACTTATATCACAGTTCTGTAAAGACTATCATCCATTTTATAAAAGTGAACGTATTGAAAATTATAAAACAAGAGCCTCAACTTCACCGAAATTTATTGTTAAAAAATTTGGGTCGCCACTTAACAGAAAATTTTTTAATTACTATTTAACTGGAAATAAGCCACAAAAAAAGATAAAAATACGTTTATTGACGTTTCAATGTCCACTTCGGAAATACACGTTCTTAAAATACAAACAGTAAATAAACAAATTTTGTTTTTTGTTACATAGTGAAAAATTCTTCTAATAACTTAATTTTATCTGACTCATTTATATTGACAATTCAGACATACATTATGCATTTTTAAGTAGACGACTTTAAAATGATATTGCCAATATTGTTGAGTTGCGCTCCTGGGACGACTTTACTTATAAGATAGTTCATTCGATTACATGAAATCAACTTTAACTTGAGAATATCCGTCAGAAAAAAAATCATAGCATGTAATTCATCTTTAAAAAGACAAATACATGACATGATGACAGTAAAATTCTCCTGTTAGTGATTCCACAGTAAATTATGAGGGAAAAACCAGGAAAAAAACCTCATAATACTATCCCGACATGGTAATTATTTGTTCGTGCATTTAGTTTACCTTCAATAAACACCAAAATTCTGTTTTTATATGTTTTGTTATTTAAAAAACATAAATGATGTATCCTCTATATGTTACTAACTTACTAATACTGGTATTTTCTTATTAATAACTTCCTCTTTCAATATTGGTAACCAGATCCTACCACATTCTGCCGAGGAATTTGCGACACAATTGGCCTTATTTAGCATAATTAGAGCCGCTTCTTTGATTTTTCTTTTTTTACCATCCGTTTCTTTTAGGACTACATTTGAATTATTCCATTGAAACCTATGTTCATTATCCCATGCGTGTTTACATATTTGAGATCTCAAATTCTCTATTTTTAATATAAGATTGATGTTCACTTATTCAACATTCAACAACATTTAATGGTCTTGATGTAACTAATTAATTCTAAATTAGACATAATAAGCTCAGTGGAGAAATATCTCAATGCTTACCAACTTACGAAAAGGACGAATACAGAGTGTTATGTAAACTTGAATTGGAAAAATCTACTAAAATTGAACAAAACATAAGCAAAGAGGAAATAAAGGCTATAAGAACTTTAAAAAATGACGACTCCATAATCATCCTACCAGCAGACAAGGGGAATGCAACTGTAATAATGGATAAAATTCAATACGAAAACAAAATTAAAGATCTAATAATAAACGGACCTTATACAAAATTAACAAAAGATCCAACAAAGCCTTTGGAAAATATACAGAACTTTATTCAAGTTTAAAGATTTTTTAACAAGTTATCAGAGAGGATTAATTACACCTCATTACAGTAAGACTCCTCATTTTTATGGAGTACCGAAAATTCATAAAACGAATATACCACTTAGACCCATTTGTAGTACCATGAATTCTCCTTGTAGTGAACTATCAAAATTTTTAATTAATATTTTAAAACCATTTACAAATAAAAATGACACATTCATAAAAAATACACAACATTTTTTAAATAAATTATCAAATATTGAATTTAATTCAAATAATACTTTGGTAAGTTTTGACATAAATAGGTTATTTACGAATGTGCCGTTAAATAAGACTTTAAGTATAGTCAAGACAAAATTAGAGAGTGATAATTCATAGGCAACTAGAACAAGACTAAACATATCGGCTATAATGGAGTTATTAACATTATGTACTGATATAAATAATGAATTCTATAAACAAACTTTTGGTCTAGCAATGGGCTCTAGTTTATTTCCATTCTTAGCCGATATATTTATGGAAGATTTTGAAACAAATATCATTTCTAAACAAAATTTAAAACCCACAGTATGGTGGAGGTATGTAGATGATCTATTCTCAATATGGCCTCATGGATCAGAGTTGTTGGACACATTCCTAAATGATATAAACGATAAAGAAGAGACAATAACATTTACCATGGAAAAGGAATATAATAACACGCTACCTTTCCTGGATGTTTTAATCTCTAAGAACGATACTGGATATGAGACTCAGGTGTATAGAAAACCAACACACACCAATAGATATTTAAATTTTAAATCAAATAACAATATTAATGTAAAAAAGGGAATAATTAAATCCTTATATTTCTTCTTCTACGGCACTACAGCCCAAAATGAGCCTTGGCCTCCTTTATTTTTTGCCTCCACCCTTGTCTGTCTGTGGCAGCTCTTCTCCATACACGGACTCCTAAAAGTGCTTGTGCGTCGCTGCTTACTCTGTCTTCCCAGCGCTTTCTTGGCTTTCCAACTGGTCTCTTTCCCTGCATTCTGGCGTTCAGTGCTCGTTTTGGTAGCCTATCCTCTCCCATTCGTATCACATGTCCGGCCCATTGCAATCTTTGTATTCTAATGAAGTCTGACAGGGGTGTTTCCTTATACAGTTGATAGAGCTCGTTGTTATATCGAATTCTGAAGATTCCGTTTTCCCTCACAGGTCCTAGTATTCTCCTCAGTACTTTTCTTTCGAATGTGTCGAGTTTGTTTTTGGATGTTTCTTTCAGGACCCATGCTTCGCTGCCATAACATGCTATTGGCCGAATTAAAGTTTTATAGATTCTCATCTTTGTATTTCGGTGGACACTTTTAGACCGAAATATATGGGAGAGGGCAAAATAAGCTTTGTTTGCCTGCGTTATCCTTTTTCGTATTTCTCCATCCTCTGCTCCATCGGCATATATTTCTACTCCCAGGTATGTAAACTTTCCAACCGTTTCAATGTCATCTTCATGTATAATGTTTTGTGGGATTATATTTCTTCTCGTCTGTACCATTATTTTTGTTTTTTCTGTGTTAATTTCCAGACCTAGCCTTTTCGTGTGTGTTTTTAACTCTGCGTATGCTTCCTGTGCTCCTGTTGATGTTCTACTCATAATATTAATATCATCGGCGTAGGCAGCCAGTTGAACCATTTTATTGGTCAGTAGGTTTTCTCGTCCAGTTTGCATTTGCCTAACCGCATACTCCAGTGCCAGGTTAAACAATGTTGGTGCCAGCCCATCTCCCTGCTTTAGTCCCCGCGAGATTTTGAAAAAGTCTGTCCGGTTGTTTTGTATTCGTACACATGCCTGAGTTTCATCCATTGTGGCTTTAATGAGTCTAATTAGCTTATGTGGTATTGCTAATTCTGCCAATATATAGTATAGTCTGTCCCTTTTGACTAAATCGTTTGCCTGTTTGAAGTCTACAAACACGTTGTGAACATCAATGTCGTGTTCCCACGATTTGCTCAAGACCTGCTTGACTGTAAATATTTGATCCATTGTCGATCTTCCCCGTCTGAAGCCCGTCTGATATTCTCCAATAATATTTTCTGCTAGTGGTTGGAGTCGCTGGTTTATAATATACGTGAGGACTTTATACGCTGTACATAGTAGAGAAATTCCACGGTAGTTTTTGCATTGGAGTTTGTCTCCTTTTTTATAGATTGGGCATACTATACTTTTCTTCCATTCGTCGGGTATTTTCTCTTCTTGCCATATTTCTTTGATAAGCGCGTGGATATGACTTGATAGGTGGTTGCCACCTACCTTATACAGTTCTGCTGGAATCTCGTCAACTCCCGGGGCTTTATTGTTTTTCTGGGCCTTAATAGCTTCGAGAACTTTCTCTATGGTTGGAGCTTCTACTTCAACTTCGTTCTCTTCTACATGGTTCGTACCCATTTCATCTTCCATATCTACTTGTGTTCCAGGTAGGGTCTGAAAATAGTGCTTCCAGGTTTCTGTGACTTTCTGTTGGTCACTGATTATTTGCCCACTTTCATCTTTGCATAGGCTAAAAAAAAACCACTTAAACCCATTTGTAGTACCATGAATTCTCCTTGTAGTGAACTATCAAAATTTTTAATTAATATTTTAAAACCATTTACAAATAAAAATGACACATTCATAAAAAATACACAACATTTTTTAAATAAATTATCAAATATTGAATTCAATTCAAATAATACTTTGGTAAGTTTTGACATAAATAGGTTATTTACGAATGTGCAGTTAAATAAGACTTTAAGTATAGTCAAGACAAAATTAGAGAGTGATAATTCATTGGCAACTAGAACAAGACTAAACATATCGGCTATAATGGAGTTATTAACATTATGTACTGATAATACATATTTTCAACTAAATATTGAATTCTATAAACAAACTTTTGGTCTAGCAATGGGCTCTAGTTTATCTCCATTCTTAGCCGATATATTTATGGAAGATTTTGAAACAAATATCATTTCTAAACAAAATTTAAAACCCACAGTATGGTGGAGGTATGTAGATGATCTATTCTCAATATGGCCTCATGGATCAGAGTTGTTGGACACATTCCTAAATGATATAAACGATAAGAAGAGACAATAACATTTACCATGGAAAAGGAATATAATAACACGCTACCTTTCCTGGATGTTTTAATCTCTAAGAACGATACTGGATATGAGACTCAGGTGTATAGAAAACCAACACACACCAATAGATATTTAAATTTTAAATCAAAT
Organism: Diabrotica balteata; assembly: GCA_918026665.1. Lineage (NCBI taxonomy): Eukaryota > Metazoa > Arthropoda > Insecta > Coleoptera > Chrysomelidae > Diabrotica > Diabrotica balteata. The sequence continues at coordinate 66,354,052 of OU898276.1, read as the reverse complement.
AACAATATTAATGTAAAAAAGGGAATAATTAAATCCTTATACGATAGAGTCAAAATTACTTGTTCTAACGAAAATTCGTTCTTGGAGGAGAAACATTTGTTAACATCTGTTTTATTAAAAAATGATTATCCTTTTTCGTTTATACATAAGGAATTTTCAACAATCGATCGAATAGAACAGAACAACTTAGAACAAGATCCTACAGCATACACAAGGAATAATACGAGGAAAATAACAATACCGTACATAAAAGGATTATCAGAAAAACTTAAAAGGATAGGAAATAAATTCAACATTTCAACAATATTCAAAACAACAAACACGTTGAGATCTATTTTGTCCAAAATCAAACCTAACAATGAACAAGAAAGGACAAATATTGCATTTATAAAATACCTTGTGAATGCGATCAGTTTTATTTAGGTGAAACATCAAGACCATTAAATGTTAGAATAAGTGAACATCAATCTTATATTAAAAATAGAGAATTTGATAGATCTCAAATATGTAAACACGCATGGGATAATGAACATAGGGTTCAATGAAATAATTCAAATGTAGTCCTAAAAGAAACGGATGGTAAAAAAAGAAAAATCAAAGAAGCGGCTCTAATTATGCTAAATGAGGCCAATTGTGTCGCAAATTCCTCGGCAGAATGTAGTAGGATCTGGTTACCAATATTGAAAGAGGAAGTTATTAATAAGAAAATACTAGTATTAGTAAGTCAGTAACATATAGAGGATACATCATTTATGTTTTTTAAATAACGAAACATATAAAATCAGAATTTTGGTGTTTATTGAAGGTAAACTAAATGCACGAACAAATACTTACCATGTCGGGATAGTATAATGAGGTATTTTTTCTGGTTTTTCCCTCATAATTTACTATGGAATCATTAACAGGAGAATTTTACTGTCATCATGTCATGTGTTTGTCATTTTAAAGATGAATTACATGCTATGATTTTTTTTTCTGACGGATATTCTCAAGTTAAAGTTGATTTCATGTAATCGAATGAACTATCTTATAAGTAAAGTCGTCCCAGGAGCGCAACTCAACAATATTGGCAATATCATTTTAAAGTCGTCTACTTTAAAATGCATAATGTATGTCTGAATTGTCAATATAAATGAGTAAGATAAAATTAAATTATTAGAAGAATTTTTCACTATGTAACAAAAAACAAAATTTGTTTATTTAATGTTTGTATTTTGAGAACGATTTCCGAAGTGGAAATTGAAACGTCAATAAACGTATTTTTATCTTTAATTGTGGCTTATTCCCAGTTAAATAGTAATTAATTTAAAATGCCACAAGAAAATAGCTTTAGAACAATATTGAGAAAATTTTTTTTATCAAAATTTTCGTGCAGACCTTTCTTTTTTAGCTACGTTTTGTTTTTCTGTGAATAAGCTAATTTGAATTGCCATCTTTCAATAAAAACATTTTTTGGTTTGTTCTAAAGGATTATTATTTTTATACGGCTGGTTTCTAAATGAGCTATTAATTCCATATAATAGTTATTAATCCAATACTTTTTATTGACTTATATAGATTGACTTATTAACTCTTCATATATATAGACCTATCTTTTCTCTTGTACTTCTGTACAAACTACTCTCAGATATAAGGATAAACAATAAACTTAATTAAAACTCATATTATGGGCCAGCGAAAATCAATGCGATTCGTGCCAGTTAAAGTCATGTATAAAACTACAATATAGCTGTGGAAACCTACACTCTTATTTATAAATATTTTTTATTACCTGTTGAGGTATGTCGAAAACCAAAAACGCAGCGTAATACGTTGTCAGTTTGTACCAATTATTGAAATTTTCTTTCTTCAATATTACTAACTCGGAAGGAACTACAAAAAGTTTATTACATATCAGTTATTTAATATTAGTGTCCTGGTTGAATCCATTCACAGAAGCAACTCATCGAATAATCCATAATCGCAGAACGGAATAGATATTTTTTTTATATATTTTGTTTAAAATTCACTACCGGGCAAGTGCTTGCCTGTTTTGCCAGATTGTATACGATTGACAACAACTAAATAATAATTTTAAGGAGATGTAAACCAAACAACCGTATTTAGGTAATCGTACATGACAACAACTAATAATAAATTAATTAGAGGAGGGTTGTTATCAAAGAAAACGATAAAAACATAAGTAAAAACCGTATAAAATAAAACAGCAGAAAAGGAACACCAACATAGTTAAGCAAATGTACTATAAAATTACTGCTTAAAATTAAATAATTTAAAAAACTGTTAAAATCAAAATATCAAAGAAACGATAAAATATAAAATAATCTATATTTTTTAGTTATCCTGGAACTTATTTCACACAATAGAAAACAAAGTATAATTAATAAAACTCTGCTCTCAGATCAAAATAACTCAGACAGTAAATTAACCGAAGATATCAAACAGAAAATATGTACAACGCCGGAAAAAATTCTTTACATTCTGTCTGCTCTTATAACGTCCGTATTGTCGACACCAGAAATGTAAATCGATCGTTGAAGATCCATATCGATTTTAAAAAAATGACACCTATATTCCGAAAGAATTTAACTTTTATTAAAATCATATTATTTAACTAAATACGGTAAGCGCCAAACCTAGAAATAAGAAGAAGAACAGGAGTCACAGATGCAGATGAAAGAATACCTTAGAGTAGGGAATTTTACACGTCAATTTGAAGACTATTCCTAAGACTATTTCTAAGAAGAATGAGCTTAGGCCCGACATGTTGCCAGATTGACGGATGATAAATGGACCAGAAATATTCTAGAATGGCGACCAAGGCAACAGGCATATCGATGAGAGGACGACAAGATAGGCGGATGATATAAAGGGATCACCACAAATTGGATGCAAGAAGTACCAAGCTAGAAATAGGTGCAAAATTTTACGGGAGGTTTACGTTCAGCAGTAGACAAACATGGGCTAATTGCTAATTGATGATGATTCCAAGGCGGTATTAAGCTGTAGTTGATGCTACTGGAGAAAAAACAGATTGTTAAACACATTTTTGCTAGATGTTTATGTTTTATATTGACTTACAAACTTCCATTAAATGTGCACTTCTTAACTTTTGTTTGATTATTTCATCATAGAACAATCATATTACACTGAAGTTAAGATGAATTTATCTGAGTAATCAGATATTATAACGGTATGTCACTTTTTAAAATCCAATCAAAATTGATGTATATAAGAGAATAAAACTTTGTGCTCCTTAGCCATTTGTGATGTGTTTGATGTAAAGCAGTGTTTCCCAAAGTGGGGATCGCGACACCCTGGGGGATCGCCATGAGGTACTAGAGGGGTCGCCGAACATTTAGAAAATTAATTATAAGACGAAATATAAAACTAAATATTAAAGTCCGTAAAAATAAAAGAGTAAAACAAAGTCAAATATTATAATCTTAATGAGAGCTATGCGCCTGATTCTGTGAAACTAATCTTTCAAATTTAGGCTGTGTATTTGAGACACACACACAATTATATCATTTTTAAGTACGAGACGATTTCTAACTCTTGTTTTAATGGCAGTCATAGACGAGAAACTTAACTCACACAAATATGATTACAAACGGAACAAAACATTTTACAGCTTCACTCGCCAACTGGGGGTATTCCTGCATCTTTTCAGTTCAAAATTGGTCCGAGTTCTGGGAAAAAATTGGAGCTTCAACATACCATCACTTGATATTTCAATAAGTTTTTCTTTCATGTTTTTTGGTATTTCAACATGCTGAAAGGTATCGGCTAAACACGGATTTAGTATCCATCTGCAACTGTCGAAACTGTTTTGAATTTCTTCGGGGAAATAATCACAGAGCTGTTGTTTTAAATTGAGCAAAGTAACATGCATGTTAGCAAAAACTTGTTCAAAATTTGTAGCCCTGTAATTGGATACATTTTTCCTAATTTCCTGAAGGAACTGGAATTAATCGAGTTGTTTTTTGCCAAGTGAGGTCGATTTAAATCGATTTTTCTTAGAAACGCCTTAATTTTATCTGTGGCTGTAATTATATTAATGTCGCGACCATGTAAATTACTGTTCAAAATATTTAATTGCTCGAAAATATCAGCAAGGAAACCTAGTTTCAGAAGCCAAATAGAATCGGAAAATTGATTTTCATATGGGGACTTCCCATCTTTCAAATACATTAAAAGCTCTGCTCTTAAGTGAAATACTCTTTTTAAGACGTTGCCCCTTGAAAGCCACCTTACTTCGGTGTGATAGAGAAGATTTTCAAATACGGTTTTTTTTACGGATTTTTCTAAAAATACGGGTCTGCAAAGCTTTTCCTTTAATGGAATTTACAACTTTAATGATGGTTTTCATAACACAGTCCATTTCAGGAGGCAAAGCTCTGGATGCAAGAGCTTCTCGATGTAAAAAACAATGTCTCCATTTGGCATTAGGCATTATTTCTTGTAATTTGACGACAAGACCAGATTTATGTCCTGTCATAGCTTTAGTGCCATCTGTGCATATAGTCAATATATACATACATATATACATACGTATATACAATATATACATACGTATATACATTTACCCCAGTCAATATCATATTTACTTGTACGTTTCACAAAAGTGTCGAGTAAACATTTTCCAGTGGTATTGGTCTCCAATGGGGAATAAAATAAAATATCTTGTTGAATGCCATTATTTATATCATATCTTACAAACGTAATGAATGATGCACAGTTAGATATATATGTGGATTCGTTCATTTGAAGAGAGAAGTACGTGCATTTATTAAGATTTTGCACAACTTGCGCTTGAAAATTTTCTGCCATATCACTAATTCTTCTTTGGATAGTAATATTTGACAGAGGTATTGTATTTAATTTTGTAGCCTCTCTTTCCCCGCACATTATATGTACCATTTCAAGAGCTGCTGGAAAAATCAGATTTTCAGCAATTGTGTGCGGATTACTAGTTTTGGCAACACGATAAGCAACTTTATAACTTGCTAATAATGCTTTTTCACTAGAAAACTGTCTTGCTGTTTGTGAAGGACGTTCAGCTTTCTTTCAAAGAATTCTACGGGCTTGTCTGTTTATCTGGATGTTTGCTATTTAAATGTCGAAGTAACTTTGATGGCTTCATGCTTTCTTTTGACAAAACTTGTCCACAAATAACACATTGTGGTTTATTGAAAATAACGATAAAACCATATTTAAGATATTCATCAATTTAGAATCTGTTTTCTTTTATTGCTGCTACTGCCACTTTCAGACGTAGATGGTTCTGCACTTCTTTTTAAAAACTTATCCATAATTTATAATTTATCGTAGACGTAAATACGTAAACGGGAATACGTAAGTCGTAAAATATTTACTTATTACTCAACACCGCGTTCGCCACCATAGGCTGTTTAGATTCGAACTGAGGTTTCGTTGCGCATCGCCGCTTATATAAAGCCAAAACGAGGCTACGAGAACGTTCCAGAGTGCCATTTAGTAGCGAACGCTTTCGCGATTATTATGGAAGAGTTTTGCGATGTAGACACAAGCTAATATGTCGCGGTGTACAATGTGCAGTCGACTTCTTATTTATTTTTATTGTAAATGCTATTCTGGCAGAAGTACGTACTACTAATTACTACTGAGACAGATCGCAATCATTAAAATAATTGTATTAAAATAAAATAATTGTTTTTGATTTAAACTTAAACATTAAAGCAAAATTAAATTTGAGAAACCATCAGATAATTGTAAATTAGGCACGCTATTTCTGTCAAATAATATTGAATATATGAATGGGAGGAAATTGGGGGATCGTGAACAAAATTTTTAGCAAAAAGGTGTCGCGGTTTAGATAAGTTTGGGAAACTCTGATGTAAAGGAACGAGCAACAAAATGTTTATTTTATTATAGATGCCTATATAATTTTCAGTTTCCATTTTTCTTACAAAAGTTTCATATATTTTTAATGAAATTATAGGTGTTTATTTAAGGTTTTTTCAACTACGGAGTAAATAAACTGAAAATGTATCATATTGATCAAACACTTATTAATATATGTCTATGTACCTACATATTTGTACAAATCTAACAAGACAGAAAAAACTCACTGCAATAAAGTTATCTCTTTCTGTGTCTTTTCAATTGATGATATCTTCATCGAGATAGGCAGATGGTAATAGAGCTATCGAGAAAATATTTACATATTTTTGTTGTCGTATATACATGTTGCCAGTCAAAAAGTGGCCACAAATAGTCTTAATTTGCAGCGACACACGACGAATGCACCGAAATGTACTGGCACGTGGATTTATAATTTGTACCCACGCCTTGCCAGTTCATCTAGGCAGAAGGTTTGATTCTGTTTTCGGTGTATTCTCGTGTGTTTGTTTTACAAAGTTAGAAAACAGAGATTTGGGACGAATCCTGAATTCTATTTCCGATTTGTTCTAAAATGTTTCATTTCGTTAGAGCTTATCATGAGTTCGCTCTGAGGATACCAAGAGGCAAAAATATGCATATCAGCAAATCGAAATCAAACCTCAACTGTCTATTTTATGTAATTTTTGGTTTTAATTCATTCTGTTTTAATTCAATTAATGGTAATTAATTTTTGAACAAAAATGTTATTTCGTTCATTTATTTTTTAAATAAAATATGCTGCTCATGGTTTTGATAAGTATATAACAACTCTTTCACGTAAAGCTAATTGCTCTAGATTTTCGGATTTGCCTTGATATAATTAAAAGTCTACCACACAGCCAGTATCGCCACAAATAATTGTCCAAACTTTGAATCCCCGTTCGATGGGCTTAAGCAGCATATATTGTTTCATCGTAGAACGATTTTTAAGTGCCACCATACTTTACAGGCTTGACAACACACATTACTTGTTTTCTGTTTTTCTGTAGAAATTATCAGCTATCTGGTAATTATAAAGATATCTAAAATATTTAAAATTATGCTTGAATTTAGTAGTAAAGTGCATAAGTGTAGGTTGAAGTTTATACAATTTATTATATTCACTCTCTCCTTTTTTCGGCATTTGAGTATTGTCGGCTATATGAATAAATCTTAATATTTTTAAAAAACGTTTCACTGCCATCACAAATGATGCTCCTTCGTTGTGAAAATTCGAATTATTCGACCAATACAACCTTATACTTGGCAATCTCTGTGCCCAAACAAAATTAGTAAACAAAAGAATGCTTTTAGCTCATCCATTGATAAATTCAGTTGAGCACCACTCTGTGATGTATATATAAGTTGCTTTGATCTACAATTACCTAAATGATGATATTGTCCATAAACTATTCAAAAATGGAGAGAATATTACCTGTTTCAATTTCAATACTAGTATAGTTTATATATTAAAGCGCTGATCAAATGTAAAAGTTTCATATACTAGATGCCTTCGTGGAGAATTCTTCTTTCATTTTAATAATTTAGGCTTTATTCAAGCCTTTTTCTTTGGACTAAGTTTTGTACCCGGTTTCGAATATATTTTTGATGTTTAACATTGCAATTAGGATCTTTCTAAATGTCGTCTGAAGAATATGGATCAATATTTTATTTCAAGATCATACTTGATGCATTTAATTTCATGCATTCAATATCACTATTTGGTGTGTATTGATTTTTAGTCGAGCCTGATAATCTACTAGATGAAGTTGATCTTGAAGATGCAACATTATACAACTCATCTTCGGCCTTAGTTTCCGTCAATATCTAAATCCACAGCTTGTTCATCTGTTATAATATCATCTATTAACTGATAAGCTTAATCGCTTCTCATTTTGTTCAAATTATAGGTTTCCATTCCTAAAACAAGAAAAACATGAAATTTCACATTTCATGTCTTATGAACCAAGTTAAAAATTAAAATATTTTTTTTCTCGAAAATAAATATGAATAGATTTGTATATAATCAGAGAGTTTAACGTCTGAGAAACACTTTCTATCAATATTAATGTCATCCATTGTTTTATAGTTGCAGTCTCATATTAAAAGTTGAAAAATAGTTCTAAATCTTAAAATATTTAATATCTCGCATTTTTAACAGCTGGTAACTCTAATTACCGACCATTTTTGTGAGGCAACCTTATTTCATCATATTAAGAAAACAATTAGCTTTAGTTCGATACAAAAAAACATGCATATAAGTCACAATAATATGTCCCTGTCCATAAAGTGAGTTTCTTCTGTAAATAGGACGTTTATTCTGTCGCCCACAGTCCAATTAGAGTATTTTTTGGACCACAATAGCCTTTCCTTCTTTATTGGTTCAGTTAGAAGTTGGTTTTGCACTTCCCCCATTCTCCAAATGTATTTTCCAAAGTGTTGCCAACTGTGAATATTGAAAAATGTCACAATGCATGACGCACATTACTGTAGGTAAGTTAGCCAAATCGACTTATTTTCATCTCTAAAAATCGAAGTATAATTTATAGCCAATCTTTTTGTGACACCCTGCCTTTGTCAATATTTGAAGTGGCTAAAGTCCCAACTTGCGTTATTTTTATTCATCGAGTTAGAATCTATGGGCATCACGTGACTAAAAACGACCTCACTTCGGCCATATTGTTATTACTATTGTTAATATTGTTTTGACACTTTTGACAAATCGTATAAGTTTATTTACGTTTGTTGTTTTTCGAATATTTTTAGTTTTATAATACTTTTATAGAAACTGTAATAATATATTGCGACAGTGCGTAATAATGGTTTCTTATTCTCAACGTAGTTGCAGTAGCAATCTTCAGGAATAACGTTATACAGGTTGGTATACAAATATGTAAACAAAGTAATGGCCCGTACTTCAGAGAATAAATTAATAGTATTTGACTGTATTAATTTATAGTTATGTATAATATATCGTGTTTTTAGTGTTTACCGCGGGATAAATAAATCATAGTTTATTAAAAATGTATTGCACTTTTTTAGATCTTGATTAAATCTTGTAAATAACTAGTCATATTTTTATAGTAGTTTTAATATTATTGAGTCCGGCCATGATCCCACCGCCATATTGGTATTATCGCTAGCCACACCTACCTACGCCGTTTTTAATACACACGTTAATATGCTCATAGCTTCTCCATAGATTCTATCTCGATGTTTTTATTGCACAGTTTAGTCTAATATCATGATACTATGAACTAAAGATAAACCCACGCGCACGCGGTCAGTCGTGTGACGTCAATTGGCGACAAATATCTCCAGAAATGTTCTGTTTTGTATGGAGTTTTGTCAGATTTAGTATTGTTTTATCGTTTATCTAGTACGTTGACAAATAAATGTGTGCACTTTTACTTTTTACTACTTTTTTATATAATTTTATTATCTATTTAAATTCTATTAATTTACATTGCTAGGTAGAAATATAAGTATATATAACACATTTTTAAGTTTTAATTGCAGATATTTTACCTAATATTCCTAAATATTCGAAATATTTAAATAAAAACCCTCTCTTTCCATATATTATGTATTACCGACAAGTGAAACTTTTATCACCAAGTGATGTCATGCGCATCGACGTACAAAATTCGATTGCGAAGTGGGTTTATCTTGGAAGTCATAGTATCATGGTCTAATATTAGGTTTTTTTCGATGGCTCTATATTACTAGTTTAAAAATATTAATCTACATGTTGAGATGATAGAAAACGTATGTCGAGTAATATGCATACCATCTGCCAATGACATTATAATGACACTGACATTTGTTCATTTGATTCGGAAAAAGAAAAGAAGGGTTTTTAACAAAATTTCCCATTGTACACCACATTTACTACCTATTTTAGAGGGAAAAGAGAGATTGCTGGTCATAATTTGCCGTCTTCTATAAAATTAATTATAGAACTTTGTTTTTTTTTATTGTTAAAAAAGTTAGCTGTCGCTACGCAATTCAAAGATATACATTTATGTCTACTTTCTGTGTTCTTAAGTAGATGAAGTATCATTGAAGATTTGTCACGTGAAATTTGAACAAGACTTTTGTCCTTATCTCTCAGAGTATCTCTGAATTCATCTTCGATATCTGTCGCTACATGACGAGCCCCAATATAGAACGAATCATGTTATAGCGTGAACAAAGAATATATTTTTTCTAAGAAGAAAAGATGAGCATTTTTACTATCTAGTTATATCACTAGAGTGAATATTTTACGAAGGATTGAAAACAAAGTTTAGTAAGTTATTTATTGATTTTTTTCTGACAATTTTTAAACGACTATAGATCTTATAAATTTTCTTTTGGGACTAATAAGCCTGTGTCAGACAGTCAAATATTTGATCAAACTAGTATAATCAAACAAACAAATTACAGTTTGTTCAAATTTTAAAAATCTACCTGTCGCATGATCCTTCAAATTTGTTCAAATTGACGTATGTCAATGAAATTCATGAATGGTCTTTTTTACTTATTTATTAGTTTATTGTGCTTTATATACGATTCAAATTTTTCTTATCCACAATAAAAATAACAAAGCTGAAAGGATTTTTTATAATAATGTGGATGCTTCTATTCTTTCTTGATATAAATCAATTATGTAGAAACTTGCTCCTGGCTCCAAGATATTTTAAACTTTTAGTTTTATTTTGTAACAAAATAGAAAGCGAAATAAACCATATACTGTCAACTAAAGAACAAAAGAAAAATGAATTTCATCATGTTATGTCTGTTGCTGAAAAATAGAAGAATAGAGGATTTGATCACATTCAGGATATGACGTCATATTCTGTCAATTTTTTGGTTTGGTTAAACTAATTTGATCAAACAGATATTTACCGTGTGACACAGACTTTATAATACGTTTTCACCATCGAGTTAGAATCTATGGAGAGGGCATCACGTAACTAAAAACGACCTCACTTCGGCCATATTGTTATGATCGTTTTGACAGATCGTGTATGATTGTTTACGTTTGTTGTTTTTCGAATATTTTTAGTTTTATAATACTTTTATAGAAACTGTAATATTATATTGTGATAGTGCATAATAATGGGTTATTGTTCTCAACGTAGTTGCAATAATAGAAGCATACTTCAGAAAATAAATTAATAGTATTCATAAAAAATGTTACAGTAACTTAGAAAGATTACTCGATTAATTTTTTAGTCATTATTGAATATTTTTAAAAGTTTTCAAAATAGCAATTAAAACATCCACTTCCAATAAAATATAAGTAATGAATACATAGAATATAAAGATACTAATAAACAATGTGTAGAGGAAGGGAGGGCAAGATGGCATACTTAGTTTATTTTCCATATATTTGAGACATAAATAGAGACAAATCATTCCTTTTGATGTATAATGATAGGCAGGTCATTTTTCTACTATTCTAAGTAACAAAAAATCACTCATACAAAGAGATTTATTTAAAAAAAAAATCAAAATCAAGATGTAACAAAAAACCATTTTGCCCGCCCAGTACGGGCAAAATGGCATACACATAAACAATAGTGTTAAATACAAAAATAATTATAAATTTTTAATTTTTACGAAGAAAAAAAAATTGAAATTAAACATTTTAGTTCATACAAAGTTCGCAAATAAATTGTTTTGCCTTTTTTGGGAAGTCCAGCACATTCTGAGTGTGACCAGTTTTGGCAAATTTGGCATCTTAACCATCCTTCATTAGATTTGGACCTACTAAACGTATCATTGCAGTAAATCCAAGCGCAGTCCTCTTGTTCATCATCAGCAATACTAAAGGGTTCTTCTTCATCACTTGATATATTGTTCAGTATTGGTCTGGTCACAATATTTCTCTTGCCTTTTCTTTCCGACTGATGTCTATCTTTGTTTACAATGCGTCTTCCATCACTTAAATCATTGACTATTTTTCTTTTCACGAAGTCCCCTTTTCTGCTTTTTATTTCTTGTGCTTTTTTTCATTTTCTTTTTCGCGGAGATATTTCAGGAAGGGGCTCTCGGTTAATTCATCTTGGTATTGACCAGATTGACGTTTGGTAGATTTTCTTACATTACTTTGAGGTACCGGTACCAATTCCATCAGGATTTCTTTAATAGATTCATTTTTAGAACCAGATGCCGATGGTTCTTGGACATCATGAAGATCGTAAGTTGCAGCGTGAGGAACATTAACATCAGCAGGTAAAGATGTAGAGGCAATGTCAGGTTTATTAGCAGAACCAGACACATCCTCAGGCACATCTGTGGTTGCACTAGGCAAAAATACATGCTCCCGAAAAATGTCACGATTTATAGGTGATATTCCTGTGACCCGAAAACCATTTATTGCGATTTCAATATTTGCTGTTTTCACATATGCTTTCTGGAAGAGACTGGACACTTGATATATGGTTATTGCACGACCAGGATTTTCTCTGAGCCAATGAGTAACAGCTTGATTATAATATTTATGGAGTGGTCCGAAAAAGGCAACATCGTGTGCCGGCAGGCAAAGTAATACCACTGAATTCTGTTTAGCTGATTCTAAAGCTTCATAGCTTTTATGGCTGGAGTGTCCGTCTAAAATTAATAATGCTTTCTGCGCAGGATTCGGTCTGACATGGTCAATGAAATGTTGCAATCCACCTTATGAACAAATCTCTGGTCATGTATCCTGATTCATTATTCAATTTTAATATTCCTACAGGTGCGCCGTCATATAAAAGTGGGTTAAATCTTTTTCGGGAGAAAATTATTGATGGTGGTACGTGAGTTCCTCCAGAACTCATGCACACTACAACTGTTGTGTATACACCCCTTTCTGCGCTCGTGATAGAGCCCACTTGTTTTTTTCAGAATCAAGATACAGAATGTGGGCAACTAATGCAGTCTCCATATCTTCGTTTAAAACTGTTGCCAGGGAGCCCAAATGCTTTTTTTGCTTCAATGGCAATTTTATTTTTATTACCTGCTCGACGTCGTAGTGTTGAGAACGGTACATGAAATGTATTGCTTGCTTTAAGCCAACCAATTTCGGAATTTCGGACTGCCTCCAAAGCTCTTTGCATGTCTTTCTCACTCCAACTATTTCTGTTAGACTTCCTTTTACATGAATAAACCGTCTGCAAAAAAAACTGAATACGTACCTTAACCTGAAAAACAGACGGGCAAAACGGCATAGTATGTTATTTTGCCCGCCATAAAGCTATGCCATTTTGCCCATTTTGTATTTGCCGACTACTGATAGTTAGACAAAATTAATAATGGAAATAAACACAATTTTTATTTAAGGTCACATGCAGCGTATAAAACATAATTACCAAAAGTGAATTCAAAAAGCTCTATAACCTTAATTTAATAAATTATTGAATAAAACTTACATTGACGCATCGAACTCGACCAGCACTTATTCACAAATACACCAATCTCGTGGCCGGCCGTTAAATTAGGTGCACGAGACTTAATGTGGACAGTGTTCCCACTGTTTATAATAAGTATCCAGAATTGCGGTGACGTAGAATCGTTAGCTTAACTACGAGAACAAAAAACCATTTTACCCGCCTATGCCATTTTACCCGCCCTTTCCCTAAGCTGTTTATAATATTTTTTAGTTCAATAATCATATTTTTTATTTATATTATAAATTTGTTACTAATACTTAGTGATGCATATAATTGTATTGTTAGGTTTCCAAAAGAAACCAAATAGGTAAATATAGTGTTTTATGTTCAAAACATTTTTTGGAAAAAGATATTGATAGAACTTCACTCTTTCTTCTATTCGTTTGAAAGACACCTGTTCCACACAGGTCATATATTCTTATTAACTACTGCATCATCATTATTTTTATTTTTACACAGTATTTCCATTGTGATATTCTGCAGATATTTAATTTTGTTTTTTTAATAATAACTTTTCTAACTTTGTTAATTGAACTAAATGTTTAAGTGTCAGTTAATTTGTAGTTATAAAAAATATAAGTTGTAAAAAGAACGTATTTGTTTTATTTCATACCGTATATTCATTTTACCCTTTAAAATATTTATATTATTATTTCTTTCAGATACAACTTGTTATTTGACTGTATTAATTTATCTTTATGTATAATATATCGTGTTTTTAGTGTTTACCGCGGGATAAATAAACCTTAGTTTATTAAAAATGTTAAATTTTTTAATTAGATTCAGATTATTATCTGAATAACTAGTCATATTTGTATAGTAGTTTTAATATTATTGAGTCTGGCCCTGATCCCACCGCCATATTGGTATGATCGTTAGCCACACCTACTGATACCGTGTTTAATACACACGTTAATAATATGCTCATAGCTTTTTCATAGATTCTAACTCGATGGTTTTCGTAATTTATTGATAAGTTTGGTTGGTTAGGTTAGCTCTTTAGATGTCGTCATTTAATCACATTTGATAATAATTTACAATTATGTATGTTATTCTGTTAAATGAATTATTTACATATTAAATATATTATTTTTTAACGTGTACTTCATAGCATTGATTTTTTTATTATCCTTTAAATTTAACTAAACTATATACAAGTATTTACACTTTGTGAATGGATTCTTTCACTAATATCTACTTACATTTTAATACTGCAGGCATCATTGACGTATAAGCCAAATAAACTATACCGACTTGTAAAAATCCTAAATTACTTATCACTTTTGTGGCATCCCTGCCACAATTTTGGAAAGTTACGCCTAAAAATAATCCTACTAATAAATGAAGTACCAGTTTTAGTTGAGATATCGTCTGAAAAGAAAAAAAAAGAGTGTGTAATTATATACGCCTGGTTAATCACATCACACGAAATAAAGATACAAACTTTTTAATCAGTAAAAAAGCAGTTAAATGCATCTAAGAAAACTGAAATTGTGGTAAATTGTAAAGGTATGTGATGTGCATAACTTGTATTCATTTTCGAAGATACAATAGTTTATGTGTAAGATAGCTAGTAGGATCCCAGATAGCACGCAACCAAAGAATAATAAAACAATCAGAATGCCCACTCTGCTTGTCAAGATAAGTACGCGCATCTTGTTCGCGCATACGAAATCAGCCATGTTTTAAACAGAACCAGTGGTGTTCGGTGAAATTTTATCTGGTGCGCATAGAAAAATTATCCCGGTTTAATTAATTTAGGTAACCATATATATAATATGCAATATTTTATATCGTAATTTTAGTTAAAGAATAGATTAAATTATTTCAAATTTACTAAATTATTAATCTCTAAAAATTAAAATTATGGTTCTGTCCTAGCTTGTCACAAATTTCTCAATCCCAGTCTGTATTTCCGTTTAAAATATGGCGATCGCGTGTTGACACACTTCAAATTCGGCATCTGAGAGAGGGCATTCTGATTGTTATTTATTATGTGACGCTTGAGGCTAGTTCTGCACATACTGGCAGTCAGATAATCCTTAGGATCTCCTGACCAAACAACACTTCCAACGAAAGATAATAAACAAAATAAACGGCCCTTGTGAGGACCGCACAACTAGACCAATCGGACCTATAGTTCGAATTTGCCACATAAACATAAAAGGCATAAACTATGCTAAAAGCCAGTTTTTATCAAAACCTTGAGGCTAGTTTGATTTTTGTTTGATTCCAAATTGTTGCGTCAAATATGACGAGGGAAGTTAAAGCTAAAGACGGTGTTTCAAGTGTGTGGCAAAATTGCTGCAAATCATGCGCGCGTGCGCGTCATCTGTTTCAATTTGGAAAGCGACTAAAGCACTAAAAATCACTGGGGTGTAGAGCTAGTTCGCGTCCGTAGTAGAATACTACACGTGCACCCTGGGTAACGCTGAATGAACTAGCACATACTGGCAGTCAGACAATCCTTAGGATCTCTTGACCAAACAACACTTCCAACGAAAGATAATAAACAAAATAAACGGCCCTTGTGAGGACCGCACAACTAGACCAATCGGACCTATAGTTCGAATTTGCCACATAAACATAGAAGGCATAAGCTATGCTAAAAGCCAGTTTTTATCAAAACTATTAAAAGATGACAACATTGACTTAGCTGCTATACAGGAAACCCGTACCAAAATACCAGGATATGAACTATTAGGTGCAACTTACCACCGAACATACGGCACAGCCACATATGTCAAAGAAGATATTGAAAATGCTTCGCTAATCTCTACTTCCACTGATGACTGCATTTATAATGTGGTCACAAAAATCGCTACCATTACCATGTCCAACATTTACAAGCCACCTGCTACTTCTTGGCCAGCCCAAGCAATTCCAGTACAGCCTCCCCCTGCTGTATATGTTGGAGATAGTGATGCAAATGGGAATGCTTTAATAAAATGGACAGAAGACGAACGCCTATACCTTTTGTTTGATGCCAAAGATCGACCAACCTTCAGATCTGCGGCATAGAGGCGGGAATACAACCCCGACCTATGCCTCGTCTCCACCGACAACAAAGACTTACCTCTAGCGGCTTCACGAAGAGTTCTAACTGATTTCCCACACAGCCAAAACAAGATATCGCAAAGAATATGTTCCTGGCTGGTCAGAAAATAGCGAGGAACTATATCAAAGCTTTCTTGAAACTGGCGAGCAAGAAATAGCGGATGAACTACTGTACAGCCTAGACGCCGCTAGAAGCCAAAAGTGGACCGAAACAATAGAAGTCTAAACTTCCAGAAATCAAGCAGACAGGCATGGTCATTACTAAGAAAATAAGGGAGTCCGCACGAAACGCCGAGATGCAGCCGTAAAGCCAGATGCCGTAGCAGCACATATAGTAAAAACATCCAGAGCACCAAAGGATAAAGCACACACCATCTACGTAAAGAGAGAACTTAAAACTTTAAAACATTTAGCCACAGAAACGAAGCACTCCCTCCCCTTCACCAGCGAAGACATATCAGAGGCTTTTAAAGACGTTAAGCCAGCAAAAGCACCAGGATTTGATAATATTCACCCTGAATTCCTACTAAATTGTGGCAAGTATACAAAAGTTTGGTTGGCTCGATTTTTCACAGACATCATGGAAACTGGAAATATCCCACAAGAACTAAAGCGCTCTAAGATAATAGCCATACCAAAGCCAGGCAAACCCGCTGATAACCCAAAAAAATTCAGACCAATTGCGCTTCTCTCTGCCAACTACAAACTAGTAGAGAGGCTTATATATAATAGAATCAGTACAGAACTGTTCCAGGTGATCCCAGTCGAACAAGCGGGTTTTCGACCAGAACGAAGCTACTACCACTACCACTACCTACATCGAAGCGGATTTCCAAAGAAGACTTAAAACTTCAGCGGCATTTATTGATCTCTCGACAGCTTACGATACAGTGTGGAGAGAGGGCCTTATATACAAAATTCTCCGTGCAATCCCCTGTAAACAAATAGCACGTTTAATAGATAGCATGCTCAACGACCGAATGTTTCAAGTAGTGATGGGCACAGATATCAGCCCACCAAAGAAACTTAAGAATTGCCTACCACAGGGGTCAGTGCTCTCTCCATTACTATTTAGCTTATATTTAGCAGATATACCAGAAACACAATCAAGAAAGTTCGGATACGCCGATGACTGGGCCCTCACTACACGATGCAGAACACTAGAAACATCTGAATAAGTTCTGACGGCAGACTTAATTAATTTGGCTTCTTCAGGGCTGAAATAGAATAAATTATAATTAGCTATCATATTATTATCTAATAAAAAACATTTACCTTACCGTGAAATTTTAGAAATGTCGAGTTATGATGTTAAAAAACTTTAGCTAGTGACAACATAGTGGTGTTTTTTTGTTATTATGTGCAAAAAAGTTTATTTGTTAACGTTAGAAATGTATGGTAGCTTTGAACTTAAAACGCAAAGGTTTACCCAAGGACAATCGAAAAACCCAATGTAACTACATTTAAAGGAAGTAATTCTTTGAATTGTCGGCAATAACTAAATTTTTAATTGTGGTAAAGTTTGAATGTGAGCTTCTGTTTTCATAGAACGCAAGCGCCGAAACAATTACAAGTAGTGCTTTTGATATCAATGTCGTTAAGGTTCATTGGTAAAACCCATGAAGTTAGATCCCAGTCTGGGGAGATATTAGTTTAGAATTTTCTTAATTGAAATTCTTTTTTTTTAATTAGTATATTGTTCATGTATTATTATAATAATATCTTATTGAGATGTATCTAAGAAAAGCAAGGGAATGTTATCTTTTTTTGTTAATGAAAATTATTATTAAAGTAGGTTAGTTGTTAATAGATATATCAGTCAAGTTGGTTATCTGTGATGTTGTATTGTATATATATATATATATATATATATATATATATATATATATATATATATATATATTGAGCAAGTATTTTCACAAGTGGCGGCTTTAACCAAATGCATCCAAAACAGAAGTAAGTTGCTTTCACCTGAACAATAAACTTGCTGGAAAGGAACTCAACATACGGTTTGAAAATACCACACTTTCCCACAACAAAACACCGAAGTACCTGGGCGTAACACTAGACAGAACGCTATCATTTAAAGAGCATTTAACAAAAACTGCCCAAAAGTTGAGTACAAGAAATAACATTATACAGAAGCTCTGCGGTACCACCTGGGGAGCATCGTTTCCACTTTCCGCTCTACTGCTTTAGCCCTTGTTTTCTCGACCGCTGAATATTGTACCCCAGTTTGGCTACACAGTCCACACGTAAAAAAGGTCGACTCTCAGCTCCACAGCACTATGAGGATGATAGCTGGTACAATTAAATTAACTCCCACCCAATGGCTTCCAGTATTAAGTCGCAATCCACCTCCTCATTTACGACGAGTTAACGCACTTACACGTGAATACAAAAATATCATGAACAATATAAACCTGCCGATCCACCAAGATACCGAGGATGCACGAAATACCCGTCTACGTTCTAGAAAACCACCAATGGAAATGGCAAGAAAAATGCATGAGGAGTTCAACATCATGAATGCATGGTTCCAAGAATGGAATGCATGGCAAAATAACATGCCCTGCATTACCCACAAGCCACCAGGTTTTGATCTTCCACGTAAAACATGGTCCACTCTAAACAGGATCCGAACCAGACATGGCAGATGTGCATATATGCTACATAAATGGGGAAAGAATCCGTCTTCTCAATGTGACTGTGGGAAGAACCAAACGATCGACCACATTATTGAAGAGTGTCCCTCAAGATCTTATAATGGTAGCCCTGAAGACTTCCTGTTTGCAACTTCAGAGTCAATTGATTATGTTAATACACTTGATGTTTGTTTGTAACTATTTAAAGTTTGTCATATACCTATACTATACTAGTGTTTGTAATTTTGTTCTAAATGTGTTGTCATACGATAAATAAAATAACTAAAAATCACTAATTAAGGGATTTTTTCGACAAATCATTGCAAATAACTCGAAACGAAAGCATTTTTTGAAAAATTACCGACATAAAAAAGTATTTATTTCGATGAGATACGTCCAAAACAAATTACTCTACGCTATTCGGGAAATTGCTTTTTTTTATAAGTTATTTGTTAATAACAATTTCCGGACCTCTTGGAAAAATTAAAAAAACATACATTAAAATTAAAAAAAATATAAATAGAATCGAATAAAAAAAATTTGGTGCGCTAGAAATGCAGAAAGAAATTTAGTCGGTTGCTCTGCTTATAGAGACAAACCGTTCGCTTATTCGCGTTCTCAAACGACCGTGCTGCCAACTGCTGTCAAAAGAGATAACTAATAACATAGGAATAAATGTCAAAAATTTGAATAAATTGGAGTTTAAAACTGTATAAATTTCATCAAATTTTAAAAACGATATCCCTATTTCCTCTGTCATCTTTCAAAACAAGTGCTGCCACCTATAGTCGTTTGAGAATCCGAACAGTTTTCCGTAAGGTAAAACTACCTATAAACGTCTTATATAAATTCGTGATGTAAATCCGGCCTATTAAAAAAAGGCAATTTTTTTATGTATAAATTGTGGGGTCACATATTCTAGCTTTTGTTTTAGACAGTTCGAATTAATCAAGCGACGCAAAATATCAGAAAAAATACTGTTAAGATAGCTACATGGAACGTAAGAATTCTTTATCAGACTGGAAAACTAAACAATGCAATTAATGAAATGAAAAGGCTCAAAATTGATATTCTGGAGATCAGTGAAATAAGAAGGCCAGGTAATGGTAAGTGCGAGAAGGAAGGTGCAACAATATTTTTTTCAGGCAGAAAAGAAGAAGATGTCAACCATAGGCATGGAGTAGGGGCTCCAGTAAATAATAAAATTAAATAACATATAAAAATTTCTATTCCATATTCAGACGTTGCATGTTGATCCAGATAAGTGCGCACCCTCTAGACATAAAATAATTCCGGTTTATGCTCCTACATCTGAGAGTACTGATGAAGAAGTTGAAGAGTTTTACGAACAATTAGATGAAATGGTAATGGGGGATTTTAACTCCAAAGTAGGAAAAAGCGAAGTCAGTGACGTAGTTGGCAAGTAGGGGTTGGGAACAAGAAATGAGCGAGGTGATCGACTAATACAGTTTTGCCAGGAGACAAGCTTAATTATCATTATCACTAATACTTGGTTTAAGTTACCATTAAAAAAATTGTACACTTGGAGGTCACCACAGGACAGGACTGGGTACATCGTTAGAAATCAGATAGACTTCATAACAATTAACAAACGATTCCGTAACGCAATAATATCAGCCAAAACATATCCAGTGTGTAACTAGAAGCGGAAGAAGAAGAACGAATGGATGGCAGATGAAACATTACACGTTATGGACAGAAGGAGGGAAAATAAGAATAATCCCGAACAATATAAAGAACTGGATAGAACTGTCAGTGTCAGCAGAAAGATAAAAGAATCCAAAGAGAAATGGTTACAAGGAAAATGTCAAAAGATAGTCAAAACATACATAAAAAAATCAAGGAGTTTACTTATACTTACAAGAAAAAACAGTTTGGTAGGTTAATAGATGAGAACAACAAACTTATTGTAGATAAAGAACACCAGTTACAGACTTGGGCAAATTACATAAAACATTTGTTTACGGATTATCGTCATATTTCTACGAACACTCTTGATCTGAATGGACCAAAAATATTAAAAAGTGAGGTGATAAAAGCTATAGATCAAGCGAAAGATAGGAAAGCAACAGGATGCGATGAAATATCAGACGAATTTTTAAAAGTTTTTAACGAGCACAACCTGAATGTAGTATTGAAACTGTTTTATCGACTAAAAAATCTATATTGAAATAAAAATGCCCAAACAGCCCACATGAAGAATGGACATATAGTGAGTAAAAACGTAACCATTCCGGGAGGGGTTAGACAGGGCTGTATTCTTTCGCCACTGCTTTTCAACCTGTACACGGAACAAATATTTCTAGAGGCACTTGAAGAGTACAGCGAGGGCATCAAGATTAATGGCGCACCAATAAGTAATTTTCGATATGCAGATGATACTGTTATACTGGCCGATAACATTGAATATTTACAGATGATGCTAAGTAGAGTAAATACAACTGGCAATCGATTTGGTTTGAAGACCAATAGAAAGAAAACTAAATTTATGGTGATTAGTAAAAAGAACATTCAACATATCGACCTAAATATTGAAGTCGAACGTATTGAAAGAGTACACCGATTTAGATATCTGGGATATACAGTAAATGATAAGTGAGACCTAGACGTAGAGATTAAGATCCGAATTGAAATAGCAAGATCCTAATTCATCAAAATGAGAAAGCTCTTAAGCAACCGCAACCTAAGCAGTAACCTCCGATGGCGCGCCACGAGATGCTACGTACTCTCTACGCTACTTTACGGAGTAGAAGGGTGGACGTTAACAGCAGCAACTGTAAAGAAGTTAGCGGCTCTAGAAATATGGCTGTATCGACGCATTCTGAGAATACCTTGGACAGACAGATTGACCAACACAGAGGTATCAAGTCGAATGGGTAAAGAGGTGGAATTGTTAACAACTGTTAAAAGGAGAAAAGCGTCATACCTGGGCCATATGTTTCGTAATGATAAGTACAGTCTGCTACAGCTTATCGTGGAAGGCAAGATTGAAGGTAGAAGATGTTTGGGCAGAAAGAAGAAATCCTGGCTGAGAAACTTGAGAGAATGGTTTCAATACCAGAAGCTGCGAACATAATACATGCGGCACAAAACAGAGAAACCTGTCGTTTGATGGTCGCCAACCTTCGGTAAAAGACGGCACATAAAGAAGAAGATACAAGACTACCAAAACATTTAGTTTCAACTATGCGAATAGGTTGGGGTATCAGATGCAATGAAAGTTGAGGGATGAATACAGAAACGTTTTATGAGTATGTCGTAAACTGTTTTAATAGATGGTTGAACGAAAAAACATTAAGCGACGTGTCGTGTTATTTTTGGATGAAAATGTTAGATGAACTAGATATAACGATATTGACGCGTGAATTTTCGATTGAAAATTACTGTGCTTTTTCGATATTAAATCAATATCGGGTAAAAAAAATAAATTTTATAATTACAGCGTATTTGGTACATACTAAGGTAAGTTTTCACCTTCTTCCTCTTCTTCAAGTTCCACTCCTATCGGAGATTGGAAATCGTTCTGGCAATTATAATTTTATTGGTTACTCGCCTGAATAGTTCAATTGAACTGCATCCAAACCACTCACTTAGTAGTTCGTATTTTTCACCTCTCATGATGTGCCCCAAGTATTCCAATTTCCTGATCATTATGGAATTTAAAACTTCGCATTATTTTCCTAGTTGTTCGAGAACTTGTTCATTTGTTTTGCGATCCATCCACTCTATTAAAAGTTGACCGCGCAATTTCAATGCGACATCTTATTTCTTTTGTCTGATCAGTATCTTCTGTGATCCATGCTCCAAGGTATTTGTACGAAGATATTTGTTCAATTTCTGTATTATCTAGTACTAGCTTAACTTTGATGTTTTCTGCTTTTGTAAATACCATGAACTTGGTTTTCTTCAAATTGATTTTTAGTCCATAATCGTTGCAATATATATTTAGTTGTTCAGCAAGGTGTTGCAGTTCTTCTAGTGTTCCTGCCAGAAGGATGGTGTCGTCAGCATATCTTATGTTATTAAGTGGCTCACCGTTTATTATAAGGCCCTCACTGATCTCGGCAAGCGCTAATTCTGAGATGACTTCACTGTATAAATCTGGATATCCTTGGTCAGTTGGTTTTCAACTTTCACTTTTGCTGTTTGATTCCAATAGAGGTTACAAATGATTCTAATGTCTCTACTGTCTATGTTTTTATTTAATAAAATTTCTTTAAGTCGATTATGCTGCACTCTGTCAAATGCCTTCTCAAAATCAATGAAACAGGCATATACTTCCTGATTAATATCTAAGCATCTCTGCGAAAGAACACTTACTGCAAACAGTGCATCTCGTGTTCCCAGTCCTTTCCTAAATCCCATTTGTGTATTATTTATGCCTTCATCTAATTTCTGATGTATTCTATTGTGAATTACTTTTAAAAACAATTTCAAGACATGATTCATTAAGGATATGGTGCGATGTTTATTGCACTCCTTTGCATTGGATTTTTTGGGAAGCAGTATGAATGTTGATTGGAGCCATTCTTTAAGTATTATACCTGTTCTATATATGGTATTGAATAGATCCAAAAGAAGATCAATAGATTCAGTATTCACAATTTTAAGTAATTCGATAGGAACTTCATCAGGCCCGGGAGATTTACCACCTTTAGCTTGTTTCATTGCATATTAAATTTCTTCTAGTATAATGTCTGGCCTTAAATTCTTTTGGTGCTTCTGTTCTCTCTTTGTCTTCAGATAGTTGTGCTACATATTGTGTCCATCTCTGCACTTTTTGGTTTATATCTGTTATAAGTGCACCACTTTCATCTCTTAGTTGCCTAGTTTGAAGTGTTTTTCTCATTCCTGTTAATTCTCTAATTCTTTTATGCATGTTAAAAAAGTCATATTTTTTCTCAATTTCTTCTAGTTCTTGGCACTGCTCATGTAACATTCTCTCCTTAACTTCTTTTATTCGCTTTTTAATTAATCGATCAGTTTCATTATATTTAATTGGATTTTTTGTTTTGAATGATTTTCTTTCATTCATTAATAGTAGTATTTCTTCAGTCATCCAATCTTTATGTTTTCTATTCTTTGGTTTTAAGTTTTCATTTGCTGTTTTAATTATTGCTACTTTTTTATTTTTTAAATATAAAAGTAGCAAAGTAGCAAATACAAAAGTAGTATTTTGTATATTTTAAAGTTTTTACCAAATTTCGCAAAAAACCAAAAACTTAGTTTTTTGAATTTTCCACAAAAATTTTGAGGTTATGTGAAAAAAGTGTAAATACAAAAGTTGTAGATCTTTTTGTTAGCTACAACTTTGCCATTTAACTTTTTTCCATAGCATTTGTAGTTTCGCCGAAAATCGCGATAAGCCGATTTTTACCCTTAAAAATTCACCCCCTCCCACTTCCCGACCTCGGATGGAGTGGAATTTATTTTTTCTTTCATTTTTAGCATATTCTCTTTCTTTTCCAATACGTTTCATTCCACTATAATTTTTTTTTGGCTTCAAAAATTATCGACCCTGGTCTATTATTTTTAATTAGGCTTTTATTAAACAAGAAAAATACAAGCTGAAATTTTGATCAATATAATTTTCGTCAATATATTAAAAACACAAAATTTTGAAATTAATAAAATAATTTATTATGCTTTAAATAATGGTATTTTTTTAAATTAGCCACTCAAAGACATCAATTTTTTAAACTGAGTATCAATATATTAAGTTTTGCATCTAATTTTTTGACGAAGCAAATAATTATAATATTTCGCCTAGTTTTATTCATAATACACCCTACATATTTAGTTTGTTGAGATCGTATTGTTAAGGAGTCTTTAAAACATAAAAATATACAGGGTATTTTATTAAAAATAAAGACGATGAACTTTGCTAGACTTGCGTGAATCACCCTGTATATAAACCGCACATTTGAATTTAAAAGTTGACGGGTCCAGCGTTTTTTTTTAATTTTCTAAAACAAGGACACAGGCAAGTTTATTCCATAAGTGGTTTCCATACAGTATAATTTCAAAATTTGAACCCTGTATGATTTAGTTAGTTGAGATCAGGTTGTTAAGGAACTTTTAAAAATATAAAAATATACAGCGTGTTTCATTAAAATTAAAGATTATGGGCTTTCCAAGACTAGCGCAAATCATCCTGTACATTTAAATTTTTTTATAATTTTGTAAAATAAGACACAATTTAATTCATAAGTGGTTTCCACCCTGTATATTAAATATGTGATAACATTTTATTCAAGTACTTACCCAATCTCTATAAAGTTGAATAGAACTTCGTTTTAATAATATAAAAAACCTTTTCCATTCTGAAGGCGATTTAGAGGGAGTCACGCTTTCATTGGAATATATTATATCCTTACTATCTACAGCTGGAGTATCACTAAGTTTAACTGAAAAAGATATAGAAATTACACTGTAAGTGGTAAAATAATCAAAATTTAATGCATTTGTTTAGTTTTGGTGTAGTATATAAAATGTTCTGTGTGCAACAAATTATTAAATAACTACAAAACTTTAACATGGATATAAAAGCAACACAAGTGAGATGGACAGGAACTGGAAACATGGAAATGTAAAATGCAGTAGTCTTTTGGTCGGGTAGTATGAACAGACATGAATACAAATGTGGCTTTATTATTACAAAAATAGTAAAGCAGTAATAGATTCAATCTCGTAAATGAAAGAATACGATATAGTAAATTCAAAGGTAAATGGTTCAATCGCACGATATTCTCAATATATGCCCCAACAAAAGATGCCGAAGAACATAGTAGGGATAGTAAAGGAATATTACACCAACAATATACAGCGGCTCCAAAACATGATATAAAAATGGCGATAAAGGACTGCAATACTTACCTAGTCAAAGAACACTATTTAAGAGAGATATTGGGATAAAATAGCCTACACGATATATCAAATAATAATGGACACCGGCTAACACAATTTGCAGTACCTAATAATACAGTTATTAAATCCATTTAACTTTACAGAACGAGCATTTACAAGGAAAGTTGAGAACAAGTATATCAGCACAAAAGACAAAGCATCCAGAACAAAGAGAAACATGAGATATATAAGTCTTTCAAACACAAAATAAAGCAATGGAATATCAAGTAGCCATAAGAAACAAATTTGAATTGCTAGGAAAGGTGGAGGATAACTTAGAGATATAGCAAGCACGGGAACAAATGCCAACTGTTATAGACTAAGCAGCGGAGGAAACCATTAGAAAAGGGAGGAATCACCCAAAACGAAAATGGTTTGACATATATGCGCGGAAATTCTGGAAATAAAAACTCACAGAAAACTGATAATGTTACCAAATGCTATAGATGAAAACAGACCATATTTTCACAGAACAAGAGCACATTCAAAATAACTACTCAAAACTAAAAAGGAGAGCTACCTAGAACTTCCTGTTGAAGAAGAATGTTACAAATTCCATGGACGACCATTGGACAAGTAATTCAATTCTAAATGAGCTAAAAGTCAGCAAAAGGTTATCCAGCAAAGTACATCTCCAAAAATGGACATGTTATGAGAGCAGACACAGAAAACGTGGAAAACCATGGAGAAAATCCAAGGAAAAGTTGAAGGCCGAAGATCACGAGGAAGATCTCCAACAAGATGGATACATTAAATTACAGAAATATGCAAATTTACTGAATATTAAAGGGGAGACGGGAATGAAAATATTATATTCTATTCGCAGATGTGGAAATTTCAACCTAATAGCTTGTGCTGAAACACCCACGATAGTTCAAATATTTACGATACTACGGATGCTACGTTTTCAGAATATGCCTCTTACTGGCAGAGTAATGGAAAGTTTATGAACAATTGACATCTATACTAAATTGGTTAAGAAATTATTAGGTTCTTTAAAGACTACTGCCTCTCCTGGAACTGAAAATATTTCACCATTATTAGATCATAATTGTGCAGATACACACATTAAAATAATCTAGGGACACCTATATTAATAGCTTTAAATCAATGTTAGCTGTAAATATAAAAATAAATTTATGTTTTTAATCTATTTTGTTGTTTTGTCGATTATTGTATCCATCACCAACTTGGACTATGCGTTTTTTGCATGGACGTATAAACATAGATGGACACAGCAATAAGATACCTTTAACACACAATGTTTTGAAGCTTCGATAGAATGTGATGCTTCCGCAATGAGTATAAGTGTGCTTGAATTTTTACTCGCGGGTAATTATTCAGATTTTAAAAATTGAAAGTAGTAATAATGTATAAAAACACGTTCAAAGAATTAAAAAAAAACGAGAATTTAACTATTAACAAATCACGTCTTTATAGAAAAATTAAAATACAATTTTATTATATCTTATTGAATACATTAATGAACATGAATAAACCCAATGGTACGCCTATTAAAATGTAAACAAACACGCTTTTTCATTTCCTCATCTTAAATAATGTAAATTGTATGTACTTACAAATGAAATGAGAGACCGGGATGTAAATATTTCGTTTATTTTATTTCACTTTTCACAAATATCACTCAAAATACAGCCAAAATATCTAAAAACAATTTTTCCTTATTTCCGCAATCGTTGTAAACAAACATGGAATAGCATTTGAAGTTTGACGTAGAACCGTAAAACAGAGAAATGTAAACAACCGTTGCCATTTATAAATAGTTTTCAGTGCTTCTAAATATAAAATAATTGATTGATATCTATTATACGCTATTATTAAATGATAATGCACACTATGTGCACACTTGATATTTTGATTACAATTAGATATATTAATATAACCAATAAATTATTATTTTGGTTTGATAGCACCTGTAGAGTATAAAATACGGAGTAATATTTTCAGCGACTCGCGAATAAGAAATTTTAATAAAAAAACGTGACAACGGTTGGAGGTGCTGAGAATGTGACATATTCAAATAATTTTGACTTCACAATTTTATGTAAATAACTGAGTCCATCTGTGTTTATACGTCCATGGTTTTTGGTCTATAAGATAAAAGTAATATTTCTTTATTGGTACTTGATTTTCGATATCTATGTGGATTTTAATTTTAATTATATTGTAAAGTTTAGTACGTACAAATATTTAGTACTCAGGCAAGGAAACTCCTTATTCTGGTTGCTGTTCAATTTTAAATTGGAACATGCAGTAAGTAAAATATTGTCGAAGCTGACAGAAGGTTTTACTAATCAACGTTCAAAACTGTTGTCGATCTTTGCTGATGCCATAATATACAGTGGCTTATTCCACAAGAGACGTGCGAGAGGTGTTTGTACAACTCGAGGAGGAAGCAGGTAATCTGGGTCTCCGAATAAATGAAAAAAATATGAAATACAAAGTAGTAGCCAAAAATCTAAGGCCTAAAATTACTAGTATAAGTAATGATATTAAACTTTGAAGTAGTAAAGGAGTTTAAGTATTTGGGGGCGATAATCACAGATAAAACCCAAGTAAAAAAAGATCTCAGCAAGAATAGCTGCTTGGAATAGAGCATTATACTCTCTTTTAACATTATTGAGATCTACTTGTAATAAAAAGACAATCTAAACTAACATTTTAAAAGTCAAGTATTTGCCCAGTTGTTACTTATGGCAGTAAAATCTGGCCCCACAGCAACGGGAAATAAATAAGCTGTTGGTATTTGAAAAAAGTTCTCAGAATAATGTTTGGCCTTCAAAGAGATGAAATAACAGAACATTAGAGAATACGTCACAATGCTGAATTGGTCACTTTGTACCGTATTCATCAAAAATATTCATACATATAAAAGCTAACTGGATAAGATAGACAGGTCACGTGGCAAGATCAGAAGATAGAAGAGTATTAAAAACAGTATATTTTTGACAGGCTTATTTGTATAACATTAGTACGACATTCCAGGAAAAGATGATAGGATGATATCGAAGCATATTTTGGAACAACGGAAATGAAAGCACAAGATCGTAAATGATGAAGTGTGATAATGGATACAACTAAAACTCACCCCGAGATGTAAGGCCAGACAAGAGAAGAAAAAAAGATATCAGCACAATCCATACACTATGTATCATCATTTGTGACCAAAGGAATAGTGTTTGTAAATTTATGTACATGGGTTTACCTATAGGTCGAATAAACAACAGAACAATAGCTTTTTGGTCGCATTTTATATTGACTGACTAAATTTTAAAACCGCTTAAAACATTTTGTTGCTTTCACAGATACCTGATGAACAAACAGGTTTTAAGCTTGTAAAAGGAAAAAGACGGCAACTTTTAAATGTCCGACAAACAATAGAAAAAATGTATACATTTAATGTTAAAACCTATTTATGCATCATAGATTACATTAAGCCCTAAGACTTTCGATTGCGTGAAGTGGTTGGTACTGGAAAATATGGGGGTTCCCAAAAATCTAATTTTTGTACTTAAAAACCTATATAAAAGGTGTTGTACATATTATCCACAGAGCATCGCACTAACCAACGTCTCTCAAACGCTATGTGAATCAAGTCAGAAAAATTATTAGCCATGGTGTACATAAATTTTCCTTAGCAACCCAAGGCAGATAATAATGAAGACCCACGATTGCTTCACGATATCACCATACACTTTGGAAAGTTAACAGGCAAAAGGAGAATAAATACGTATCAATGCGTGATACGTTAAGCCCGAATAATGGTAGACTTAACTTAATAACTATAAGAAATACTTACTTGTAGGTACGTTTTGCCACTTTTTGTCCTGTGCTGCTTCTGCTAATTCATCAATATGATCACCATATTCCCCACTAACTACTTCCATAACTGAAAATATTAAATAATATGTATATCATTAAGCTAGAAATTAAAACTAAATTTAATAATAGTAGGTATATAATGATACATGACACAATATGGACTGCATTATATTCTTGGTCGATTTCGAAGAAGCTTTTGATTACATCGAAAAAGAAAGTCAGAGAAAATGAAAAACATATTAACAAAAATTATATTAGAAGGAGCAGGAAATCTGACCAAAGAAATCAACAAAAACACAATCGAAATG